>LPNX011192519.1:5609-331174 GCA_001517045.1 Pseudotsuga menziesii
TCATTGGTGACATTTGCTGGTTTCTTTATATACATCTGAGAATAATGTAGGCCAATAATAACCAGCTCTCAGGATTTTGTTTGCAGTCACCTTCCATGAATGATGTCCTCCGCAGTCTCCCCTGTGAAAATATCCTGCAACTTGCCGAGCTTCGTCTTCCAAAAGACAATTTAGCAGAACTCCTCCGGGATCTTTCCAATAAAGATATTTATTTATGATACAAAATTTAGCGGATTTCAGTTTCACAGATCTTGCTCTTGATTTACTTAATCCCTCCGGTGCTTGTAAATTTTGGAGGACATACACAATATTAGAATACCATGGAGAGGTTACAAAATCAACCATCACTTCTATATCTATGCCCAGCTGATCAGATTGGTGAGACAAAAAATTTATCTGCAAGGATTCACAGTTTGAATTTGTCATCATTTTAGCCAGCCCTTGCCCTTTGATCAGCTTCGTGGGTTTTATTTCTAGGTCATATTCCAATAAGGTGGCTATCCATTTGGCTCTCCTGCCTTCTGGATCTGGTTGAGTCAAGATAGCTTTCACTGCAGCGGTCGGCACATGTGCAATTATGTGTGAATGCAAGACATACACTCTGAAATCCTTCAATGCCTTAACCGAAGCATATGCTTGCTTCTCCATGATGTCATACTTTAGTTCCCCATCCCTCAGAATTTTACTGAAAAAAGCTATGGGTTGTTCCTGGTTTTCACTATTTTTCTGCAATAATACAGCTGCTATAGTATGTTCCGAAGCATAGGAAAATACTAAAAGTTCTTTGGAAAAATCTGGACTTACCAGAACTGGGGCTTCTGAGATTGCCTTCTTGATCCCCCAAAATGACTCCTTGGCATCTGCACTCCATTTTATTTCATGACCCTTTTTCAACATATTAGTAATACACATCAAAATCTCAGCGAAGCTTGGTATAAATCTCCTCAAGAAATTTACCTGTCCCAAAAATGATTGTACCTCCTTTTTGCTTCTGGGCTCTCCCACTTTCAGGATTGCACTTACTCTCTCAGGATCAATCTTTATGCCATCTTTGGATATTATATGACCTAGCAGCTTTCCCTCCTCTAGTGCAAAATTAGATTTCTTAGGATTCAGAGATATACCATACTTCCTGCACTTCATGAAAACTTTCTCCAGGTGATGCAGATGTTCCTTGTCAGATCTGGAGTAGACTGTGATGTCATCCATGTAGATCACCACAAAAACTCCAATCTCTCCTGCAAAAGCGATGTCCATAGCTCTTTGGAAGGTGGCTCCAGCGTTCATCATACCAAAAGGCATCTTAGCATACATAAAAGTGCCCCATGGTGTGGTAAAGGTAGTCTTCTCCTGATCCTCTGGCAACACTTTGATCTGATTATACCCGGAAAAGCCATCTAGCATTGAAATCCTTTCAGCTCCCACTGCTTGCTGCAGCATGTGGTCCATCTTGGGCAGAGGATAGTTGTCTTTCATGGAGACCTTATTCAAATTGCGAAAATCTATACACAGTCTTATCTCTCCGCTCTTTTTCCTGACATGGACCAAATTAGCAACCCACTTAGAAAATCTGAGTGTTACAATGATCTTGGCCTCAAATAACTTCTTTATTTCCTTCTCAATGATAGGGAGCAATTTAGGGTTGATCCTCCTGAGCTTTTGTTTAAAAGGCCTCTCTCCAGGCTTTATAGGAATAGTGTGCTGTATGATAGAGGTATCATATTCTTTGAGATCTTCATAACTCCACGTGAACACATCCGTATACCTTTTCATGAGCTTCATATAATCCTCTTTCTCCCTTTCAGGAAGCTTCTTGGATAATTTGATGATTTTAGGATCTTCTTCGGGACCAATATTTCTATCTTCGACTGCATCCCCCACAGGTTTTACTTTGGGGTTCTTGGAAACATCATTTTGATCAAAGAGTCTTTCTAAAGGAATCAGGCCTCTTGGTATGAAATTGTTTTTGAGCTGGATGATATCTTTACCTCCCAAGGTTTTCCTCAACTTCTTAGCGTCTTCTTCTAACTCAACTTCCTCATCATCTTCGGGGGTCCTATCATTGCCATTTTCATTTTCAACCTGAGTATTCACAAACTCTCCTGACAACTCTAGAAACCTCCGGATCTGCATATCATCTTCGAATACCTGCCAGTATTTGTAGTTGTCAGGGATAGAAGGTCTATTCAAAACCTCCACCTGGTATTCCTTTTGACTGGTCTTTGGAGTTTCGAATTTCCCAGCGGCTACTGCTAAGGAATCAGCCACCATATTGTCAACCCTGGGAACCACCTGAATTATATACTCTGTAAAGAAGTTGCCAAGCATATCCCATACTTCATTTCTGTAAGCCCTCATCCGAGGATGCTTAGTTTGATAACTCTCATTTACCTGATTTATCACCAATTCGGAATCTCCCAAGATCTTGACCCTCTAAGCCCCCAGACCTTTCAAAGCATGTAACCCCAATAACAGGGCCTCATACTCTGCTACATTATTAGTGCATTCAAAAAGCAATTTGTATGACAAATCTTTGAAATCATGGATAGGAGAAATGATGTAGACACCAGCCCCAGCACCAACCTTCGCCACAGATCCATCAAAATACATGATCCATTGGCCTTCTTTTTTCTGTTTTGCTTCCAGAGCTTGCTGTTCCAAAACTTCTTTTTCTTTATTCACCTCGTACTTCTCCTGTTCTTCATATTTCTCTCGTAATGTAGCTTCTAAATCATGTGGGGAAATATCGTTAAAAAAGATGGAAGATCCCAAATCAGTGTCAACAGCATATATATGATGGACTTCGGGCTTATCCTGACTGCTAACCACATAAGGAGTTCTTTTCTCGCTATACAGCCTTCTGCTCCCATCAGGGACTGGGATGGTAGCGTATGACATGTCCATCTGCAAGCTGCCTTTCAATTTGGAAGTCCAAGATCTTGATAGCAATACCCCAAATTTGGGTGGGATGTCTGCCACTACTACATCCATGACTATGGTCTTAGAAGGGAGTTTGTTCAGGGTTACCACCATGTCCTTAATTAGTCCCAGGCATTTTACCTTCTTGGAATCGAAAGAGTACAGATCTTTATAGGGCCTTGTTACCTCCAATCCTAGACTCTCTACCACTCCTTTGGGCATCAGATTATGTGATGCCCCGGAGTCTAACATAGCATTGTGGACTACTTTGTCGAGCACCTTCAGACTTAGGTAGAAGGGAGGCACCTCTTCACCCTCTAAATTTTCAGCTTTTGATCCAAATGATATAGCAGGATTATCATCACTCACATTTAAAATGTCAGACTGCCCTTCACCTTGGTCTTTGACCATTTTTGAAATAGTATCTCTGTATTCAGTGTTTCTCAATAACTCATTAAATGGAACAGAGATCTTCAGTTTAGACAGCTCATTTTGCAGGTTAAAACAAGCACTAATCTTTTCTACCTCAACCGGAGTCGCCTTTTTTATTACTTTATCCTGCTGTACATCATTTTCAACTTCTTTGTTCATAGAAGTTTCTTTCTGTTGCCCCTTTCCCTTTTCTACGTTCGCAGAACTAGAGGAAGGCTGATCTGGATTCGCCTTCCCCTTATTTATAGGGACATCTCTATTTCTCAGCCGCATTTTCCTTTGAACATCATCCATTGCATGTAAGTAACCCCTCTGATACGACTCATTCTCGAATTCTTCATTTGCATCTTCCTGTGCAAACATATTATGTTCTTCTTCAGTGAGATATATCTCTGAGTCTTGTTCCCCGAACAGGTGGATCTCATTTTCCGGTGGGTCTTCTTCATCGCCAACATAATTTTCAGGGAAAGGTGGGCGGATGGGCTGTTCTTCTTGGTTTCTTGGATTCCTATGGTCCCTTGGCCTATTCTGGGGGGGAGCAGGAGGATTTGGCCTTCTGAAATTCGGATTCCTGATCTGGGGATCTCCTTGCTCTCTGTTGAAAGGCCTGGTGTCCATGGTTAACTTATCCATCAATTTCTCCATAGTTTTCAACATCATCTCAAACTTAACATTTGCAGCAGAAGATGAAGTAGAAGGTACATTTTCTTCTTTCCTTCTCCTGTCCATATCTCTATGCTTCATCTTTCCACTAGCCATCATGTTTGCTTCCACCTCTAGGGCATCAGTAAACATGGCAGCAAGGGTTGCCGACTTCCTTTCCCGCAAGGAGAAAGCGAAATCATTATCAAAAGCTCCAGCATAATGCAGTTTAGCAGCTGCAGGGGAAGGTTTTATATCTTCTGGAATAGAATTGTAGGCCCTCATGAATCTGCTTGAAAATTCATGAACAGACTCAAAACCTCCTTTCTTGAGACCATTATATTGAGACAAAAGTTGCAGAGGATTCAGTTTGTCATCCCACCTATCCAGAAAAGTGTTTTGAAACGCTTGAAAATTTACTATAGATCCTTGTGGAAGGTCCTTAAACCACTTCTTCGCCTCTCCAGACAGACTTTGGGCAAATAACCACATTTTGACATCAGGGTAGTCCACTTCTTCCAGGTCAATGAAATCTTCAAACTTGGCGACATGTTGTTTTGCGGTTATGTCCCCTTCCCCGTCAAATAAAGAAATTCTTTGGGAGTAATTTTGGGGAAGGTCATGTAATGCAGTGGGTAAACGCAAGGGAGCAAACCTAGCGGCCATCGGTGCAGGCGGGTTCACAGGAACCAGGACAGTTTGAGTACGATCAGAAGCAGGTGTATAAGTTTCAGGATCTTGTTGCACGTTCCCCCGGATGGTATCTAACAGATAAGTTTCTAGCCTATGAGGATTAAACTCAGTGTTTGCAAGGTCAGATTCAGACTTGGTTCTCAATAGGGTATGCACAGTACTGACTTCCCCTTCTGTATCAGTATGAGAATCCGGTGATGATGAGGGGCCAAACAAAGGAAAATATAACTTTTCTTTATTCTTCTTTTTAAACGATCTTTCTGGATCTTCAAATCTTTTCAGAATTTGGGTATCAGAGTTACCTCGTGTATGTCTTCTTGAAGCCAGAATGTCGTTCTTGAATTCTGGATAATTTCACAGTGAAGTTTCCAGGGCAAATGTACAACCTCCTTTTGTTCTCGAGATCCCTGTTTGCCCACAGAAATCTCTCTCAATCCTTGTCGTTCTCCCGGGGCAAATATGCACTTTCGTCCCCGGCAACGGCGCCAGTTTGTTATCACTCAGAATGTACCCAGGTTGTAGAAGGTACACCCCGAGGTAACCGCAAAAACAACTTTAGGGAGAAATAGAGGGTTTCTCCCAGAGAGGGATCTCTCAACATAAATTTACAAGATCAAATGACAAACAGTAGTTAAACATTCATTCATTTGGTTGAAACCAATCACATATCCATTGGGCATGGAGTCATATATACGTAAAAGATCATAAAGATACATACATGAGAACTATCAAAGGAAAGATAATCACATCCTTACAGTCATTAAGTTTGATCTGGGTGAAAAGGAAGAGATGAGAAAACAGTCCATCAATACAGAGCGTCTAAGACGAATTCCATATCAATTTTAGCAGAAAAATCGTATAATATCTGAAATAATGAATAGAGCATAAACATATGAATTCTACTCATTCAACACTGCATTCCAGATACGAAAGAAGAACAAAATGGAGTGTTACACAAAGGAAATAACAAGCACATAAAGGAAATGGTACAGACTGCAACGTCAATGACACATGAATATTTGATAGGAAACTTCTCATGCATTCACTTTATTACTCAAAACAGATATGTCTTTCCAAACCAGCAACTCTCTTGATGGGATCCAACCCCCATCTCATAAAAAGATACAAATATATAGATCAAATAATAAGTCTGCCCCCAGCAGATGAACAACAGAATAACCAGCGTAAATTAGAGTTTGTAACTAATTTCCTACACCACTAGGAAGTTGTTACAACTCCATTCCTAATAGATCATAGAGTATCACATCAACTGAGTAACAAAATTGGCCACACAGCTCCACGTCCCTGCTTCATCAGCCCTTCGGTATCTGCCACCTGTTTCCTACGGAGGAAGAGTATACTTTGTTTTTCCCAGCCGCTCTATAGCCTTCCACTGCTCGACACTTGGGGTGTCGCTTTCCATCATTTCCCGGATGGCTACCTCGAGCTCCATGTATGTTTCGTAGGACTTCTTAGGCAGTCTGGCTCTGATAGCTGTAAACTTCTGCAGGACTTTGAAATCTTCAGTTAGCACGTCCACAATGGTTTGTCCCGAGAGGATTTTCTCCAGCTCATTAAACTTTGAATGGTCCATACGAGCCCTGACAATCAGGTGATTATAATGTTCCTGTGAGAGCAGTCGACCCTTTTCATTCCAGAAGCATGGCAACCCTTCTTCGAACAGCCTTTCGAACTCCTTTTTGAACCTGTTGACCTCTACCATCAATTCCTCTGATTTGTCCTGAACCACCTTCATTAACTGGTGCTTGTGAACGATTTTCTTTGCTGACAGGACTATTGAGACTCTGTCCTTTATGCCTATATCATGCAACTTTTGATATGTTAACGAATTCAGGAAATCCAGGGTGTTTTGGGCGGTAGTGAGAGGTCTCTTCACCATGTGTTCGTTTACTACTCTCAATCTTTGCTGAGTTGAATCTATCAAACCACACAAATCATCAATATAGTTAAGGTAGTGCCTAAACTTGGTAATCTCAATACTTAGGGTGTCCTAGATGATATGCTTTGCCCCCTGAAGGGGGCCTTTCCCTATACATTTCTCCTTCAGTTCCTCAACCTTCTGTTGTAATTGGCTCTTGTCCTGCAAGAGCTGCGTTCTGCTTTCACTAACCTTGGCTAACTCGGCTTTCACCCTCTCATTTTCGGCTTGCAATTCCTTAATAGTCTCCTCCTTCAAACTCACTTGGGACATAGACTCCAACAGGTCATCTGCAGAACAATCAACTAATGGCTTTCGGATATCTACAATGGATAAGTCGTCACCGGTAGGGGTCTGGTTTATTAGCTCGTCTATAATCTCCTTTTCTACATTCTGCTCTTTCTTCATCACTGCAATTTGGGACAGTAGTTCTTCCCTCTCGGCATTCCACCTATCCCTTTCCTCTTGTAGCCCTCCAGCCTTCCCTTTGTGCTCCATCATCTCCTGATAGAGTTTATCTTTCTCCTCTTGGAGGGCTAGCAATTTAGCTGATTGGACATGTTCTGAGCCTGGCATTTTCAACCTCTTCTTCAAAACTTGCAGGGCATTATCCTTTTCTTCTAACAACCTATTTACGGCCTGGGTACTATCTGAGCTGGCGATGTCCTCTTGCAATCTTTTCACCTAAACCACATTTGCTTTGTTTTCCACTTTCTCATGTCTCAATTGGATTTCCAACTTGTCAACCAATGCTTCCAACTTGTTTATCCGCATCATGGCTTGCAACAGGTCCGAATAAAGAATGTCGCTGGTCTGCTTGTGTAAATGTATCTTATCTGGAGTGCTAATTTTATCCAGACAGATCTCTATTTCAGACATTCTTTTATCATTCATAATGGCCATCTTGAAAGTATTTTTCTCCGTATCTCTAGCAGAAACTAGAGATGTTTTAGAACTAGGCAGGTTCCTTACCCTTGGGAGAAAATTTCTTGTTTCTTCCAGGGATTGCTTCCTCTTCTCTAGGTAGCTCGCTTTGAGCTCTTCTTTTGATTTAAACAGGGAGCCTGATTATAGACTGTTAATATCACCTTCTGAATCTTTAAACGAAAAATGACTAACCTGTACTGTCTTCAGGGGAACCAAAGCAGCCCTTTTGGAAACTCCGGGCGCCCCTTCATCCACGATCTCACCACCTCCAAGCAGCTTCGCTTTCTTATGGGATGTTTGTTCATCCACATCCATACTCTGGGCTTCGGCCAAACTCCTCTTGGCAGCAATACTGACACCCTCTGTGATTTGGATCTCTGAACGAGATGCAGGATTTGCCTTTGCCTCAGCATTGGTCTCGTTAGTAAATGTGAGCAAATTAGCTATCTCAGATAACCCTTCAACGGCTTGATGCTCAAACGGTTTGTTCCTGTTTGCTTGCTTTCTTAATGAAATCACCTGGTGGGGGTCGTAGCTCATATTTACATCCTTAATGAATTCCATGGGCTCCATCAATCTCTCTATACATGTCAGGGCACCTTTGCCTTTAAAAATGAAAGGGCCGACCTTAAAAGGAAATTTAATATTCAAAGATTTTCTGAAAGCACCGAAGTGCTCCTCCTCTGATAACAACCTTTGTCTCATAAACTCTAGAGAAAAAATTCTTGGAGTTAAAAAAGAAGGCAACCTATAAGGCTGACCAGTAAATCCGTACACTCTCAAAACAGTGTAATATTTGTACAGGAACCAGTCTCCCACTTGTCCTTCGGGTGAGGACTGCATCAAATATTTCATTTCATCGAAGACCCGGGGCAATTCTCCATCAAAAAACATCCTGTATATTTCGGACATGATCGAATTGGCGAATTCGATCAAGTGGATTTGCCTTTGCAAATCAGAAGAGGATAGAGTACTCAAGAACTTCAATCCGGTAACATTGGAACATATCAACATGTTAAGCAAATGTGATTGAAATCTAAAAAACTGGACCTTGGGAAACTCAGTCAGCTGGAGGTGGATTGCCTCGGCAAGATACTCGTCCAAATTAAGCACAGGAGCTGACTGGGACTCGGGACTCAAAGAATTCACCTTTAACAGGAAACCAAGGACAACATGACCTACATGACAATTGTCATCTAGACCCAACACCTGACAAACCAAAGACATCACTAATTGCACCTCAGTTCTGAAAACGTGCAAGGGGTAAGGTAAGGAGAGGCTTTCCAGGGACTGACCTTCCTTCAGGATACTTGACAGGAATCGAGAGGGAGCATCGATTGGGCAATTTCGGAAAAACTCAGCAAGGATGGCTTCATTCACAGACTCACAGTTTCCAGGATAACTTTCGGGAAAACTAAGAATTTCTCTAACTACTGAAGCATCAATTTTACACAATACCCTAGATGCAGACTGACTCACAATGACCCTCCGAGAGGGAGAATAATTTACTGCGCACCATTTGGCAAATTCAGGGAAGTGGAGGGTTTGCTCCAGGGCGAAAAAGTATAAAAAGGACTTGCACACATTCAGAACATCATTTCCCTGCAAAAAACAAGACCATAACCTTTCTTTACTGCCAGACACACTTCCTGTAGACAGGAAAGGGTCGCAGACACCTCTGTGTCTATCTACCAAGAATTCTTCCCTTTCATCCGGGACCTGACCCGACACAGAAGCTTCGATCTGTTGGTCCATTTCTCAATTTATAACACGAATTGGGTGAAGAAGTTACAGGTTTTGAGGTCCTACCTGGCTCACTGTGAAGGCGTGTGCTCGGAACGCGCCTTGGTACTTGACAACTGGAAGCGCCCAAATCGACAGGTCCTTTTCGCCGGGTCCCAAGAAATAAAATAATCAGAGAAGATGTCAATTTTGCCTTTATAGGACCACCCTGATTAGACACGTGGGAAGCATTTATTTTCGCAACCACTACCTATCTCTAACAGCCGCGCATCTTTCTCTTCCGGGTTCATTTCCGACCGTCGATCTCTTCTGCACAAATTTCTGGCCTTTGGATCGTACACCATGTGTCCTTTTCCGCCGGGCATCTTGGCGCTTAAGCACCGTGTAAGTTTCCATTCTGAGGTCGCTCGTGACCGTTGATGTGATGCACTTCCATCCCTCACCGTTGGATTAAACGCCACGTCCCATATTCCGCTGGGCCGTCCGACCTTAACTACCGTGCAACTCTGGGTCCGAGACACACCCACAACCGTTGATCTGATCTTCCTTTACAGGCGGGCCGTCGGATCATGTTTCGTTTACCAATTCCGTTGGGCTCTTCCCTCTTAACCGTCGAGCAACTTTGCTCATCGGAATCCTTCCCAACCGTTGATGCGATCTGTCTTTGACCATGCGCCGTCAGATCAAGCGCCGTGTACCAAATTCCGCCGGGCAATCTGGGATTATCCTCCGCGCTTGTTCCTCCTCCAGAATTCTTTTCGGTCGTCGATGAGATTGCCTGGCGCTCCTCAACCGCCCGATCCTGTGACACGTATCACATTTCGCCGGGCGCTGTGGGTTTATCGGGTGCGCAAATTCCCACTCCGGAATCATTGTCAGCCGTTGATCCACTATGCTCTGATCTCCAACCGTCGGATCAAGCGGCACGTAACCAATTCCGCTGGGTGGTTCAAAGATTATTCCGCGTGCACGTTAATTTCCCGGGAACCAACATATCCGTCGATTTATGCTGTCTTCAATCCTCGGCCGTTGGATCAACTTCCATGCACCCTTTCCGCTGGAAGCCCTGACGCTTATCCGTCGAGCGAGTTCCGACTGCGGAATCGATCCCGACCGCCGATGGGATCCGATTCCGTCCCTCCACCGTCGGATTGAGAGGATTATATGTGTTTCCGCCGATCCTCCATTTCCTTAACTACCTTGCACTTTCAGACGGCGAATTTAGCATGAGCCGTAGATCAACCCCGAACAAATTTTAGAACCCCCGATGTGTGCAGGCGGCTAAAGGCCCGAACTTCCCTTATCTTACTCGCATGTCTTGACGGGCGGAAGGAGTATCAGCCATGGATTTGCTCCTCCTTTCAATCACAGCTCAGGATTTATTTCAACTCGGCTGCTCTTTAGACTATCAGGTCTCCTTTGTACTATGCCTTTAACCCAAACTATTTAAACAACACAATCTTACCTCCCCTTAGTCTTATATCTCTTTTGTTGAATACAGGTGTTAACAACATGGAAAATGCTTTTTAAATGAAACTTTTAATATAAAAGTATTAATAAATATATTTGTTATTTAAGTAATATGATAAAGATGTTAATTTAAGTAATATAGAATATATTAAATATTTTTGTTATTTAAGTAATATGATAAAAGTATTAATTTAAGTAATATAAAATTTGCACTGTATTATTTTTTTATATTTATAGAATTTGCATTATATTATTTTTTCATATTTACAGTGAGTATCTTTGTATATGGTCACCTTAATCTTAAAATTGTTGTCGGAGTAGTAGTGTGAGAATGTATATTAAAAGCTATAATTATGATAAGTGGCGTGTATTATTGTTATTGAAATATATATTATAGAAAATGAGAGCCTTTAAAGTATGTTTGAGTGTTTATTTTAGAAGTTGTTTTTACAAACATGCTTTGAGGTTGAGGGTTTTATTGTACGACACAAGCTTAGGTGTTAGGTTTGAGAAGTATCTCTTATGACTTACATCTATTCTCTTTTTTTTTACATCCATTTATATGGGGTAAACCACAACAAGCATGAAAGTGGACAACTTATTACTTTGTTGACCTTATTAGTGAACTTGATCCTTAGACTGTTGTGGATATTCCATTGGAACAACTTGTCACAATGAATCTTATAAATTAGTTCTTTTTTTTAGTCTATTTCCATTGGATGCTAAATAATTTGAACTGGAAGAAAAATAACTAGAGAAAATATATACTCAATCTACGCCATCAACAGAAGATTTACCCTGGGAAAATTGACTATGGGGAAAAACCTAGTTAGAAATGAGGACTATGCTTTGCTCTTTTATATATAATGCAAATACAAAGAAAGTGGTACTCTCTATAGAGTTACTAATCACTCTATGACCATAATTACTATTACGGGATCTCCTACTTCCTATGCTGCTTTAATATCCACTCTTGTGTTGCTACTCAACTATGGAACAATACAATAGCATCATAAGAATGGAATCCCTTCTTCTCATAACGACCTGATATTTAACATAGTATGATATTTGTCTAGCGTTAATTTTAGGGTTTTGGACCTTCTAGAATGTGATTAAAAGTCCAAATGTGGCTAGTTCTACATGTTTGAGAAAATAGACTCGATGTGGAATCCACTCGGTACCTTGGTGGTCAACTAGATAGGTGAACTTGGGGGAGGCATAACTTCCACATACGAACTCTAATTGAGGTGATTCTTGCACTGTTGGAATGGTCTTAGAGTGTAGAATAACGTAAAGGGGTGCATAACTTAAGAAATGAAATTTTGGCCCCAAAAAACATCGTTTAAGCCCTCAAACATGTCTCAAAAGGTTATAGACCCCATATATGCAAAGGGATACCTGCCCTTAAAATGCCCCCTACAAGGCAATTCATCTAATCTTTCGACCCAAAAAGCACAAAAATATATGAAAAAATACATATTTGATCCATTTCAAATAATAACTAAAGTCTCATTGGCATGGGTGTAATTTTATTTATTTATTTGTTAATTATATATACATTGATCACAGAGTGGCATTAGTGCAATATGTCTAATTTTTACATGCTATATTTCCTCACATGTAATCTATGAATATAAGCACTTTTGTTAGCTAAGTTTTCAATAAAGTGTATGGGTCTTGCTTGTTGTATTGACCATAGACCTATCCCCTTATATATCCATTTGGGAATTTTGTGTCATGTATTACTTGTACAAGGCCGACCTTAGGACAACACAAAGGTCTTCTATCTCATCCTTGCAATGACTTAGAGGTGCTAAAGTTTCCTCAAGGTGGGGATGAAGGTTGATCGGTGTGTGGATAGAGAGAGAGCCAAGATACCATAAGATGCAACACATTGATCAAACAAAGGGAAACCCAAGTCGATAAGGAGGAGACACCAACAATAGCAATGTTCAACATGTGAAGAGTTGATGGAGATAAATAATGCAAGAAAACCAAGAGCAAGAAAAGAGATCATTAAATCACAAAGGAGCTTTTAATTGAATAAAATTCTAACATGATTAAGAAAAAGTGATCCAAAACCATTAACAATGAGTAAGGGTGGTCATTGTGGAAGTTATATTCCCACCATAAAGGTTAAGTTGTGAGTTTTAACTTGATGAATCACAAGAATTCAGACTATATCGTAAGCATGACAAGAGGAAACCACCCTTTGTTCTATAGGTACAAGCGAATCATGAAACACATGCATGGTACAAACAAGGAAAGTTATGACTAAGAGTCCATACCCAAGGAACTTAAGAAGAAGGAGAACATGACCAAGTAAACTTCTTAATGAGCATGCCCTAACATTTTAGGGACATTCGAGGACCCTATCAGCTCCCTAACTCAACATGACTCCATTTGGGGGCATGAAGTTCATAATTAATACAACTGATTAGAGAGTGAGATAATCGAGGAAACAAAGAATCCATTAGTGTCAAATACGTGACAAAGGGTTAAAGTACCGAAGTCAAAGCCATGAGAGCTTACCATGGTACTAAATATAGGGGGCCAAAATCTCATGTTTAGGGAAATCAAAGGAGAACCTCAACACATTTGAGTCATCATAAGGATGAGATGGAGAAATTTATTGTCCTCTTAGAACAAGTTTGACATGACCAATATACAACACTAAACTTCACACAACAATATTTGAATAAACCATACCTTTTTGTCAAAATTATCCAAGACTTACACCTCTCTCCAATAAAACTTAATAGAGTATGTTACTTTAATAGGCTTAAGTAAATTTAATGGTGAGGATAAACATCTTCGAAGACGACAAAATGCTACACATATTTTAAGTGGTGGTCTTACAACAAAATATTGACAAGTGGGATTGCTTCACATGCATTACTTGCTAGAGATAGACATTATTGTCATGTGACATCATATGAAGTACTGCCCCTACTAATCATCACCTATTATCATGGCATTATCCTCCTCACAACTTTTTGATACAACAATATTTATCCTCTGTGTAATTTTTCTTTTCTTAAATCCTCATCATACCATACATCGAAGGGATTGGACTATTATTATAAGAGCATGCCTTATAATCTTGATGCGATATGCTCACATTGAAACAACTTTTTGTTTGTCAATGTAAGCCATCCTAAAAGCACCATTCCTACATTGAAATAACTTAAGAATTAGAGTACCACAACAACATCCTCGAGTTCGACCTCATATTCAAATTGAGACAACTTTTTTATCAGTATAAACCATCCTAAAAACACCCTTAGTTTAACATCTTAAAAATTAGAAAGCCACAACAACATACCCCAGCCATGCCCTCATGGAAATAAACCCCCAACAACATACCCAGCCATGCCCTCATGGGAGTAAACCCCACACATAGAAGTAACTCTTCCTACACTAAGGGGTATCATCTAATTTTAATGCCTTGAAATAAAACATTTGTGTTTGAAGGAGATATGTGCCACATCCAAGAGAACCCACCAAGCGCTATTCTCAACCACATGATCTAGAACCAATGGTAGGGACTTCCACTATATATATTTCCAATCGTACATGACTTTTCAAATCTGATGTAAATAAGATATATAAACAGAGAAATCCCAAGCTCTGCGGTTTCAACTCGCACACTTCCAAATAGTAGCCACATGTTTCTCTGCAAAGCTGTCTCGGCGTGGCTCGCACCAGGAACGCGCTTAATGGCTCTGCTGCTTCAATTTCGTTCAATATTAGGTGAGGTATGTAACATCATTTCTCTTACAGCCTTCCATGGTTTCTGTAATTATGAAGCAAGTTAGCTCGAGCTAGGCTTGTTAGTGGTGCTCTGGTTGGTATTTGCGTAGTGTATTGCATTTTTCTGTTCAAGTTATCGTTATAGCTGTGAAGACAATGAAAACCTTAAGCCCTAGCTAGGGTTTTCTTGAACTGTGGGTATTTTCAAATGGTGGCCAACAAAGGCTTTGGCGAAGCATAACAAGGGCTTCATCTATGGTGGGCCATTTAGATGTGTTAGCCAACACGGGTTCTGGCAGTTTTTCTCTGTGGTTTTTGGGCTAGTTATTGCCTAGGTTTTGGCGGGTTTTTAAACTTCCATCTCCACTAACAAGGCCTTTATCTATGCTAAATATATTATTATATCGGTTAAATCTTCACCTCTGCAATCAAAAGTTTTATGTTAATGAAATCGTTCATTCTGTTAACAAAATATACATTTGTATTGTCTACCAATAAAACCTCTGTTTCTGGTAATATTTATCCATGCTAACAAAATATCGCAGCACTTCTCTTCTTTGGTCAACGGGGGTTTGGTTAGATGGTAAAGCTATTGATTGAGGTTGATGCCTCACCAAGCTTCAAATCCCTGAAGATGTTTCACTCCCAGTGGACTGTTTTGCCTGTCTAAAAGGTGCACTAGAAGGGGTGCAGATTATGGGTTATATTAACCCCCCTGCTTCCAGAGCATCAGTAGTCTGTTTATTTCTGCTATTACTTACTGGAATTTTAAGCACCATTTGACTGTTTTAGGGGAGCATTTAAGTGGTTGAGGCCCGATGCAATTCCTGGGCAACTTTGACGGAACATTACTCATTGGGGTTGGGTCACATTGGTCTATTTTGGTTATTTGTGGACATAAATATAATTTTGTTTCATTTTATCTCATTTGCCATGAGTACACAGGCTTACTGTATTGGAGTTGGCCTAACACTGCCTGTGAAGGTGTAACAATCTATGGCAACCCTCCACACGTCTCCATATCTACCCTTAACTGTAAAAGCAGAATCAACTAAAGAGCATTATAAATCTGCCCCTTGTTAGAATTCTAGCTCCATTTATTACGCTCTACCTTCATTTTGGCCCCTCAGGAATACATATCATCTTTTCAAATCGGGATCTTTGCCTAGATTTTAGCAACAAACCACCAAAATATCTCTCTAAGATGATACGTCATGAGTGTAATTCCTCTTTATCTGTATGTCAATGACGTTTTGGTCTATTGCTTCCATACTAAGAAACATGGCATAGTGGATAGGGTTTGTGTGTTTTCTATCCTTGTATTGCCGATATTGATTTGTGGACATGTGGGTCCTATATTATGACACATGCTGTACTGGATGCTGAGGCACTCGATCCCCATATGTTTTGTTGTGTTTGAAACTTCAGAAATATAAAAAAAGGTGTGCCAAAAATGTGTCCCAACATAACACGGAGCAGTCCAGAACAGGGTCATTGGTGTCTGCAGATCAACCTTTCCTTTGAATCTTATATACAGATCAAGGGGAGAATGGTTGTGGGGAAGAACAAATATATGTGATGCATCTCCTGATGATATGTGCATGAGATTCAGGAGGATGAGATATCCAGCAGTCCATCACCCAACATATTCTCTCCCATAGAAAATTTCTGTATCTCTTTCCATTTATAAATAACTCTGTATTTCATCTTATCTAATACATTTTGATGACATTGAATGCGAACGAAAAGAATAGAACTTTTGATTCATGAGTCTATGGTTCTATCATTAATTCTATATACATATGGTTTATTCTCATGTATTTGGTCACTTCATGAAGTTATATTTTCTATTCTAAATGATTAAAACTGTTATGTTCCTTCACTCCTGTTTTCAGGGCTCCATGCACCTGTTTTGGAACTTCTTGAATTTTTGTGTCAAGTGGCTTAGCTTGAATAATACATTTAAAAGATAGATTTTTATGAGGGTCCTTATAGCTATTTTTTGTTTTGAAAAGATCTTGCCAGTTTGTATGAAACTTAATGACTGCATTTTCATCTGGGTCCAAAGTAATTTGTGTTTGTTGTAATCACAGGTTGGAAGGTATGGCAGCCATAGAACCTATCGCTATAGAAATTGACTCCACTGTTTCAAAGAAAGAACAACTTCAGAAAGCCATTGAGGAACTTGATGCACACAAAGATGGCATACAAAATTGTACCATACAGTGGAAGGATTTGGAACAACATTTTCTTGTATTTAAGAAGCTTTGAAGAAGAGGGTTAATGAATTAATTGAAAAAGAAAAATCATTTGAGGCCAAGGCCTTGGAAACTCGGGAAATGCTTGAGAAGCGCGATGAAGCTGTTGCAATTAAGGAGCAGGCTTCTTTGACCCGTCTACAGGAGCAGAAAGATGCTGCTCTTGCTGTCATTATTGAGGCTTGATCAAAACAGATGGAAGTGTCCATAAACGCTACTGCAAAAACTACTGGAGATGCTGAAAATAAGGTAAATGATTCCTCTGTCACAGACTTAGAATCCATTGTTCCTACCTCTGACAAAGAGGAAAAACCTCCTGCTAAATCTGGGGCTCCTAAAGCAGGAGCAGCTTTAGAAGTGAAGCCACGCCCCCAATTGAAACAATTATGTGAAAAAATGGATGCGAAATGGCTTCTCAAATATATATCAGAAAACTGGAAATTTCTTGCAGCCCTTAGGGATGAGGTTCCTGCATCGCTGCAGTTTGAAACTGACCCTGCCCGCCTAGTTTTGAATGATTTGGAGGGTTTTTACCCTACAGATCAGCCATCCAATCAAGGGAACAAAAAGGAGACTAGTCTTCCGGCTCAACGCCGTTCCTGTATTCTGTTATTGGAATCTCTTGTGCCTTCGTTGGAAGATCCTGAATTGAGTTCTGATCGCCCTATGGTTGACTCCGATATTAAGGAGCAAGCTAAGGGGATTGCAGATAATTGGAATTCCAAGTTGGCAGATCTTGATGTTGATGACACCAATAGCAATTCGTTGGAAGCTCAGGCATTCCTGCAGCTTCTTGCCACTTTTGGTATTGCATCAGAGTATGATGAAGAGGAACTGTGCAAGCTTGTTCTTGCTATTTCACGATGTAGGCAAACACCTGAGCTCTGTCTCTCTCTTGGACTTGCAGCAAAAATGTTAGGTTGGTGTTAACTTGTTAAGAACTATGGCCTTTGTGGCTTGACTACCCATGCTGTTTTTATGTTTTGCATAGGATTTTTTGTCTCTCAGTGTCGAGATCAGCATTAATTAAATTTAAACAAGAATTTCATGAGGATCAGCCCATTTGAACCTCAGGGAGGATTTAATGCTGCTATAAAAACAATTAAGACAACTTGTATAGTGTTGTTTCTGCAAAAAATTCAAACCTTTAGGAACTTTTGCAGCTTGGTATAATTCAATTATGTTCATCATTTTTATGTGACAGCCTCAGTTAGGTTAATTTTAGTTTAGGTTGGCTTATTTTTCTTTCTATTATGGCCTTTATTTACTTTTTGTATTCATGCCCATTTGTCTCTGTAGACTGTCATGTTTCGTTAGTCTGACTTGTTAGTTAAATTTGTCTTAATATATGCAGGGGTTGTCGAAATATTGGCATTTGTATTTTTTTTTTAAAAACACTTTTAGCCATCGGTTAAGCGACGGCCTGTAGGTGATTTTTTTTAAAAAAAAATTCCATACCGTTGCTTAACCGACGGTTCAGTTTTCATAATCCGTCGGATAGCCGTCGCTTAAGCGACGACCTGTAGGTGATTTAAAAAAAAAAAAATTCAATACCGTCTCTTAACCGACGTTTCGGTTTTCATAATCCGTCGGATAGCCGTCGCTTAAGCGGCGGCCTATAGGTGATTTAAAAAAAAAAATTCAATACCGTCTCTTAACCGACGTTTCGGTTTTCATAATCCGTCGGTTAAGCGACGTGTGTTTAAAGTTTAATATGAATTAGATGTCGGATAACCAACGATTTACATTTCACCGTCGGTAAACTGAGCGATCGCTTTATCGATGGATTGGAAAGATGTCGAATAACCAACGAAAATCCATCGACGCTTAAAAAAAATCATATTGTCGTACATGCGAGAGGGAAGTGTCAAAAATCCGACAATACGGCTGTCGGATTTTTGGTCAAAATGTAGTAGTGCCACTTTATTTGTTTTTCCTTTAAGTAATGTTAAAACACCAATTCGAACTGGTTGGTCATTATGAACATTTTAATTGGTCATGCATATATGTCTAGATTCTAGAGGGTCAGAGGTCCTGCACAACATATCAATAACAATCTGACTCCAGCGTTGTAAATAGTTAGGGAATGTACCGGAAAAAAATGTACTAGCTTGTTTAAGAAAGGAGGTTAAGATTCAGAATGTTGCATGAAAATGTTGAAATGCACACTGAAATAACCAAAGACAATAGCTTAGACAATAACTTTATGAAGATGAAATGTACCATCTAGAAACAACATTAACTAAAAACAATTTTGAGTCCATGTATCTTGTAATGTGCACTTAAATATTTTCAATCTAGATTCTGTTTAATAACCTTATTTTTGTTGTAAAAGAGAACATCTACGTATTTAGTTGTCAAAGAGAGTATCTAAACTTCTGAATAAAGTCTTCAAGAGGCTGTCAAAATAGGACGCTTAATCAAGTGCACTAACATGATGACACTATCATTTTCAAGCTGTGTTCAATTTATTTCATTCACCAAGATTTGTTTTTAATATAATTGAAAGTTCACTTGTGCAGATGAAATTATTTCCTTCATCACAATCAGGGTTTTACTGTTGTCCATGTAAATCCAGAGGTCTCACCAAAACTGGACAGCCTATTCCTAGCATGATGAAAATTGAAACAACAACTAGACTTCAGGTGAGGCTTAAATAATCTTGAAGTAGGCATCTTCTTTTAATAACCATTCATGAGTGCTTCTCTTACCATCCCGTTGCTTAACAAAATCACATAATCAACGAATAGAAACATTTATGTAGAAACACACAATCCTCAATTGGATTCTACAACTATTTCTTAAACACATCCTTATTCTTTGTCCTTCTCAAGTTTAGGTTATTATGTATGCATCAATACATTATCTTGTTCTCTAAGACCCTTTTATGAACCATTTTAACAGATTGTGTAATTGTTTAGGATATTTTGTTTCCTGATCATGGTATATTTTTGTGCTTATTAATGTGTTTCGAAAAATAAATTGGATTTTAAGCATGACTGTCTTTGGATCTTATTGTCTTTTATTAGAATTCAAATGATGAAATCTGTGTTAATATTGCTTCTTTTCTCGATTCTTAAAGGGTTCTAGCTCAATGGAAGAGCGCCTGCCTTACAAGCAGGAGGTTGGTGGTTCGATTCCTCCATGCCCTAATGATATTTTAGTGTATTTCTAAAGGTAAGAAATGTAGTAGTGCAAGATGGATGCAATATTAGATGCAACACTAAACGCAAAACAAGATGTAAAAGTGGACGTCACACCAAACACACAAGTGGATGCAAAAGTGGATGTTATGTCAGACATAAATGTGGACACAAAAATGGATGTCACAGTAAAAGAAAAATTGGATGCAAAATGAGACTCAACACTAGACACAATTAATGACTCAAAACTAGATGCAATAGTAGGCCCAAAACTATACGCAACAATAGATGAAAAAGTGGACTCCTAACTAGATGTAAAATTGGACATTAAATTGAGCACAAAATATGGTGTATCGATGGACATAAAAATAGGTGTAACACCAGGTGCAAAACTGGAAGCAACACTTTATGCAAACAAAGACTTAAAATGAGACACAATATTGGATGCAAGATGGGATGAAACATTGGATGTAAAACTAGACGTAATATTGAATGCAATATGGGATGCAACATTGTACACAAAACTGGATGCAATATTAGATACAAACAAGGGCACAAAACTAGGAACAACACTAGGCGCAACACTGGGTGCAACATTGGGCTCAAACATAGATGCACAAAAGACATCAACCAAGATGCAACACTAGGTACAAACCTAGATGGAAAATACGACGTAAAACAAGATGAAACATTAGGCATATACATCGATACAAAAAAGACGTAAAACAAGATGCAAAATTAGATGAAAAAATGGATGCAACATTATAAGTAAAATTGGATGCAAAACTAGATGCAATATTGGGCCCAAATTTGGATGCAAATCTAGATGCAACGCTAGATGCAAAATTGGACACATAATTTGATGCAAAACATGGTGCAAAATTGGGTGCAAGACTCGATGAAACAAAAGGAGCAAAATAAGACGCAACATTGGATGCAAAACTGAGCGTCAAACTGGGTGCAAACAAGGATGTAACAAATGACACAAAAAAAAATGTAATACAAGATGCAAAATTGGACGAAAATAAGGGCGTAACAAAAGATGCAAAAAATTGGGCGCAAAAATGGACGTAAAATTGGATGTTAAAAAGGATGGAAAAAAAGATACAATAGATGGTGTTTTACGAAATTGTACAATAGCACCAGGTTTAGCGCCAGATTGTTCACCAAAATTGGGAAAAAATTACACTAAAATCCGGCGCTAAATTCGACGCTAAATCCAATTTTTGTTGTAGTGTGACGGTGTCTCTTGGAATCTCCTTCCATTAGACTCTATGTCATCATTTCTATTACGGACATTTTCTCCCATGGCATCTCGCGCACACTCATAGGAATCCCGAGCATCATATCCATCATGGGTTCTCATAACTGAACCACCACTTACTTACCAAACTGCACTACTTGGAATACGGCTGTTGAAGGTGATTATGATTCTGCAAATGTGTTAGTAACACAACTGTTAGATGCATAACATTGATATAATTCAGAATTACTTACCTTCTCCTGGAAAAATCATAAAATAACAAATTTTCCCAAACACAAGATTTTCTTCATCAAAGAACGTCTGTCTGAGGGGGACGACGGGGGTCAAGGGGGCTTGCCCCCTTGAGTGGCGGGGCAGGTCGAGGGCAGCGCCCTCTTTTTTTTTTTTTTTTGTAAATCTTTGATTTTCGCGCAATTTGGCACATAAGATCACTGCCACTTTCTCCTTTTCAGCCCTTAATGGAAAACTGCTGAAAATCCCACTGAAAAACAATCGAAATCTGCTGGGAAATCCCACGGAAAACTCAAAATTTCTTTTTTTCCCAATCAAACCTCTTCCCAACTGAATTCCGACATCTCGGCGGTCGAAACAACTAGCTTCTTCCGATATATTGGCAGTCGGGTGCACTGTTCATCGGGAGGATAGTCCATTAAATAGTCGCAACAGTGGGTAGTGATCCCACTGCGGGTTCCGTGGACCATAAACTCATCGACTGTTGGAAGCTCTATCCACTAACGGCGGTCAAATCCTCTAATCTTCGGAAGGATAGTCCATTAGACAGCTGCAACGGTGGATGTTCAATCCACTAACTTCATTCGATGTAGCTCATCGGCAACTAAATTAACTAGGTGTCGACAATGTGCTCAACTAACCATCGTCGATGGCCGATGATTCCAGGACTTAGAGAAATTTTTGAAATTTTCCCTTTAGTCTTCCTTTTCGCTGCTTGATCAGCTCAATTCTCTTCTTTTCATTGGCGAAATAGTTCCATTAGCAGCCGCAACAACGGTCCATCATCTTCGATCTTCTTCCGATTGACAGCCCAATCTGCTGAGGCATAACCTGATCGGTATCGGCAGTCTCTTCTCATAGGAAGGCTAGTGCTCTAGGCTTCCAAAATGGTGGGCACATGAACCACTTTGTGCTTCCGATGGCCGATGTTTTCGTTACTTAGAAAAATTTTGAACTTTCTTTACTGTGTCGGTGGTCAAAGGCCCTACTCGTTGGGAGCATAGTGGTCTAGCCATTCGCAATGGCGGCACTCAATCGGCTAAGTATCAGCGATCCATCTGTGTAGGTGTTCCGATGTGCCGACGACCAAAACACTTAGAAAATTTTCCGCAAATTTTCTTCTATATGTCCTCTTTCGGGTGTGCTTCCGCCTAGTTCTCTGCTGCATTGGAAGTCCTTCCCACTAAGTTTTCCGATGAACCGACATTTCAGACACTTAGACAAATTTTGTGAATTTTCCAGTCATTCACCGATTTCTTCTGGGCAGAAGGAAACATGCCTCTGCTAACTGGTTCTTCATGGCCCATAGAGGCCCATGCTGCAACCTGTAAGCTCTGATACCACACTGTAATGTCCCCTACCCTCCGACCAGTGAATAGGATGCTACCATGGCGTTAACCATTCGGGCAACTGCCCCATGAACATGTATGTACATAAAATGCTGAAACAAAATGC
The DNA here is from genome assembly GCA_001517045.1 of Pseudotsuga menziesii. NCBI lineage: Eukaryota > Viridiplantae > Streptophyta > Pinopsida > Pinales > Pinaceae > Pseudotsuga > Pseudotsuga menziesii. Next base: position 28,479 of record LPNX011192519.1, read on the forward strand.
TTTGAACTAGAGCATGCATACATGATTATTTATCATACAGTGGAAGAAAACACGTGTTCATACAAGCATTCAACATGTTCATCATATTCATTAAACAATAAATATAAATACAGAGATGAAATGGTCAATATTACTTATCTCATAAAGAACTCATCCTGCAACCAGCTACGTTGCTGCAACGTTCCACCCAACTATAGGCTAGCATGCTCCTAAATCTTTCAGCAATGCTGCCATCCCCAAGCTGGGCATGACTCCCCAAGGGACAAGGAACAAGCAGGATTACACATAGCCAAGGATACACAAAACACAGCTAAGCCAACATAGTTGGGTTTATCAGACCATCAACAAGACAGCCAAGCCAACATGGTCAGGTTTATTAGGCCATCAAGGATATAGGAAAGGCTAAATGCTAAGTTGGTGAGCCCATTATAGAGCTAGGAACACCTACACCAGAACTAGCCTGACTTCTAAGACACCCACACACACCCAACACAAGGAATCAGTCCCTTCTTTGCTACACAGTCCCTCAAGCCCTGACTTCCCTTCCAGTGCTATTCAGGGGTTGTGGAGAGGAAATCCAACCCTCTAGCTTTGTCTGTGTGGTTTCCAAGCACAGCAGGTTTATCAAGCAAACCACGCCCCCATCCTTGCTCCCAACACAGTCCGAAGACCAACCATTACACGCATGCAATCAATTAGCAGTTACAACTTAGACGAGGGAAAAACGACTCTTGAGTCGTTCTTGGCCCTATCGTGGCCAAAACAACTCCCAAGAAACTTACGACAGTCCCAAAACGTATCAGCAAACACAGTTCACAATGTGGGGAAAACAACAGTTTTCCCTGGACAACGAAGCCACTGGGAAGACTTACACAGACCACAAATGGGGAAGGAAAATCAGCCTCCCAACCTGCACGTGAGGGAAATTTACACCAGATCCAAATATACAGATGGAAACACACCAGATACCTCTGTGTGGAAAACACAAATGACAGTTGAAATGGCTCCTCCCTCTTGGCTACGTGAGACCAATAGAAAAAAAAAGAATCCTCTGCATGAGACACAGGACGTTTTTCCCCTGCGTGAGAATGGGCGACCATGGAGAATGGTGAGTTGAAAGTGCGTGAGTGTTTCAGCACCGTCGTGGAGAGAGTGGAATGATGGGTGTAGTCATTATTCTACCCAATGTGAGGTTCAATTCGTTGGTGGAGTGTGTGTGTGGGCAAGGACTGACAATCCTGCCACACTCCACTCCCCAACAATAATTGCCTCAACTACTCAGCAGAACATTAAAATGGTAGTTGGATAAGACAAGGGAAGTTGAGCAATTAAAACACAGTGGTGACACATGGATTTTCCCCCATAGCCCAAGGTTTGACAATCCCCCCCCCTTACCCTTGGGAAAATCATGCCCCTTCTCAATTTAGTTGCCATGAACATAGCTAGTTGGGTTATTTAATTAAAAAATGCATATTTACATGATGCCAAAACTTAATATATACCGTGTACCATGATAGATCATCAGCAACGATTCTAATCGCCGAAACATAACGCAGAAAAATCGATGGTGGGGCTTTTTCCTTTAGCTCCATACCATGATTAATTACAATATATACACCAGGTACATTTAATGCAAACGGGGTCAAACCGGGGTGTTACAAAATTTGAATTCTCTAAAGATATGGGAGAAAGAGATAGTATGAAATCAATATTTGGCCTCTATAAATTTGTTCATAACATAAAATAAATCCAAATTGGTGATTCGAGAAGTTATATATATATATATAAGTATTCTCTAAAGTTTTATGTTTTGGCAGCCCAAAAGGTGATTTTGTGAGGGCCAATTCATACCTTGGAGCATAGTGTTTATTCTTTTTATGCCATCTAATGTATATGCTACCATTAGGAGACATTCTGAATCTATCCCATCTAACGAAAAACCGAGTGTTCAAACGTAGTTTATTGACTGTTGAACATGATAATGGAATTTCTTCTAGGATGGGAATGGTTCAAACTTCAAATTGTATTCAATTGTCTTCAAGGGTTTTTGATCTATACAAATGGTTTCAAAAGTCTTCGCCAAGATCAATTTTGACCTTGCAGCTTCATCAATCAGACTTGTTTTCCATCAACTTCACTTTTGGCGTCAAAGATCATGTCATTTAATCAATAACCTGTGAATGTTAATGCTTATGCTCTTGCCAAAACCATAACTTATTGTGTGATGCAATGACCCTTATTTATTGTACCTTGAACAACCATTTGATGTCATGTCAATTATCCTTTGGATACTTCAAAATGGATGTATATGTAGGCTATTTTGAATCTTCAAACATCACAAACTTCAGTTTTTGATGATCACTTACCAGATCTGCAGCTGCATCCATATGCTTAGCAGTACTTGGATTCCTTTAAGGTGCTCTCATGTCCATCTGTAATCAGCTATCATATCAATAATCTGTCACAACCATGTCAGTGAGAAGTCCATAGTCTGGACACTTTGATCATTTTACAGTTAAGTTGTCAAAACAAATCACTCCCTTTCACGTGGCATTGCAATTTTTTGTCAAATTAATGTGAAGAAGGTCACTTCCTTGTGGTCTTTACTTGTCAACTCCTCAAGCTGTCATGTCATGATAGTTCAATTGTCTTCAATGCTTTGGTATACTTAGAATGTATTAAGGCAAAACCCAAATCAGTCTAAGATTATATTCATGCCAAAATAACTTCTTAAGTGGCTAGGTGTTATAGAGGATTTCACCACTCTAGGTGAATCACACTTTGTATGGCCTTCCCCTGTCCCGCTGCAGACTCCTTAGCCCCTATGGACCACTTTTTGTCCTTTTATGTTTCCTTGATCATCCCTAAAAACATATGAAAAATGATATACGTGACTTTTAAACCTATAAACGCATACACACGCGGGTTTGACCACTAAAACCGCGTACATCGGGATGTGTGCATAATCCAAATCCTTTTGGAGTTTTCCTTGACATGGGTCCGACTCATTCGACTCCTGGCCTTCCCTATGCCTTGAGATCGCTTGGATTCGACCTTTCATTATCTCTTTGAAAAGCTATATAAGGAACACCTTGGTACATTGAAGGCATAAGAGAGAATTGAGAGCAAAGAAACTATAGTCCATTGTTATTGGAACTTATGCTTGAGTCTGCATCCCTTTGTCCCTTGGAGAACTTTTGTGTTCTTCCCAAGCTTGCCTTTTGCTTGTGAGCTTGCTATCGACAGATGGAGGATTGAAGTGGTGGAGGCCCAAGTGGGGGATTCAGTTTCTCCAGTTCGCAGATGTGCCGTGAGAGGTTGTATCTTGTAATCTCTGATTTATATTAATACAAATATCTTTTCCTGTCCAATAATGTGTGTTTGAATGAATATTTTATCCATGGGATCATGTCAAATGCTTTTACATTATTGATTATATATGCTAGAATAGATATAACACCATGATATATAGAATGCTTGTATTGTTTACTTGTTGTTGAGGAAGTAATATATCAATTCAAGCTGAAGATTGGAAAGCTCAACGGGGATCTACTTCAATCGTTCGGAATAAGGTACGAGGTCTGATCCTTTATTGTTAGACATTTTATTTCTATTGCATATTGGAAAGGATTGATTTCTGGAGTAAAGCTGTTTGTTGTGGTACCCCAAGCCATAGGAATTTCTCTCCGTAACAGAATTGGCGACTCCGCTGGGGAGTTCCTAGTAGTTATCCTTTGGGGTTTTTTTTTTCGGCATTCAATGAATTTGAATTGCTCTTTCTCTCTTGTTTCTGTGTTAGGTATGGGGGCATGTATGCCTGGTAGAGTCTGATTGGTGTGAAGTTTGTCTCATCTTGTTTGTTTGCCTTGATTTTATGCACCTTTCTTCATGTACACGGGTTTTTGACTTACAGTCGCGTATACATGCGGTTTCCTCTGTTATTTCCGCGTATACACGTGGGTTTACTGCGAACAGTAGTGTATACCCTTGATTTTTCCTTTTTGTGGAAGATAATTAGTTGCTGGGTGAATTCTGTTAGTTGCTGAGTCTCCTTTGGCACTGCCTGAGTCTGTTCAGACCTCTGTTTCTGACCAGAAATGTTTTTTTTTAGGCTAATATATATTTTTTTAGAAAGTTCTTGTCAGGGCATTTTCAATTTTTTGTTTGAGATTAGTGCATTAGAGTTCTTTTACCTTAGTGCTTTGCTTGAGTGCTGTTTGGGTGTGCTTGCAGAGTCTAGGGGTCGTAGAATCATTCTTTTGCTTTTTGCATCTCTTTTATTTTCAAAAAATCCAAAAACATTTGCTTATCATCATGCATTGCATTTTGCACTTTGCATTGTACTTGCACTAGATCTAGATTTTCTTTGCAGTACTAGTTAGGAATTCATATAGGAAATTTGCATTTATCATTTGAAGAAGAATTGTGCATTTCACATAGTAGCATACCCTATTTTCATGGACACAATGCATTTGCATTGATTGTTAGGTGTGTATTTTACTTCATGTTGCATCATAACACCACTAGTTGCACGATCATATCCATTTTTTGAGTAATAAAGCCAACTAAAATCAACGCTAAATAAAATGAATTACACTCTTTTCTTTTCTAGGGTGCACCAATAAGCTTAGGTTTTAGGATCTTGGAATAGTTCATTGTAAGTCAATCCTCCAAGATCACTAAACAACAACATCTAGGTGTCTGTCCAGGTGAGTGTGTTAAATCCTTGGTATAACTAGTGTTCTCAGGATCCTCCTCTCAAAAGGGAGTTAAGCATGAGGCAGTGTGAGCGGTTATTGATTGGGATGACCCCTAGTCATAACTGAGTAGCACCGGAGATATTTCCAGGATTGTATTCGTATCTGGGGGCTCTTTCGAGAGTTTCGGGCTTTGCTACCCTGCCCATATGGTCAATCCCGCCTGCGACTGTCCACCTGAGCATTGAGTATATTGAGGTGACCTTAGTGGCCTTTCCTAGGATATCGAGGGGGTACTTGTAGAGGTTATTCTGCAGGTGTCCCGGCCATGTTGGGGTCGGACAGCACAGTCGCTTTACACGTTGAAGCTGAGGGCCACAATAATTGGTTACGTACCTCTGCTTGTTGTGTATGGGAGTCTCAAGCCTCTCCTAGGCGAGACATACCTGCTTCATTTGGAAGCTCACTTATCCAGCCCTTGTTTTCTTGCATTTGGCTTTAGATTTTATTAGTGATTGCTCTGTGCACGATAGTTGGCCTAGGTTTTATGTAAATAGAGAGTCTTTGCTATTTTTTGAGTCATTGTGGATTTGAGTGCGGTTCCTCACCGTTCTCGTTGTTTAGCAGGGCTTCTGCCTTCTACTTCTCCTCCTCCTTTGGGAGAGAGACCTAGACTGTCCAGGCGGACTATGCCACACATTGATTCACACACCATGGGAGATCATTTAGAGGATATTCCTGAACCACCTCCTCCCATTCGTGTAGACGATGGGGAATTTACACCTACTTATGATCCTTCACCCGAATTAGCTGAGTTAGGTCTTGTGATTTCTGAGATAGGAGCCATACATGATAGACCTACTCATTCTAGGTTGGATTCCCCATTGACACGTTACCGGTATGGAATGCCGGAGGATGCCGAGACTCATTTTGAACCTTCCAGCACTAGCTATGGTAGTTATGCTACGTCTGGTTTCCCTATACACGATTTGAAATTTCATGTCAAATCCGACTTTGAGCCTAACACTATCCCTGGGGGCACTCTCATTCCTTACCATGCGGAGAGGTTTGGGAGCACTAGTCACATTGCACCTTCCGTCCCAGTGGTGGAAGCTACATCCTATATCCCTCCTAGGTATAGGGTTAGCGATCCGATTAGGATACCATATCCGAGACAAGTGACGATAGGAGATAATACATATCTTATTACTCAGCTTCCTTCATCCTCAGTCCCTAGTTCTTCAAATGTACATCCTCCACCTTATTCATGTGGTCCTTCGAGCCGATATATGGCTACAAGTCAGGTCCGTACTACGGTTACTAGACCGGTTGTGTCTCAAGTCCACATACCACCCACTGCTTCGGGAGGCTATGTTCATGCTTCTAGAGGTCATCCTGCTACTTCCGGGGCGTATATCCCTACTTCCGGAGCATATATTCCTACCTACAGAGTGTCTCATGGGGCATCGCATGCGATGACCTATGGACCTTATCATGGGACGCAGTATGGACAGGTTTCTTCACCTTATGGAGGTGGGTATCAACAACATGCTTACTCTCCTAATTATGGATTTGTAGCTCCTACTAGTCAAGGTCCACCGTACTATGGTACTTCCACGCCACCTTATATGGGTTAGATAGGAGGAGGACACTATGGCTAAGGCCATGGTGGTAATCAACCCTATATGAATCAGGGAGCGGTCCATAGACCTCATCATCCTAGGCTCCCTTTCCTCGTGCCACTTAATCTTCCTGACTTATCGAGGCTGATGAACGATCCTATGGCTTATGACCTGGCTTGGCCGGCTGTCCCTACCAAACTTCCTTCTGACATACCTAAGTTCAAAGGAAAACCGGGAGAGGATCCAAGCGAACACGTTACTACATTTCACCTATGGTGCTCTTCGAATTCATTACATCAGGACTCAGTCCGTTTGAGACTATTTCAACGCACCCTCATAAGGCCTGCTGCGAAATGGTATATAGAGTTACCTAGGGGCGCTTTCACTTTGTTCGATGACCTTGTGATGAATTTTCTTAATCACTTCCAGCTACCAGTGCGCTATGACGTTGGTACTGAACTCTTGTCGACATTTCGGCAAGATAAAGCGACACATATTTCTGATCATATTCAAGAGTGTCGTAGATGGAAGAGATTAATTAAATCTTTTATATCGCCGGAATTCCTCCTTGAGTGGTTCCTCAAGTCGTTGTTGCCATATATAGCGAAGGATGTTTCCACATCCGGGGTTCAGAATGAGGAACAAGCGATTTTTAGGGCACAAGAACTGGACTTGATCTATGCTCAGTCCGGTTTGTTGTATGAGATTATTCCCAATGCCCCTCGTTCTAGTTTCGATCCCAAAGTCAAACCTGGACCACATGCCGATGGCATTGTGGGTTGTGCAAGTGAGAAACCTACATATTCGGTTGCAAAACAAGCTAGTAAATTGTCAATCAACCAATCTACTTCGAGACAAGCTACGGCTTCATCTCAACCCACCCAAACGACAAATGTACTTTCTGTGCAATCGTCGGACCAGAAGAGTAACCAGCAGCCCGGACAGAATAGAAAAAAGGGTAGAAATAATGATCGAAAGGGTGGGAATAAGAATGAGAATGCTAACAATAATGAAAAGAATGGTAGAAATGCTGGGGGGGACAAGCAAGCAAAACGTAAGGTTAAAATACCTTGCAAGCTATGTAAGGACGATCACCTCACTTACTTGTGCCCTCGGATTGGCGAAGCTTCGAGATTCTTAGCACAAGGCCCAGCTGTGCTAACTAACCCTTTACCGCATAATCAAAATATGAACTCGAAGTCCCATGACCAGTCTAGTGATGATGATCCACCAGAGGGTAGTGGTTGTGGGTGCATTAACATGGTCCGTGCTGCGAAATTTGTGACTCATGCGAAAGATTATAGTTCGTCACAACCTAGCCCAGGAAAAGAGCCTGATCCACCAGGGTCCCCTTATGATTGAGAAACCTACGGATAAACCTGAGGCTACACCTCGCATTCCTAAGGGAGTCCTTAAGCGTTCGGGGCATAATCCAAGTGCTCGAGCCGCCTAGGATTATTCAGTTGTCAAGAATTTGGGCCATACTCCTTGTGCGATGTCTGCATTGGAAGTGCTTCAAAGTTGTCTTTCGCAAAGGAAGGCGTTGATTTCTGACCTTGGTGTGAATGATAATGATTCTTCCTCTGTGATCAAATTTGAAACCGCAGGAATTCAGCCTCGCTTTCCCTACTATGTGTCCCTTTTGGTGCATGTAGAATGTCTTGGTATGACCATCAAATGTACTATGATTAACGAGGGCGCTACTGCTTCTGTGATGTCTTTGGCCTATTGGAAGGGTCTCAGTTCTCCTGAGCTGTCTAAATCCGTGACTATGTTAACTGCGTTTGATGGGAGATCTTTTAGGCCACACGAAATCCTTCCTTCCCTTAAATTCCATATGGGGGGGAAGACTGTTGCGATAGAGGTTGAGGTGGTTGATGCGCCCCTTGACTACAATCTCTTGTTGGGTAGGAACTGGATGTACAGTATGCAAGCCGTTGCTTCTTCCTTGTTTCGCGTTGTATGCTTTCCACATAACGGGAAGATTGTAACGATTGATCAAATGACATTCAAGAATCCGTCTGTTACCGTATCTTCGGGAGCTTCGATCCCGATCGTTGAACACTCTCAGCTGGCAACTAGGAGTGTGGGTGTAGGCATGTATCCATCCCTCATGGGAAGCTTTAGTTGTCCTACACCAATCCTCATGATAGGATCTAGTTCCAATGAGGCTTCGACTTCTATGACCTCGGTGTCTTTTCGCACAACCCATATGGAAGACCCCTGGATTCTTCCTACACCAAGTACTTCGAGTGAGCCTGTCAAGACGAGCGTGCCACTGCCTGCAGCTATGATAGCTTATCAAGCTAATCTCAAGAGTGTTGCAGAACCTTGTTCTTCCTCTTCACGGACAGAGGAGGAAGACCCCTATGTGCTGCCGGCATGGGTAGTACAGTCTTCTCATGCCCATGACTGCCTTAATACAGTGTTCCATTTAGATGAAGCGATTATTGAGGCTATTTTGGGAGTTGAGCCACCATGGGAGGAACTTCATCATAGATCGTACTTCCTTCCAGCGCTTGACCGTTTGGAGCATGAGGATTATAGGGAGATTCTTAGTTAGAGAGTTGGTAGTCCTGTGGTTCCATTAAGCTCTCCTGGTCCGATGGCTGATGGAAACATGGCGAACATATCGTCAACGATTCCTATCAACATCTCTCGCGATCCTGGCACCATAGAGAATGTCTATATTGGGGCGGAATGTTCCCATGCTGAGATTCTGGAATATACCGAGCTGTTTAAGGAATTCTGTGATACTTTTGCTTGGTCTTACAACGAGATGCCAGGTATTGACCCTCGTATTGTTGAGCATGAGATTAAGACTTACCCCAATGCTAATCCTATTCAACAACGTTTACGTGCAGTGAATCCTAGGAAAGCACCCTCCATTAAGGCAGAGATAGAGAAGCTGTTGAAAGCCGGTTTCATCTATCCCGTTCCCTTGACGGAGTGGGTTTCAAACCCCGTTCCGGTGGATAAGAATCAGGGAGCGATCCGCATATGCACTAATTTTCATGATTTGAATTGTGCCTGTCCTAAGGATAACTTCCCCACACCATTTATTGATCAGATTTTGGATGAGTGTGCAGGTAGCGAGGTGTTTTCCTTCATGGACGACTTTTACGGATATAATTAGATACAGATTAAACCTGAGGACCAACACAAGACTGCATTTATTTGTCCTTGGGGAACATTTGCATATCGAAAAATGCCTTTCGGCCTTAAAAATGCCGGAGCTACATTTCAGCGGGCGATGACCTTGATCTTCCACGATCTCAAGTCTATTATTGAAGTATTTTTGGATGACCTTGCTGCTCATTCTCGCATGAGAATGCATCATCCCTATCACTTGAGATTGGTATTCGAAAGATGCCGGCACTATTCAGTTAGATTAAATCCTCATAAGTGCATATTTTGCATGAAGTCAGGTCGTTTGTTAGGATTCATCATGTCAAAAGAGGGTATAAGAGTCGACCCTTTGAAGGTTGAGGCAATACTTCAGTTGTCTCCCCCGAAGAATATTCGTCATCTTCAGTGTTTGCAAGGCATGGAAAACTTCTTACGAAGATTTGTTGTCAACTTTTCCAATTTGACTAGAGGCTTCATGCGTCTCTTGAAGAAGGATACTCCCTTTGAATGGGATGAGCGAGCCCAGGAGTCCTTCGATGCACTCAAGGGAGCCCTAGCATCGGCCCTAGTGATTAGTCCTCCAGATTATAGCCGTGATTTCTTATTATATGTGGCCGCGTATTTAGAGACGATTGGGATGGTTTTGGGTCAAGAGGATGAGGAGCTCCAAGAGCATGTCATATATTATCTGAGCCGAAACCTTATTGACGCAGAGATTCGTTATTCTCATGTCGAGAAGCTTGCTTTAGCTACTGTACATGCGGTTCAGCATTTGAGACATTATATTCTCCTTCGCCAGACCTTGGTTGTGGCCCATGTCAATCCGTTTCAATTCGTCCTCACCCGAAGGATGATTGGGGGAAAGTATAATAAATGGATTGTCATTCTGCAAGAATTTGATCTCGAATTTGTTTCAGCAAAATCAAAGAAATATCTAATCTTTGCAGAGCTTATATCGGTTTTTCTGAGCGAGGCCGAGGAGTTGGTTTATGAAGATACGTTTGTCGATTAACACATCTTCTTAATATCAATGTTAGACGCATGGTATGGGGATATCATAGTATATCTACAAACACAGAAGACCCCTACTCACCTCTCACAAGATGAACGACGACGATTACGTCATGTCTCTAAGAACTACCTCATAGTGGACAATACTTTGTACCACCGTGGGGTAGATTCCATTTTACGATGTTGTTTAAATCATGACGAGACTGAGGTTGTGCTAAATGATTGCCATGGAGGGGCATGTGGTGGTCATTTATCTGGGCTTTCTATAGCTCAAAATATTTTGAGAGCGGGTTATTTTTGGCCGTCGATCTTTAAGGATTGTGTTGATGCAGTCAAGAGGTGCCACCCTTACCAGGTGTTCACACGGAATATGCGCTCAAAACCTGCCCCGTTACATCCCATTATCACCGCCGGTCCCTTCATTAAGTGGGGGCTCGATTTTATGGATTGCAACCCAGCTTCGGCTGGGGGACACCATCACATTATAGTGGCTGTTGATTACTTCACGAAATGGGCTGAGGCTATGCCTACAGTAAAATTCGACGGTGAGACAGCCGCTCATTTTGTATTCAACCAAATTATTACTCGGTTTGGGATTCTGAAAGAGCTTGTCATTGACCATGGCTCACACTTTCAGAATCGTATGATGGAGGAGTTGGCATCCAAGTTAGGGTATAAGCATAAGCACTCCTCTTCTTACTACCCCCAAGCGAATGGATAGGTAGATGCATTGAATAAATCACTCAAATACATTCTCCAACGAACCATCGCACAAAGCAAGATGAATTGGCACATTATGTTATATCCTGCTTTGTGGGCATATTGAACCGTGGTTAAGACTGCCACTAGTTTTTCTCCATATCAGCTTGTACATGGAGTGGAGTCGATATTGCCGGTTGAATGCAAGATTCCTTCATTGAAGCTAGTTGTGGAACTCTTACCAGACACTTCACCTTTGGAGGAGCATTTGGTTCACCTTGAGCAACTCGATGAGCAGCGTCGGGATGCCTTGGTGGCTCTAGAGGTTAATAAGCATTGCGTTAAGGTCCAGTACGATAAGTCTGTTCGTCCAAGAGTGTTTATTGAAGGAGACTTGGTTCTTTTGTGGGATCAACTGAAAGAACCCTTGGGGGCAGGGAAATTTAATCCTATGTGGCATGGTCCTTACGTGGTCAAGCGTGTGTTAGAGAAGGGTGCATATGAGTTAGTGGATTACGAAGGAACAGCTTTGGTGGAGCCTAAAAATGGCCTCTATCTCAAAAAATACTATGCATAATTTTTAGCCAAGGCTGCTTGTTGTATATTATTGTATAGCTTTGCGTAGTTAGGTCTTTTTCTTATCGTGATCGGGTTTGTGATTAGTTTCTGTTTCTTTTGGAAAATGTCAATGGAATCTTCCACCTACATAGGATTCATAGATGGTGCAAGCCATCACACTCAACACTTAGCCTCTGCTGCTTGGGCGATTTATACTCCTATGGGTCAGGTACTGTCTTCAGGAGGTGTATGTCTACGACCATCTTCCAACAATGTTGCTAAATATAGCGCTTTTATTGAGCTTCTACGGGATGCCATTCTACATGGTGTTCTATCTCTTGAGGTACGTCTTGATTCAGAGTTAGTAGTGTCACAGCTCAATGGTTTGTACCATGTTAGAGATCCGACGTTATTAAGAAGGTTCTTACATGTGAGATTGTTAGAACGATAATTTGACAGTATAGCATATATACACATTCCAAGAAATAATAACCAAGTTGCCGACTCATATGCTAACTATGTGTTAGATTGGCATTTGTTTCATTCATAATAAATTAATCGCAAACACAATTTTTACACATGTAAATAAATAAATCGATCACCATAAAACTTTTTTATATATACATAAAAAATGTGGTAATACATAGTGTCATGATACAAAATTGGGGCTTTTAAAGCCACCATCACATAATACACGGTCGTACAAAATGAATACACTCCCAGGTGTCTAATCCTGTGGAGGAGGAGGAGGGTTGTGATTCAGGAATGTCACTACTACTCTAGCTAGCCGTCAAAATAAACGCACCCATGCGCGTGGTACACCCACCACCTGCCGCTGCATGGCCTCAGGCAAGCCCTCGACTTGCGCCATGGGAACTCTATGAGTCAGTCTCACAAAGTTGGTATGAATGCTCTGGAGCGTTCGCTCCGCATCCACACCCATGATGTCATCTCCTCTTCCCCTCCGTCTATGACGAGGGAATCCCTCTGGCCGCCGTGGTCCCACATCTACACACAAATGGTAGATGTCACTATGTGTTGTCGTGCAAAAACATGTCTTTTTGCTTCCATAATCAAGAAAATACAAAAAAATTAAATAACTCAACAAATTTTAAAAAGAGTGAGGGTCGAGATTCGTTACCTATATCGCCATACGTCGATCCTGGTGGCAATGGCATGTTTGGATCCCCCCGGAAATCTATCCCTGCATAGGGGTAGTCATCAATGGAAACTATCTGTCATCACCACCATGGAAATAAGTTAGCTGGATATGGGTTGGCCACCCTACCACCCCCGAGTCTACGCATAGCATCTGCCCAACGCTGTTGGGCTGGATCTCAAACCCCATGGAGAGGAACGTCCACTCTAGGGCTCAATCCTGGAACATGCTTGAAGAAAAACGTGCTCAGAATACTGCTGAGCCCGAAGTTCCATACCCTGCTTGCCTTACACTCGCTGAGATGGTGTTTCATGTTTCTCAATAGTGTAGTACTCTAGTCATAGATTGTGGGTCTCATGCACTCCACTGCATAGAACATCAGAGGACGAGAGGCCTGGTGGAGTGATGCTAAGCCTGCTATCCTGCCTAGTGTCAGTAATATGGCCTTTAGGCCCAGCACCTATATAGCATTGGTAGGGACTTGACTCCCCACCTTCTCAGTGTCTGGATAGCAGTACATGGCTATGTACTCATCGATAGTTAAGCCACCTCCTGGCCCACCTCGGGAACAAAGGTTCACCACCTCCCCTCATCTAGAAAGCCCTGTGATAAAGTATATGTGCTCCACTTCTATGGTGAGCGACATCCCATCAATATGGAAGGACTTCGAGTCTGGATCCCAATAGTCTACCATCATCTATAGCAGTCTTGGTTTGGCCCTCAAACCACCAAGACACCAAAACTTGTAGAGTCCGCATGCATGTAAAGCTTGTTGTGCCCTTAAGTCGGCCCTTACTGCTTCCTCTACTTCACCATGCTCATGCTCTCTCCATTCTAGCATCATCCTGCAAAATAAATTGGAAATTTTCCCATTAGTTTATTGAAAATTCATATGTGCAACCTCATACGTGACTGTTTTGAAAACAGCTGCGTATTTACGCGGGTTTGAGGCCCTTTTCTGAGTATATCTAGCCCTATACGTGGAAAAAGTATCGATTTCCGCGTGGGCCGCAGCGCACAGTTTGGGATGGCCTAAAAAATTCATTTGACCATGAAAATCTATAAAAATTATATCAAAATGCAAGAGGAGAGCAGGAGTAAATACCTGGAAGAAACGGTTGTGAATTCCGCCAGCTGGATCTCCTGGAATTTGCAGTTGAAAATTAGAGCTCAAATGGGTAAAATTTTCAAATGATTTATATTTTTTACTATTTATAGAAAAGTTTTCAAATATTTGAAAATTTTTACCCCCTTTCCTATAGTTTCGACATTTTCTAACCATTTTGGACCGTTTTTGACATAATTGGTGTTGTAGAAGACCTTTTTCAGTGCCGTTTCAGCCGTTGGATTAACCCGTTCATGCCGATCTCAAGTATCATGTCTAAACTGGCATATAGGTTAGGTTTCACCACTGTTGCATTTTGCATGACCTTATGACCATATCACCACGACCTTAGGTACGAACCCACTCTATTATGTCACGGAACCTTCTTGATGCTTTAGAAGTGGCATGATACGAGTGGTAGAGCTTCACCTTACATGGGTACCCTAGTTAGCGCCTTATTTGCATTTGGTGCCCATGCCGATGATTTCTCCTTTAGGGTGTGGGAGTCCGTTGTATAGTATTTCCATGACATTTCACAAGAGCCTCATACTCCTCTTGATCTTATGCTGGCCTATTTCCCTCAGGACTCCCTCATGTCAAGTTGTGAATGCATTATCATGAGCTTTTCCTGCCTTATTGAGCTTTATGCTGGCTCCCCTGACATTGCGTTTCATCCATATAGCCCGAGCTTGTCTCATGTCTAGTCATGTAGAGCCATTTTTTTATATCCTTCGCAGCTTGATTTCCCTTTTTACCGGGAGGGGATTTTCCCCCGAGTGTCGATATCCTACACATGTATCCTTGCATTGAGCATAGGTATGTTCCACTACTTGGAACTAGTTTGTTTGCCATTATGACACTCGTCTCCTCCTAGTTTTTAACTATAAAGCTAGTTTATTCTTTTTTCAAGCTTTTCAAATAACTGAAAAAGTCCAAAAAAATAAAAAAAACCCAAAATCCGGAAAATGAAAGATGTTATCTGTAGCAGCTGTCGAGTCGTGTTGCCTTTGAACAGAGCACTGTATATCACATCCATTGGTTGGGTTATAGTTTGACTTTAGGAGCTGTACTCGTTTATCTGAGTTTATCTCCACCGACTGGTTAAGCTTCCAGTCCCTATGGAGCCTCTGTTGATGCCTCCTATGTCACAGAGATGTCCCAGTTTGTATATCGAGTCTATGCTGCCTTCATTCAGTCACCATACGTCGTTATTCTCTTGTTCAAAGGAAGTTGAAACCCGAGTCGGCCATTCCTCAGTTATCTTGACTTTGCATGTTGGCCATTCCCGGTACAGTTACTGGTTCGTGCACTTTATGATCGAGTCCTTCCACATTATACAACTTTGCTGAGTACCTCGTGTTGGATGATGGGGGATGCCTTAATGCCCTCCTTCTAGAATATTTCATCCCATCGACTTCAGATCATCTATTCTGGGATTGGAGTCTAGATTCATCTTGAGTGCCTTGAGACTTGCAGTCATTAGTGGCAGGTTTTCTTGTTAGTGTTATTCTTAGCGAGGAAATGCGAAGGAAAAGAACAGGTGAGACATCAGGCAATGCGTTGAACATGGAGAGAAGAGGGAGACAAAAAGAGAGAGGAAGGAGCCCAGGAAATCGCGGCAAGTCTAAAAAGGGAAGATCCAAGTCCAGATTCGGAAAAATAGAATGATGGAACTGCGGTAAGAAAGGACATCTAAAGAAAGACTGCAGAGCACCAAAGAAGAAAGGTGAGAGGCAGCAAGAGACTACCCAGGAAGAAAATGTAGTAGGTGATGTGTTACAAGATGCTTTGATTCTTGCATTAGATAATACTAGTGATTACTGGGTAGTAGATTCAGGGGCTTCATGTCATGCTACACCCCATAGGAAATTCTTTTATGATTATGTTCAAGGTGATTTTGGGCATGTGTTATTGGGGGATGATGAACCATGTAAAATTGTTGGAAAGGGTAAGGTACGGATTAAACTAAATAATGGAAATGATTGGTTGCTAAAGGATGTAAGGCACATTCCTGCTATGAAAAGAAATCTGATCTCAACAGTGTAGTTGGGAGATGGCGGCTGTTTGTCTACGTTTGGAGAAATGTGGTGGAAGGTCACTAAAGGATCAATGGTAATTGAAAAAGGAAATAGGATAGGTACGTTATATTTATCTCCTCATAACACTGATTATTCTATTTCTGTAGCTTCCACAGAAACAGGTGCAGCATTGTGGCATCATAGGCTTGGCCACATGAGTGAGAAGGGGATGCAGATTCTCTATTCAAGGAAACTGCTTCCAGATCTGAAGCAGGTAAGTTTGGAATTTTGTGAGAACTGTGTTTATGGAAAACAGAAGAGAGTTAGATTTCTCAGGGTTGGGAAACAAAAGAAGAGTGAAAAGTTAGAGCTTGTCCATACAGATGTATGGGGACCAACGCAGGTACAATCTCTTGGTGGCTCTCGTTATTATGTTACTTTTATTGATGATGCAACTAGAAAAACTTGGGTTTATTGCATTAGACATAAATTTGATGTGTTTGATACTTTTAAGAAGTGGAAAGCTTTGGCTGAGAATGAGACAGGAAAAAGGTTGAAATGTCTCAGATCTGATAATGGAGGCGAGTACTGCAGCAAGGAGTTTGACAGTTACTGTTCACACAATGGGATTCACAGAGAGAAGACAGTCCCTGGAACACCCCAACAAAATGGCGTGTCAGAAAGGATGAATAGAACGATCATGGAGCATGTAAGGTGTATGAGATTGCATGCAGGGTTGCCCTTATAGTTTTGGGCTAATGCTGTAAACACTGTTGTTTATTTAATAAACAGAGGGCCTTCAAGTGCTTTGGATGGTGGAATTCCAGAGGAGGCATGGACAGGTAAACAGGAAAAATACTCATTTCTGAGAACTTTTGGTTGTGAAGCATTTGTCCATATTGATAAAGATGATAGAACAAAGCTTGAGGCTAAATCCAAGAAATGTACCTTTATTGGATACGGGGTTGATGATTTTGGTTATCGCGTATGGGATCTTAAAAATCGCAAAATCATTAGGAGTAGAGATGTAGTATTCAATGAAAAGGTCATGTACAAAGATCAGTTGTAGGGAAAGAAAGAAGAAAAGGAAAACACATAGTACACAGTGCTTGATGAAATCAAAGAAAATGAAGTTCCAAAGGCACCAGAAAATCAAGAGCAGCAGCAGGTACTTGAAATTCCTGCAACTGTAAGAAGGTCTACCAGGTTAAGTAGACCCCCTGAACGATTCTCTCGTTCACTGTATTATTTATTGATGACTGATTCTGGTGAGCCAGAATGTTTTGAAGAAGCAATGCAGGTAGAAACTAGAAAGAAGTGGGAGCAAGGCATGGATGAGGAGATGGACTCATTCGTAAGAAACCAGACTTGGGATCTAGTTAAGTTGCCTGCAGGAAAAAGGGTATTGTAGAATAAATGGGTTTACAGGTTGAAGGAAGAAGATGGAGGAATGAAATGGTACAAGGCTAGACTTGTTGTAAAGGGGTTTGCACAAAAGAAAGGTATATACTTTGATGAAATATTTTCTCTTGTTGTTAAAATGACTTCAATTAGAACTATTTTAAGTCTAGTGGCGGTAGAAGATTTGCATCTTGAACAATTAGATGTAAAAACGACCTTTCTCCATGGGGATTTGGAGGAAGAGATTTATATGCAGCAGCCACAAGGGTATGAGGTCAAAGGGAAGGAGAATTTGGTTTGCAGGTTGAAGAAGAGCTTGTATGGCCTGAAGCAAGCTCTAAGGCAGTGGTATTTAAAATTTGATAAGTTTATGATAGAACAAGGTTATGATAGATGTAATTCTGACCATTGTGTTTATTTCAAGAGGCTAGATAACGGAAGATATATTATCTTGTTATTGTATGTGGATGACATGCTTGTTGCAGGGTCTAACATGCAGGATATAAATGTGCTCAAAATAAAACTAGCTAAATCATTTGCGATGAAGGATTTGGGTGCTGCAAAGCAAATCCTTGGTATGAGAATAACAAGAGACAGGAAAAATCACAAATTGACATTGTCTCAAGGTGAGTACATAGAAAAGGTGTTGCAGAGGTTTAGAATGCATATTGCAAAACCAATCAGCACACATTTGGCAAGCCATTTCAAACTAAGCAAGCATATGTGTCCAGAGACATAGGAAGAGATAGATTATATGTCGAAGATTCCCTATTCATCAGTAGTTGGGAGCTTGATGTATGCCATGGTGTGCACAAGACCAGATATTGCACACGCAGTGGGAGTTGTGAGCAGGTATATGAATAATCCAGGTAAAGAGCATTGGAAAGCAGTATAGTGGATTCTCAGGTATTTGAGAGGTACCACTTCTCATGCATTATGTTTTGGAGGTTCAGACACTGTTCTACAGGGATATGTTGATGCAGATATGGCTGGTGATAAAGACAGTAGGAGGAGCACCACAGGGTATGTGTTCACTGTAGGTGGAACAGCAGTAAGCTGGATTTCAAAACTGTAACAGGTTGTTGCACTTTCAACAACGGAAGCAGAGTATGTTGCTGCTACAGAGGCTAGTAAGGAGATGATTTGGTTGCAGAGGTTCATCGAAGAATTGGGTAAGAAACAGGAGAATAGTAGGCTGTACAGTGACAGCCAGAGTTCCATTCATATTGAAAAGAGCTTAGTCTTTCATTCAAGAACTAAACATCTGAGAACTCAAGTACCACTTCATAAGATCTGTTCTAGATGAAGAACTGTTAAAACTAGAAAAGATTCACACTAGCCAGAATCCTACAGACATGTTGACAAAGGGAGTAACCAGAGAGAAACTGAGTTCCTGCTCGGTTTCTATTGGCCTTAAAGCATGAAGGTGAAAAGAAGAAATTTTCCAAGTCCAAGGTCCAGCAAGTGCAGCAGCGGTAGAGTTGCTGTGATTAGTCACCATGAAGGCACATAAAAATGTAATGGAGCGGTTTGCATGTAAATGGGCATATGGCTGTAAGACCTGGTAAGGCATGCATACCCCTGGTAACTCACCGATAAAGTTGGGAGATAGACCTAGGTGATAGGGGGGTGTATGTAAGATTCCTCGGTAAATACTTGAGGGGAGTTGGTGATTACTCCAAGTCAAGTTTAAAGGGGGGATTGTTAGGGTTAACCTTGACTTGAGATCGAGTCAAAGGTGGTTAGGTATAGCACATGGTTTGGGCACATGGTTTGTTGTAGCCCATGGTATTGTCCCATGGTATTGCATGTGTTAACCTTGACTCGGGATTGAGTCAAAGGTGGTTAGGTCTAGCACATGGTTTGGGCAAATGGTTTGTTGTAGCCCATGGTATTGTCCCATGGTATTGCATGTGATTAAGCCTTTATAAGGCTTGAAGAGGCGCCATTGTAATTGTACTGAGTACTGTATTGTACTGGATGTGAGTACTGTATGGTACTAGATGTGGGATTTGTATTATGCTAGAAGAGAGACTGTGAGAGCGTGAAGAGGAAGTGCAATGGTTTTGCTGCAGGGCATATCCCTTCATCTTTCTGGACTGAAATAAAAGGACTGGTAAATTTGTTTGTGGACGTAGCCCATCATTTGGGTGAACCACGTTATATCTGTGTCTCTTTGTAATGTTTAATGTGTTCTTTTCATCTTGTTTATTGATTTAACTGTATATCTGTTATTGCTCTACGGTCCCGTTTTTCTAACAATTGGTATCAGAACCAAAGTTTGTAAACTCACAGGAAAGAAGGGTTCCTGGTTCGAGTGGGAGCAATGGCAGAAGAAGGAAAGTTTAGGGTCGATAAATTTAACGGCCAAAACTATCAGTTATGGAAGATGCAAATGGAGGACTATCTGTACCAGAAAGATCTGTACCTGCCGTTGGGCGGAAAAGCAAAACAGCTAGCAGCTATGAAGGATGAAGAATGGTAGGTTCTTGACAGAAAGGCACTAGGAACAATACGGCTGTTCCTGGCTTCGTCGGTGGCCTTCAATATTTTGAAAGAAATAACAACAGAGAGTGTGATGAACGCATTGAGTAAGCTCTACGGAAAACCCTTGGCTTCTAACAAGGTATTTTTAATGAAGCGTTTATTTAATATGAAGATGTTGGAAAATGGATTTGTTGCTGACCATTTAAATGAGTTTAATACACTTACCCGTCAGTTAAGTTATGTAAAAGTGAACTTTGATGATGAGGTTAGGGCTCTTCTAATATTGTGTTCATTGCCAGAAAGCTGGAATAGCTTGGTCATGGATGTAATTAACTCTGTCCCTAGTTCAAGCACTCTTATACCAATTGTTAGAAAAACAGGACCGCAGAGCAATAACAGATATACAGTTAAATCAATAAACAAGATGCAAAAAACACATTAAACATTGCAGAGAGACACAGATATAACGTGGTTCACCCAAATGATGGGCTACGTCCACAAACAAATTTGCCAGTCCTTTTATTTCAATCCAGAAAGATGAAGGGATACGCCCTGCAGCAAAACTGCTGCACTTCCTCTTCACGCTCTCACAGTCTCTCTTCCAGCACAATACAATTCCCACATCCAGTACCATACAGTACTCACATCCAGTACCATACAGTAATCACATCCAGTACAATACAGTACTCAGTACAATTACAATGGAGCCTCCTCAATCCTTATAAAGGCTTAATCACATGCAATACCATGGGACAATACCATGGGCTACAACAAACCATGTGCTAGACCTAACCACCTTTGACTCAATCCCGAGTCAAGGTTAACACATGCAATACCATGGGACAATACCATGGGCTACAACAAACCATGTTCCCAAACCATGTGCTAGACCTAACCACCTTTGACTTGATCTCAAGTCAAGGTTAACCCTAACATCTCTCGCCATCGACAGTTTCTTGGGAATACATCAATGTCCCCTAATCGATGGATCCTTTCAAGTGTTCAACCTCAACACATTTATTCACACTTGTTAGTTTGCACTCTAGTACCTTGATTCCCATTTTCATTATTGGTGGGTAATCTCGCATCTGTTAACGGTATACATTAATGACTAGTAATCAAACGATGGACTACTATGTTCGACCTCGACACCTCTATTCGCATAGTAGGACATGTACTTGTAGCGGTTTGTGTAGAAGACTTTCTAGATTGGTGGCATCTCTTATATGCTACCTCCTTGATCGTGCCAGTGTTCATGAGATTTCAGCTGTTGTGACTTGATTCCAGTATATGTTAGACATTTCCAGCCACTATGGAGATCTTGATCTATTATATATCTTCAGCCATTTTGGAGATCATGGTCCTTTGTATATCTTCATCATGGATATTCTGATCTATGTATATTGTACGTGGCGATGACCACATATGTGACATCATGTATCATGCCTATTCATGGCCATTGTACTCTTATGTATCTGGGAGTGCTATATGTATTTGCAGTTGTATGTAGAGTTGTATTATTGTACTATGCTGATTAGGTGGCTGGTCTTCCATTTGGGATCCTTCATCACTCCACTTTTGGGATGGACTTATAATGTATTTCGGCCATCGTATGACCCCTTTGACCTCACACATTAGGGGGCATCTGTTATAGCGGATTTCACCACTCCAGGTGAATCACACTTTGTATGGCCTTCCCTTGTCCCGATGTAGACTCCTTAGCCCCTATGGACCACTTTTTGTCCTTTGATGTTTCCTTGATCATCCCTAAAAACACATGAAAAATGATATATGCGACTTTTAAACCTATAAGCGCGTACATACGCGGGTTTGACCACTAAAACCGTGTACATTGGGATGTGTGCATAATCCAAATCCTTTTGGAGTTTTCCTTGACATGGATCCGACTCATTCGACTCCTGGCCTTCCTTATGCCTTGAGATCGCTTGGATTCGACCTTTCATTATCTCTTTGAAAAGCTATGTAAGGAACCCCTTGGTACATTGAAGGCATAAGAGAGAACTGAGAGCAAAGAAACTATAGTCCATTGTTGCCGAAAGTTATGCTTGAGTCTGCATCCCTTTGTCCCTTGGAGCACTTTTGTGTTCTTCCCAAGCTTTCCTTTTGCTTGTGAGCTTGCTATCGAGAGATGGAGGATTGAAGTGGTGGATGCCCAAGTGGGGGATTCAGTTTCTCCGGTTCGCAGATGTGCCGTCAGAGGTTGTATCTTGTAATCTCTGATTTATATTAATAGAAATATCTTTTCCTGTCCAATAATGTGTGTTTGAATGAATATTTTATCCATGGGATCATGTCAAATGCTTTTACAATATTGATTATATATGCTAGAATAGATCTAACACCATGATATATAGAATGCTTGTATTGTTTACTTGTTGTTGAGGAAGTAATATATCAATTCAAGCTGAAGATTGGAAAGCTCAACGGGGATCTACTTTAACCGTCCGGAATAAGGTACGAGGTCTGATCCTTTAGTGTTAGACATTTTATTTCTATTGCATATTGGAAAGGATTGATTTCTGGAGTCAAGCTGTCTGTTGTGGTACCCCAAGCCATAGGAATTTCTCTCCGTAACACTAGGTTCCCAATATTGTCACTGTTACTGTAAGAAGTCATTAGGATGTTCAAATTCTGAGCTTTATCAAGACTAATATATATTTTAGTAGGCTTGAGTCTACCTTTGAAAAATCAATATTTGAGAGGATTTTAATGTTGGATCTGCACCTTTTATTCTCACAAAATTTACTACAATTTGTTCCACAAATTAATAAGGGTAATGATGGCATATCATCGTATCATGAATGTATTGATTACGTTGGTGCATTTGTTTAATGTTTAAGCATACATCCTTGCTAAACTTCTTTCATATGTAAATATTTTTCCATTGTATGTCCTCTAGATATCTTCAAACAATATTCAAATCTTCCACTAAACTTCTTTGTCTAGAATAGTTCAAATATGCCACTGGGTATACTATGTGTCTCCACAACATTATGCAGTACTTAATTTGTCTCATAGATGGTCCCTTATCAATTAGTCTTCAAGCTTCTCCATATGTTCATCCAGACATGCTCTCAAGTCTTCATGTGATTGCTAGGATTTGTCTTCATACAATGATAAAAATCTCGACAACCAACTCTATATAAGTCATATAATCAACAACAAGTATTTTTGAGATCATTCTTTCTAATTATATCCAAATCTAGAAGAATCCATTTTAAGAATGTTGTAGTTATCATAAGGGTAAACATGCATCAAGGACACCCCTTCAACCATCATCATATCACATGAGATTATGTTTGCTTCCCCTATTACCATGCCAGCTGTGATCATGGTTAAGTGTATCCTTAAACACCTTCAACATATTGTGCACCTATAACCCAACACATTGTGAATCCACAAATGAAGGAGATATCCTACTTTGTTCAGTCACTCTCTAATCCTTTTCTCCATCTTAGTGTCTTTGACCACATATGCAAAAATCATATCATTGGCTTGTTTGAAGCAATCTAGTTTATGAAGCTGGATAAACAAGGACCAGTCCGATACATGCTCTACAGTTCTATAATCTTTCATACTGGTAGGCCTAGGTACCATGGGATCAACTACTAAATATCAGAATGTTTCATTGACATTATCTGCAAGTCTTAACAATATTTTGTTAGCATGAATAGTGTGCATCATGTCTTCATTCACATCAACACAATAACATCAACACATCAACACACTGAACACAATATTTTTTCATTGGGGAAACCTTTCAAGCCCCTTGCGGGCGTTATTGTGAACATTGTGTTGGCATATTGTAAATACCGTGCAAGCATATTGTAAAGACTGTGCAGGCATATTGTAAACACTGTGATATTTGAAGATGATATCATGCTTATTATATTGTTGCGAGAGGTACTCACAACACACCTGTAGCTTCTGGTCAAGTAAACATGATTGTCATATTAACACTAATTTTTTCTTCATTAATCATGTTTATTAGACATGGTTCAATTTTTACTTTTCAATATGAAATTTTGTTGCATATTGTATTGTGGCGGGCTGACCGTGGGAAATAGCCAATGGTGTCCCATTAGGTAAATGTTAGCCTAATATTACCTAAACATGATTAAAGTAAAATATTTTATATTAAATGCATGTTATTTTTTTCACGTGAATTTTGTAATGATAAAAATAAATTAACTACTTTTATTGATTGATGTTTGTAGAGCACACCACATCATGATGATAAGGTGGTCACTGAGGAAGATGTATTTTATTCAACTGACCCGATGGGAGCTGTGAATAAAGATTTGAAAAATTCCAATCAAGAACTTCTTGCACTAATAAATATCAGACCCATGACTGAAGAAATCAAAGAAAGAATTTCTGACTTGAGGCAAACAATAATACAGTACAGGGTAAGTGGCATCTCTGAAAGATTATTTGAACTATGAGACATATATTCATTTATGTTATTTTAGTTCTCTATTTTTGATATGATCTAATCAATTAAAGTTTTCTTTTTTGTAAGATTTTTTGGAGACAAAACCTGTGCATTGAAGTACATTATGTAGATGTCGGTATTGGTAGTAGCGATGGTTGAACACAGTGTCAATATACTGTACCAACGAGGCTATTTGACTCTCCTAACCAGCAATGCCATTTAGATTCTATGGTCTCACTAAATGTTGGAGATCAGTAGGGACCTTCACCCAATACTACTTCATAGGATGTTAGAGAGGAAAGTAGCATTGAATGTGAAATTTGCTATCCTGGAGCAGTAGGTGTGGTTAGCAAGGGATCATTTCCAATTACATTCTTGGCGAACTGTTAGATTTTTATCAATTTAGACAGTATTATCTTAGGATCTTATCTGAGAGAATAACATGCACAACAATCAATCACAAGAGACAATAGACACAAAGATTTTCCTCGGGGAAACCATAAAGGAGAAAACCCCAAAAAATTCCTCAGAGATAGAAGAAGAACCAATAGCAGCAGTAAAAACCAAAGATAGTAAGACGATCTCCAAGAACTATTCTCTCTCTTATCCCAGCTCCTGATCTCTCACTTATGAGATACAAATAAGTGTGAGTGACTATGTGATAAATAGAGAGGTTCACTCTCTATTTATACTAATTCCCGACTTGACAATAACTCACTAGGGCCGACTTCTCTAGGAGAGTCTAATAACCCTAACTGAGGGGACTTTAACCCTTGATCAATAAAGAGGGTTACCCTCTATGACTTTACATGACTTGTTTACATTATTGAATCTCCCGATAGGAACATCGGGGTATGATATGACTCAATTACATTACAAATACTTCCTGATAGAAACATCGGGGTACAATACATAAGATATACAAGTGAATACATTCTGAAGTTACAAATATATCAACATGGATAAGAATTGTGTTCTAATAAAGATACCAAATATTGCAGGTATTGTTTAATTAATTCATTTTGTTTCATGTAATTCAAAGCCACATACTTGAAATTATTTTTAATTATTGATATATTGGTTTTGCAGGAAATAATGTTTTTTATAAGAACCCGCATGAGAAGGATTTGGAGATTTTTGGGCCCACCATTCGTACACGGTGGGATGCCAAAAATGACAAATTCAAAGATGATTTGATGAACCACATGGTTAACTTGTTTGGTGATACCTTCAACAAAAAAGGCGTCACCGTAGCAGTTGGCATAAATTTGAAATATGTTAGGGCAGATTATAGAGACAATTTGCAAATTAAAACGAAGTATGAGCGTCCTCTGATGGTTCCAAAGAAGGAGTGGAAGGTGCTCATGGATGAAGCAAAGGAGAAGGTATTGAGAAAGCAAGGAAAGACTCAACCAATCAGTTCAAGAAGGTATGTCACATATCATATTTTCAATGAAAAATGTTCAATATTTTTTTTTACTTTTTAAATATATTTAAGTTGTGATATATAACATATTGAAACCTTTCACAGGCTCCCCAACACCTCTAAAGTGACAATAGCAAGGATAGAAAGACACGGGAAAAACAAACTCGGCTAGGGTGCATATCAAAAACTAAGAGCACGAATTGTAAGAAACAAATGATCATTATTTGTAGCCAAATTTTTTGTAATTGTAGCGAATAAATAATTTATTTATCACTATAGCGAACAAATAATTTTTATGGTCTTATGCATTGCAGGGAAATACTTTTCAAGAAGCAACCACTGAAGAAAACCTGAGGCTCGGCTTCAAGTATGGTTTTCAACATGTGTTGTAACGTTGAAAAAGCTTGGGGAAAACCCCAATTTCCCCATTGATGCACACAGACGTAACTAAACCCATTTGTGCATGTTCAATTTGCTCACATTACTTTGGACTTGAATTATGTGTTATTTCAATTTTTAATATGTGAAAAATAAATTTCTTTTTTGGTTTTCAGGGTTAGAGCAACAAAAACAACGATTGTAGTGGTATCGAAACAGGTACCACATGATGGTGGGGAGACGCTTCATGTTGGTGGCGAGTAGCCCAGCCATGGTTCAAGTATGTATGATATAAAATAGAATTATTTAGTATGATTTCAAATATATAATTGATGATGTGTAGTAATAAATTTTCTTCTGTGAATGGTAGAGCATGTACCTTCTCATGTTGAAATGGAAGAGGAACAAAAGGCAGAACCGATGAACACTCTAACTATCTCAGCTAGTCATCCAACAGGTAAATACCATTGTAATGATCTTGGAAATAATGATTCCCCTCTCTAGTAACCTCAACGCCACACTATTTGACATACCAAAAGTATGGTACGGGAGAGCATGCCCACACAATCAACAAAAAGAGAGGACACAACAATTTCAACTTCAAATGACAACGAATTAGATGTCCCCATATTTGACTTTATGAAAACAAAGAAAAACACAAAAAATGTAGTTGTATACATTTAATATTTGTGTTTGTATTAGTCGGTGCATAGCTTATTTTTTATAATGTGTGACATATTCCGAGGACTCTGGTTATCCTCAAGGGGCTGGCTATCCCTTCCTGAGTTAACCTGGGGAAGCTGAGATGACCACATGAGCTTCCTTATCCAGTGATGATGATTATGAGCTTCCACTCTTTGCATGAGACACATGAGACATATGGACACATATAATTGAGAAGGTCGATAAACCTACCCTCACGTTGAATTCATGTGCATGAGCCTAGTATGATGTCATGTTGCATTGTTATGTTACATTGGCTTGCATTTTTACTTATATGTGATGTTTATCCTTGTGGTGACTCGTGATTGACCCTTGCATGGTAACGTTGAACTATACAACCATTAAATTTTGATTTCCATATTGTTGATGACTAGCATGACCCCTTAGCGGGGTTTTCCACCCTTGCATTGACCTTAAGATCCCTCCTTAGGTGCCATCCACCATAGTGCTTCCATATGTGAATTTTTTGGATTACTTTGCTGTAATTTTTTATTGAGAGTTGGTCATACTGTTGTGTTGTTACTATTTTTTATTTGTGAGGGTTGGATGATCTATTTTAGGATCTTTTCCAGTTCTAGTTTCTCTCCTTTCACAGGTATGTTTGTTTATTTCAGTACCATGCAAGTAACCTAACACTAATATGTTGAAGTCTGTTTAGAATCATTTTTTCTGAGGACAAGGGAGATCTTCCCTAACATCTTGTTTTGATTTATCTTATGTTGAGTTTATAATTGGTTCATATTTGATATATCATGATATTGTTATGTATTGTTGTCTTTCATTAACAACTTAGATATGATATAGATCGCTACTCTTATTATTGCTATTGTTTTTAAGTATTTTAATGGTTATTGTAACTCATTGCTTTTGGGACATGATGGACATGAAGGATATTAAGGTATGGTTTTTCTATGCTGGACATGCTTGTCTCATTCTTTCAGCTTTGAGTTTGAATATTTGAGAAAAATAATTATAAAATAAAAATGAGCTGAATCTACCTGAGAGTTTGTAGCTTTTCTCAAAATGAGCTAAAATGTGCATTAAACATTTTTATGGATCTTGTGTCTTTAGAGTGGCGCCTTGTGTAGTCCAATGAATTGACCCTAATTAGTTTTCTTTCCTTTGTTAATTTGTTGTTCTTTCCTATTTGTTTTTTAACCCTGATTTAATTACCTTAATTAATCTGCAACCTTATATAGCCTAATCAACTCTACAACCTTAATTAATCTAGTGGAATTCTCTTCATAACTTTTTTTCCTATGCTCCCCTCCCAAGGTTTATCATTTTTTCCCCAAAATGGAGTGGTGACTCCACTCCCTCCTTCCTATTCTGGTAGTGTGGTTCCTCACTCTAACTGTAACACTGCAAAGGCTATGTAATGTTAACTTGTATTTCGATTAAATGAGTGCAAATTAGTGAAGACTCCATTGTGTTATTTTATTTCATCATGTATTGCTTGCAATATAAGTTGTAATAAAGGGAAATATGCCCATGCATTTTATTAAAGAAAGAAAGTGCATGACTGCTTAGAAGGGATAATGGGCGGAATGTTTCACAAGTGGCAAAAAGGAAAAAAGGTAAGTGAAGTGAATGTGCTTTAGGACAAGAAGGGTTTCCTATCATTGATTGAGTTGTGAATGCTTTGTACTTATGTAGGATCTAACAGGATTATTTGAATTTTTAGTCGTTACTTGTTGTTTCTCAATTTGTGAGGGTTTGGAGGTTTTGATGAATGTTTTTTTTGCTCAGCAATTGTTTGGGGTTTGGAATGAGTGAGAGAGCCTCCCTTTTAACACTTAAGCCCTAAAATTGGGGATGGATTTGTAAAGTATGAGCCTATGGCTAGGTGGAAAATATCCCAAATTAAGTATTTTCTCCTTTGATGTTTATGCGGATGCACCCTTATTTCTCTATTACTATTTATTTCCACAAGACATCATCCAAGGTATTTTTGGTGTACATCCTGTTACTACCTATATTGCATGAGTGTCCACTAAGGAGTTCTGAATCTTTATGGGCATACAAGAAACCTGTAGCAGCATTCTAGGCATTAATTTCTCAAATCTCAACATCCCAATGTGTGTAAAATAGCAGCAACAAGTCTGATCCCTCTAGTCTAGGAAAACCTGGGTGTTGAAGCAACCTTAATCCTCCATGATTGTGTATCTAAAATCAACCTTATTATTATATGATTTATTTAAGTCTTGAGAAATATTATTAGGATAGCATATATATTTCAAGCACGTAGCCTATTGCTTATTAGTGTATTTGAACACTCGATTCTTCCTAATAATATTTCTCAAGACTTAAATAAATCATATACTAATAAGCAATAGGCTACGTGCTTGAAATATATATGCTATCCTATACAGTTTTGAGGAGGACATTAGTTTCGAGGATGGCATTTAGTCTCTAATACTAGTTTCCTACAAAAATAATTATAAGAGCCTAGAGGTATGCCTATATTTGAAGTACAATCTTTGTTGTGAATTATAGGGTAAAATAGCTAGTCTCAAATAGCTCACCAACCTCCATATGTTACCCACCAACATTGAATTCTGATAATTGTGTGGAGCCTGCATGGACACTTATATAAACCTACATGGAAGTTATACACTATGCACACTTTCTAAATACTAGTGTCTCTCTTCTCTGGTGGTGCACCCCCTCTGAAATGTGGTCTCTCTCACCATTAGCTAGTCTCAAATAGTTCACCAACCTACTAGTATTTGGCACCACTGGTGAAACTGCTAGACGCGACAAGTTCCTTATTAGTTGAGTGGATGTGAACAACGTGGCAGAAATCTACATTTGTGAGATATTACTTTTCATTGATTATGAAGATATATGTGAGATAAATTAAATATATTGAGATGAACAGACCAGCAAGGTTTCAGGGGGAGCAATTATTCTACATATTGATAGGGGGAGCAGTATGGTTAGATAAAGAAAAGAAATAAAGTGAAGAAGCATTGTGATGTTGTCATTGATGCATGCTTACCTTTTATGAATTTACTAGATGATTGTTGATACATTCATTATTCGGGAATGTCCTTATATGTCATGGGCATTTCAATGATAAAGTTAAACACTTAACATGTACAAATAAAGTAAAGTTGTTATGGGAAGCCTGCACTTATAAATATAATCTTCAACTATATTGTAATACCGCTCAGATGGAGATGAATTCCATACTTCCTTGATTTGTTTCAATTGTATGCTTGATCATGGCATCATAGGTGCACTAAAAATTCCCACAGCTAGTTAAATATGCCCACATTTAAGCTGCAGAATACATTTACATCAATTCTCCAAATTGGATAAGAAGTTGATTTGGAAAAATGTTCACAGCTTGTTGAGAAATTCCCGTAGCCAGCTTCTAAATTCCCGTTGGATTGATAAAATGCCCACATTACCATATAAAATGTCCTCGGACCTCAAACAAATGCACATAGGTCTAGAAAATTCCCGAAAAAAATGCAATTTTTTTTAATATGGTTAGATAAAGAAAAGGAAGTAAAGTGAAGTAGCATTGTGATGTTGTCATTGATGCATGCTTACCTTTTATGAATTTACTAGATGATTGTTGATACATTAATTTTGCGGGCATGTCCTTACATGTCACGGGCATATAGTATTCATGTGCGGGTTCTTGCATACTTATGCGAGCATGTCCATACATGTCACGGGCATTTCAATGATATGCTAGAATTTCAATGATTTTCCTGCGGGAATCTTTCCACCTCTATTTCATGTATTTTTGAGTTCAATCGGCATTTATCTATTACCCTATGGGCATGTTTAACTAGTTGTTGGCATTTTATCTTAGTCTTGCATGCATAATGCAATACTTGCGAACATTATGTGCATTAAGTGCGGGCTTTAAATGTCTTCAAAAGCTTTCACTAACTCAAATTTATACCTGGAAGCAGGGTTGATAGGGTAGCAATATGGTTAGATAAAGAAAAGGAAATAAAGTGAAGCAACATTGTGATCTTGTCATTGATGCATGCTTACCTTTCATGAATTTACTAGATGACTGTTGATGCATTCATTATGCAGGAATGTTCTTACATGTCACAGGCATATAGTATTCATGTGTGGGTGCTTGCATACTTATGCGGCCATGTCCTTACATATCACAGGAATTTCAATGATCTACTGGCATTTCAACACCTCATGCGGGCATCTTTCCACCTCCATTTCATGCATTTTGGGGTTCATCGTGAATTTATCCATTACCCTATGGGCATGTTTAACTAGCTGTAGGCATTTTATCTTAGTCTTGCATGTATAATGAAATACTTGCAAGCATTATGTCCATTAAGTGCGAGCTTTAAATGTCTTCAAAAGATTTCACTAACTTAGAGTTGTACCTAGAAGCAGGGTTGATAGGAAGTAGGTGAAGTATTTTTTGTATAAACCCATCCATCCTAATCAATCTGTGGAGGGAATATAGGAGAAAACCCTGACGGTATCTATCAATAAAACCCTGACTGCAATTTATGGAGGGAATATAGAAGAAACTCTCATACACGCAAAGCATTATATCTTTTGCTAGAAAACGAGTTAATGGATTAAATGAAAGGAATTGACTTACCGAAGACATCTCTGTGGGAAAAAAATATACTTATACTGGATATACTACTGTTTTTTAACCACCCGGTCCTGAAGCTTCCTTAGCCTATGCTTTTCTTGATGCCTTAGTGACCTTCACCTTTTCTTATGGGTCTCAATCTCAATATGTCGATGTCCATTTGCATAGATTTTGGAGATGAAGGGGGTGGACATCCTTAAGGATAGAAAACCACCAAAGCTGGGACACCATTAAAATTGATATGAAGCCCGATGCCCACCTAATAAAAGGTGGCATGTAGGAAGAACTCGCACTGTAAAAATTGAGTCAAACAAGAAATTGATCTGTGTCTAGTGTAGCTTAAGGGTTTCACCACGCTCACAAGTTAGCTTTATGGTTGTGTCAAGGAAGGGGTTCATTGAATGAACAAGAGTTACCTCCTATGCGACCTCAAGCCTAGGTCATGGGTGAGGTAATTGAAAAACCTCCTCTGCAACCTTGGAAACTCCTCTGCGATGTCAGGCCTAGTTCGTGGGTGAGGTAAGTGAAAGATGTAAAATTTCATTGTCGCGACAAGGGGAAGGTAAGATATATAGTTTTAATTGTTTTTTTTAAAGTTTATTAATTATCATTGTCAACATAGTCAGCGATATTATCATGATCATTGTATTTATGGCCATCATCGTCATCATAGAGAACAACATTGTCAATAGACCCTTTCTTGAAAAATATTTGTCATATGAGTGTATACGGTGACCATTTTGAAGTTTGACACATAGAGGATGCTTAATAAACACCATATTATGGTTCTTATTTCATATTCCATTGTCAAAGGGCATACTACAACATGAAAAAACCAACATAGTGGGTGAAGGTGTAAAGGTATTGTGAACTAGGGTGGTTTCTTTTTGTTTTTGGGAGCTATGAGTATGGGAGGGATTTCTTTTTCATTTCTGGGGATACATCCACTATCAAGAATACTTTCAGCACAGTTAAATGGAGCACAATATGAGTGCTGATGTTTTATCCAAGGAAGAAATTTCTCTTGAGATGGGAAAACTCTCCTATATTGAGATGTTGGATGGAGAGTCTATTGGGAGTGATACCATCCTGTTATTTTAAATTATGTTATTCAACATACTTGTGGTGGCTCACTCATCTTTCTTAGAAAATATTCAAGTTTTTTTGAGCCTTTGACTATGCTCTACAAGTTGCTCCTTTGGACGAGTTGTTTTCATGGCATATAAATGCCTTACTTTGGGGGGGTTTTAACTTTACCCCCTAGGTGCTTCCTTGGATAAGCCTTCAGGGCTCATTATGTGCTTCTTTTGACTGAGTGGAATGTATTTTTGGTGCAGGATTGAGGCCTTATTTTGTACACCCTTTGATGATGGGCTATAGGATACGTTTTTGACATAGACTCGGTACTTTGTATTGATAGAAGTATAAGATATAAGATATTTTTGAAATTATTAAAACCAATTGAAAATGTAATTTTGAAGCTATAGAAAGTGTTTGTTGTTTTTACTAGTTGGGCTTCCACAATAAATTTTTGTTCTCAGTATATTGTTGATTCTGTTTGTTATTTATTATTTTAGAAGTGGATAAAATTGTGAAAAAGGTAACAATATCGATTCACCCCCCCCCCGTTTCAGTATTTTCCAATATTGCAGCATTTAAATGATTATGAATATTCTTTTTTTTTGGTTTCATTACTTTAATGATTATTAATGCANATGATTATTAATGCAACTCTCTATTTGATAGTATTGTGCTGATTAAAACAATTAATATACCTATATTTGTGATTTTTACAATTTATATGTGAAATGTTTGTTCAGCTTTGTTGCATAGCTTATTTTTTAATATGTGTGACATCTTCCGAGGACTATGGTTATCTTCAAGGGGCTGGCCACCCCTTTCTGCGTTAACCTGAGGAAGATGAGATGGCCATATGATCTTCCTTATCCAGTGATGATGATTATGAGCTTACACTCTTTACATGAGACACATGAGACGTATGACCACATACAGTTGAGAGGGCCAGGTAACCTACCCTCACATTGAATTGATGTCCAAAATATCTTGTCCTTTTTTCCCTGTCATCATCCTTTGTCATCAAATTTTATATTCATTTTTGCAATGTCAACATCATTTTCCATCAACATCCTTTTTCCTTTATTGTTGTACCTTTCATGGGAATCCTCCATCCAAGTGGTCGTACAATATAGTTGGAGAATATATTTATAAGCGTAGGCTTCCTATTACAGCTTTACTTTAACTGTACCTGTCAAGTATTTAACTTTATCATTGAAATGCCCATGACATCTAAGGACATGCCTGCATAATGAATGTATCAACAGTCTTCTAGTAAATTCATAAAAGGTAAGCATGCATCAATGACAACATCACAATGTTGCTTCACTTTATTTTCTTTTCTTTATCTAACCATTCTGCTCCCCCTGAAACCTTGCTGGTCTGTTCATATCAAGATATTTAATTTGTATCACATATATCTTCAGAATTAATGAAAAGTAATATCTCACAAATGTATATTTCTGCAAACATATTGTACCTAATGTATTCCTTCATTTTACTTCATCTATTGCTATGGCTTCCTGTTGGCATTTTTCAACCTTTTGTGCATTTCTATGAGCATTTTTATGAACATGCGTGCATATGTTTGACGCGTGTGAGAATTTTATAAGGTAGCTTGGGAATTTTATCAGTTCAACGGGTATTTACAAACTGGTTGTGATGCATTTCTCAACAGGATGCAGAAATTTTCCCAAATCAGCTGCTTATCCAAATTGGAGAACTGATGTAAGTGTATTCTGAAACTTAAATGTGGGCATATTTAACTAGATGCAGGAATTTTTACAAGCTGCGGGCATTTTTAATCTATTGCCCTGTGGGCATTTTTATTTCTCTATTGCACTATGGGAATTTTTAACTAGATGGGGGCATTTTTAATCTCAAGTGCGGGCATATTTGAGGCTTGAGGATATTTTTGAGGCCTGGCTAGAAATTGTCTCCTCCACTTGCGGGAATATTGGGGACCCTGCGTGCATTTCAATGACATCTCCTTCACTCATGCATGCATTTTTCTTCTTATTGCGTGCATTTTTATGAATCTTGCCCGCAATTATTGCATTAGGCATGCAAGACTAAGATAAAATGCATGCAGCTAGTTAAACATGCCCACAGGGCAATTTTGAACCTTTTGTGCATTTCTACGGGCATTCTTTACATTAGCTGGGAGGATGAGCCAAAAAATGTTTTGAATACTTCTTTTGTACTTTGCAAGACCTGTCCACATCATATTCTTTCTGCATTCTTGCTATTAGATTTTTAACATTAAGCTAGCATTATATTAGGATCTTTAACTGAGGGAATAATAAGAACAACAATCAAACACAACAGACAGTGAAAATAGTGTTTTTCCTTGGGGAAACAATAAATGGAGAAAACCCCTCAAATTCCTCAGAGATAGAATCAACACCAAAAGTAAAACCCCAAAACAGTAAGATGATCTCCCGATAGCAGTAGCCTCTTTTTTTCTATCCCCAACAACTTCTTCTTCCTCAGCTATGTGCTACAACTGAGTGTGAGTGAGTGGGTGATAAATAGAGAGACTCACTCTCTATTTATACTAATTACCAACTTGACAATAACTCACTAGGGCCGACTTCACAAGTAGAGTCTAATAACTCTAGTGCCCCGAAACTGCGGGGACTTTAACCCTTGATCAATAGGAGGGCTACCCACAATGACTTGACATGACTTGTTTACATTATAGAACCTCTCGATAGGAACATCGGGGCATGACATGACTCAAATACATTACAGACACATCCCAGAATAAACATCGGGGTATAATACATAAGGTAGACGGATGAATACATTCTGAAGTTACAAATACATTAACACTCCCTCTTAACTAGGAAGGTATTCTCTCGACACAATTTATTAGCATAAGTATTCTTCTCTTTATCATCTGGATCATCATCGAGTCCTCATCATCTTCAAGTCATCTTCATCTTCAAGTTATCTTCATCTTCAAGTCATCTTCATCTTCGGATCTAGATCATCACTGGATCTGGATCATCACTCGATTTGGATCATCATCACGGGTGCTATCTCATGATTCTTCTCATCACAGGAAGTTCTACAAACCCAACCCTTTTTCATGCTAGTTGTAGGCCTAGCCTCCATGTATGTCTTCTTCAGTGCTTATATCTGAACCTAAGTCAGAATGGCCCGCCCAACACTTACATCTGACCATGAGAGGAACACATCCAACACCATGTCAAAAAGGCATGACCAGCACTCACATCTGACCATGCAGGAACACATTCGACAACCATGTCAGAAAGGCCCATCACTTACATTCTCCATCATGATAGGACACACCTATTATCAGCTGTGAAAAGGAACGACACTCACATCCACCAGCATGATAGGACACACCTACTATCATTTGTGGAAAGGATCAACACTTACATCCACTAACATGGTAGGACACACCTAATACCATCTATGGAAAGGCACATCACTTACAATCACCAGCATGGTAGGACACACCTACTACCATCTGTGAAAAGGCACATCACTTACAATCACCAGCATGGTAGGACACACCTACTACCATCTGTGAAAAGGCACATCACTCACATCCACCAGCATGATAGGAAACACCTACTATCATCTGTGGAAAGGCTCTACACTTACATCTGATCATGTGGGAACCAATCCCACAGTCACATCAAAATGGCTCCTAGCCCTAGGGTGAGGATTCCCGGTAACTGACCAGGTGCCTCCATTCTCTGAGAGAATGGCATTAGCCCTTATATTTGATCAAGTGGGAACACATCCCTAAATCACATCAGAATGGACATGCACTCATATCTCATCATGTGAGAACACATCCCACAGTTATATTAGAATGGCCCTCAGTCCTAGACTGAGCTTTCCTGGTAACTGACCAGGTGCCTCCATTCTCCCAGAGAATGGCATCAACCCTTATATATGATCAAGTGGGAACACATCCCTCAATCACATCAGAATGACCGTGCACTCATATATGATCATGTGAGAACACATCCCCTAGTCATATCAAAATGGCCCTCAGTCCCAGACTGAGCTTTCCTGGTAACTGACCAGGTGCCTCCATTCTCCCAGAGAATGGCATCAACCCTTATATATGATCAAGTGGGAACACATCTCTCAATCACATCAGAATGGACATGCACTCATATCTGATCATGTGAGAACACATCCCACAGTCATATCAGAATGCCCCTCAGTCCCAGACTGAGCTTCCTGGTAACTAACCAGGTGCCTCCATTCCAAGAATGGAATTTAGCAATTATATCTGATCATGTAGGAACCAATCCTACAATCACATTAGAATGGCTCAACACTCACATCTGACATGGAAGGAACCAATCCTCTCACCATGACAGAATGGCTCAGCCCTTATATCTGACCATGGAAGGAACCAATCCTCTCACCATGTCAGAATGGCTCACGGAATCATCACTTCCATTTGGAGGGAACCTTGATCTGCAGAACACCAAGCTTCTCCATGAAGTATTCAAACTTCACTCTAGACAATGGCTTTGTCAACACATCAGCTATATGTTCATCCATCACAACATAATGGAGCTTCACTACTCCTCTCTGCACCATATCCCTAATATAGTGATATTTGATCTTGATATGCTTCGACTTGTCATGGAACACCAGGTTCTCTGACAACTTCACACAACTTTGGTTGTCGCAATATATACAAGTAGCATCTAACTAGAGATCAAATAAATCAGACAGTAGCTTCCTTAGCCATACTGCCTCACAACTAGCTGAACAAGCTGTGACATACTCTGCTTTAGCTGTACTCAGTGCTACACAGGACTGCTTCCTGCTAAACCAAGAGATCACACCTGATCCCATACTGAAGCAACATCTTGAAGTGCTCTTCCTATCAATGGCACTACCTGCCCAATTTGAATGAACATAACCCTCTAGGTTAATCTTCTGACTTGCCTCATACTTGAGACCATAATCAACTGTACCCTTTAGGTACCTCATAATATTCTTTGCAGCAACCAAGTGAGCATGTCTCGGATCTGTCAGGAACTGGCTCAAGGTGTTCATAACAAATCAAATATCTGGTCTTGTGTTCGTCAAGTAGATCAAGGACCCAATCATCTGATGATACATTGTAGCATCAACCACTTTTGATGAAGCATCACTCAATAGCTTTAGGTTTGATGCCATAGGTGTGGTCATGGCCTTATAGTCCATCATCCCAAATCTCTTCAGGATCTCTATCGTATATTTCCCTTGTCCCAGGGAAATTCCATCTGCATTCTGCCACACCTCCATGCCTAGAAAATAATGCATCATACCCAAGTCCTTCATTTCGAATTCGGCAGCAAGCTTCCTCTTCGTATCAGCAATCAACCCATCCATACCTGTTACAAATAGATCATCTACATACAGTAGGAGCATCATTGGGTTTCCATCTTCAATCTTGTAGTAAAGGTTGGAATCTACTTTAATCTTGGTAATGTAACGTCCTCGACCCTCCGACCAGCGAAGAGGACGCTACCAAACCATCAAACGTCTGGGAAACTAGCCCCATAAACATGAACATACATAAAATACTAAAATAAAATGCTTAAAACATATAACATGCTAAAATGCATAATCATTCACATACACAGTGGAAGCAAACATACATTCATTCAACATTCAACATGTTCTTTATAATTCCTTAACAGTAAATATAATTGTAGAGACAAAATGGTCAAAAATACTTATCTTGTTAAGAACTCGTCCCGCAAACAACTACGTTGCTGCAACATTCCACCCAACCATAGGCCAGTGCGCTCATCAATCTCTCAACAACACTACCACCCCTGAGCTGGGCATGATTCCACAAGGAATAAGGGACTAAGCAGGCTTACACATAGCCAAGGATACACAAAATAGCCAAGCCAACATAGTAGGGTTTATCAGGCTATCAAGGAGCTAGGAAAAGCTGAATGCTAAGCTGGGGGGCTCATTGAAGAGCTAAGGACTCCTACACCAGAACTAGCCTGACTTCTAGGACACCCACACACACCCAACACTAGGAAATCAGTCCCTTCTTTGCTACACAGTCCCTCAGGCCCTGACCCCCCTTTCCAGTGCTACTTTGGGGTTGTGGAGAAGAAAGCCATCCCTCTAGCTCTGTCTGTGTGGCTCCCAAACACCCCCAGGTTTATCAAGAAAACCAAGCCTTCATCCCACTCTAGCACAGTTCGAAGACCAACCACTGCATACACGCAGCCAACAAGCGGTTCATAGCTTAGAAAGGGAAAAATGATCCCTGAGTCGTTCTTGGCCCTATCGTGGCCAAAATGACTCAATAAGTGCCACAACAAACCCAAAAGTAACTCAAACCCATAGCAACGAACAACGTGGGGAAAACCATAGCCCCTGACTCAATAATGAAGCAATAGGACAATTACACAACCCGAAAATGGAAGAGGAAAGTCAGGTTCTCAGCTGAGCAGGGGAAAAACATATACACAGGCCACAAATCGGTATGGAAACACACATACACACCGCCCAGAATGCGAAGGTCTCCTTCCCACAAAATCATGGGTGACCGAACTCCGCTTCCCAACTCGTTGCGTGAGTAAAAAATACACTGAATCTTGTGCATGAGGATGAGAGAATGAATCTTTGTGTGAGATGGAAAAATTAAGGAGAATCCCCTGAACGGTGCGTGAGGAAGTCGAATCTCTGCATGAGATGAACAGGCTTGGGAGAGTTGAAGAGTCCCATGTAGTCGTGGAGAGAAGAGTCTGCTGGTGGAGTGGGCTGGTGGGAAAGGACTGACAGTCATGCCACACCCACCACTACCCAACAATAATTGCCCCAACTACATCAGGGTTTTAACAGCTGACACATGGCTTTTCCTGCAAAGGCTCAAGGTTTAACAATCATCCCCATTATCCTTAGGAAAATCATTCCCTTTTCATTATCGTTGCACTATTGTAGCTGGATGTAGCTTCATTTTAATTAAAGTGCATATGTACATGATTCTAAAACTATACTATGTGCCAGATAGCACGATATACCATCGGCAATGATCCCAATTCCTGAAACATAACACAATTAAATCGATGGTGGGGATTTTTCCTTTAGCTCCACACCATGATTAATTACAATATATACATCATGTATCTTTTAATGAAAATGGGGTCAAAACCGAGGTGTAACATCCCCGACCCTCCGACCGGGCAAGAGGATGCTACCAAACACCAAACATTTAGGAAACTAGCCCCATGAAGTTTTACATAACTAAAAACTGACAAACTAAAATGCTTTGAAGTAAAACATGTAGAGATGCAAAATTATTAAGCATACAGTGGAAGCAAAACCATACATTCAAGCATTCAATAAGTTCATCATAATTCATTAGACATCAAATATAATTGCAGAGATGGAATAGTCAAGAATACTTATCTTATGCAGTATTCATCCCGCAACCAGCTACGTCGCTGCAACGTTCCACCCAACCATAGGCCAGTGTGCTCCTTAATCTCTCAGCAACAGTGCCACCCCCAAGTTGGGCATGATTTCCCAAGGAATAAGGAACAATCAGGATTACACATAGCCAAGAATACACAAATCAGCAAGCCAACACGGTCTGAAGACCAACCACTGCATACACACAGCAAAACAATCAGTTCACAGCTTGGGTGGGAAAATCCGATTCCTGAGTTGTTCTTGGCCCTATCGTAGCCAAAATTACTCAATAATAGCAATAGCAAACCAAAACGAAAAAGAACCCACATCAAACCACAAATCGTGGGGAAAACAATAGCCCTGATATCAACACTGAAACAACAGGAAATACACAGCCCGAAATAGAAGAGGTGATCAGACTCTCATCCTGGGGAGGGAAAACATATACACAGACCACAAAATTGGTATGGAAACACACCCCCACAACAAAAATTGTGAATGGCTCCTTCACTGGGAAATCGTGGATGGCAGAAAATAGCTCCCCAGCTTGCTGTGGGAGGAAAATAATGAAGAATCCCAGCATGTGCACGAGGAGAATAATGAAGAATCCTAGCCTGTGCGTGAGGAGAAGGGAGTGACCGTCTCTGTGTGTGGATGGAAAGAATGGAGGAATGGGGGAATGGAGTTGTTTTCCTCCTTGACCATGTGAAGTGAGAGTCCACTGGTGGAGTGTGCGTGTGGGAAAGGGCTGACAGTCCTGCCACACACCACTTCCCAACAATAACTACCCCCAACTAATCAACATAAGTTTTAATGTGGTAGTTGACTGATGAGACAAGGAAAGGTGAATGAGTCAAAAGGGTGGGTGACAACTAAATGGGTTTAACAGCTGACACATGGATTTTCCCCATTGGCCCAAGGTTTAATAATTTCCCCTCCTTATCCTTAGGAAACTCATGCCCTTTTCATCATGGTTGCATTGACGTAGCTGGTTGGGGTTCATTTTAATTAAAATGCATATTTACATGATGCCAAAACTATAAGGTGCTTGATAGCACAATATACCATCGGCAATGATTCCAATCGCCGAAACATAACACAACCAAATCAATGGTGGGCCTTTTTCCTTTAGCTCCACACAATGATTAATTACAATATATACATCATGTACCTTTTGATGCAAATGGGGTAAAAAATGGGGTGTTACACGAGGTGTTACATTCCCCTCTCCCTTGGAATAGCACCATCCTTGGTGTTCCAATACATAGGAATACATATACAATTTACACATCCAAAATTTTAAAATTTTGCAGATCTGTCCCACGTTCAATTATTTACTTTGAACTTTCAGGACCAAGCCCCTTGGCTTCCACGAGCTTCTCCTGCTGGTTCTCAGCTTTTGGCTCACCCCCAAGTCTAGGAACTTTTCTGTATCTTGAGCATCTCTCCAAGATTCTCTTGGGTCTTGGAAATTGTTTGAAGGAGACTTCCAACCAAGTCCAATGGCTTTTGGTCTGTTGCCATGATCAATGTGCATAACTGGATTTCACTTTTCTCACCTGTGAGATGCATCATTGAAATTCTATTAGACCAAGCATAATATAGGCATTAAAATCAGTCAATTAATTTCCCAATTGGCATGGCAGTCCAAGTATTCTCAAGGAGACTTTCATATTTTTCATGCCTTCCCAATAGGCACATGAGCTCATTCATGTCCATTCTTAGGCAGAGAATTAACTATTCCAGCATTCACAATTTATTTTAAGCAAATAAACACATTCTATTTTCAGCCATACATGCATTCAACAATCTTCTATTTTCATGAATGCATATATATATATATACATATATATCTCATCAAAAAAGGAAAGAGAGACTGCAGTAAGAGTTTTTTTTTTCCCTCTTTATCTTGTTCCATTCTAGAACTCACACCACCACTATGGCTTTCATGCTCTTAGCCTCTTTCACTTCACTGTGAATGCTGGACCAACCCTTCTTGGCCATGACACTTAGGGTCTCTGGTCTATTCCAGACCTTTCAACCATGGAGCCTCCCCACATGGTTTGTCTACAAATCTTGGCTGCTAGGGCCTTCATAGTCCCACTAGAACCTTTTTCATTATTGCTCACTTTGAGCTCTTCAGGACAGTCACATGTCCACATACACCTCTAGGATGCCCTCATAGTCTTCGCTCTCAGCGATACCTATATTCAAACATTGAATAGATTCACATGTTTATTTTATTCTCATCGGTTTGTCTCTAAACAAGAGTTAGAATATTATAACCAAACCATATACACAAGTATATTCATAAGCAAGAAGTTGCAAGATAATCCAATACTTATCTGTACTATGCGTTTCCTTGTTGGTGCACAGGGTCCCGCTTTGCTTTGCAAGCCTTGGAATTGCCTATGGACTTGGATGTTAGGTTAGCACGTAGGCTTCTCCTCAACATCAAGTAATTAATGTCCAGCCAGTACACCTTCACGCCGACTAGGAGGAACAAATCAGGAAAGCCTACACAGTTGGGTTTATCAAGCCATCAACAAATCAGCCAAGCCAACACAGTTGGGTTTAACAGGCCATGCACTTCTATCAACAATACACTTATATCAACAATGCACTTATATCAAAAACTAATCAGCCAAGCCAACATAGTTGGGTTTATCAAGCCATCAACAATAACACATGCACTTATATCAACAATACATCAACAATACACTTATATCAACAATAAACGACCATTTCTAGGTCCAGGATCTACTATGGATCCCCAGGCATATAACAGCCCTATTTCAGTGACATCTTCACCACATCCTTTTATACATATCAAGCACAGTCAAGCCAATCTACAGTTGGGTTTATCATATTGTCCAGCCAAGCCAATACACAATTGGGTTTATCAGGCTGCAGGAAATCAAGCCAATACACAACTGGGTTTATCAGGTGTTGAGGCTTGGAAAATCGCAGGTGACAACAGCAAGAGATTCTCCCCAGTATACGTTCCCAACTATCCCGTTACTATTTGGTATGGGGAATTTTTCCAGTTTGCGGTTCGGCTACCGTAGGTCAAGTAACCAAAATAAAGGGTTTTACCGGTTACGGCCCGGTCCACCATGTATCTTTTTAGTTTTTTAGTTTTAAGTATGAGATGCAAGTGCCTATCTAAGGATGCAGATTGATAGAGAATACGAGGAGCGGTCACAATGTGATGTGTAGGTTCTTACCTCTCATCTTAAACTCTCTCGCATCTAAATCACACACAGCAAGAAAACTAAAACTAACTTAACTACACTGTCCCTAGGGAGCGAGATCATCATTTAATGAGTAATGTATTACTGTTCACGCATTAAGAACAATCATAGGTAGCTGTTCTTTATTTCAAAACACATAAACATGAATAGATAGATGAGTAATAAGATAGCTCATTGTTTACGAAAAACATTCATTACTCATAGTGGAAACTCCATAAAATAAACTAGAGAGCATTCATACAAGAACATAGGTTCAAAACGTTAGAACGATCTCACAGTTAATGAATAAAAGCTAAAAACGAAATAGTTCCCCTTCAACAACATCCATTGCACAGCATTTGAACATTCCACGAAAGCTTTCTCCAACAGGCAAAATTGTAATTATCTATTGCAAAAGGAAATCGTTCTTCTTACAACATGTTCTCACAAGTCTAACTGGGAAAAAGTCCTTTCCCTTATCAAACTATCCTATGCTTATACAAAAAGAAAAACTTTTGGGCTGCCCCAAATGACTCTTGGGCTTCCCCATCGTTTCAACTCCCAAAATTTGTCCTATAATGAGTGCTCATACATTTTACAATATATTACATTTAAAACAAAAATTAATAAAGCACTTCTAAGTAGAGGGCCCCGCTTGATCATTTAAGAACTTTTTCCATGCTTGGGCTTCTGCTGCTATGCTCTCAAATTCTGAAGGCTCAAGAAATCGAATGTTTATTTCATATTTAGTAGACTGATTTTTAACTATTTTGATTTTGGCTAAGC
Organism: Pseudotsuga menziesii; assembly: GCA_001517045.1. Taxonomy (NCBI): domain Eukaryota; kingdom Viridiplantae; phylum Streptophyta; class Pinopsida; order Pinales; family Pinaceae; genus Pseudotsuga; species Pseudotsuga menziesii. The sequence continues at coordinate 72,466 of LPNX011192519.1, forward strand.
TTAAAGGCAACTGATCCTCAAGCAAATGGATGCTAACTACTGCATGAGCTACAACATCTTTCAGGATCAGTTCATCCAAGTCCTTGACTTGTTGTATCTTTTGCTCATCCTCCTGATACCTGCTCTGTAACATTTATGTGAGTAGCTCATGCTTTGGTAATGCCTCTAGTCTTTGTTTTGCAGCAAATTGACATCTGTTGTAGGTGACCAACACCCTTTTGCAGTATTCAGTACAAGCCCCTCTTGTCTTCCTCACAGCTTTCTTGAACTCCTCTGCTGTATTTATTGCAAATTCCAACAAGTCATAGTCCTGCTTTAGGTTACGTTGATCTTTAGCTAGTAAATCTACAGGAAATTCTTCATTGGTCTCTATCCTTACTATCCTTCCAGTCAGGACTTCCAAAATGTCTTGAGACCTATCTACGAAATATGAGGTAGTCTCCAAAATTTCCTTCAATCTGTTATCTATATGCAAGACTTTACATCTTTCCTCTTCAATAGACACCTACAGCTGGTGCATTCTTCTTCGTTGGGCTAGGACATGCTCCTTTAGAGGTTGGATATTAGTTTGCTGTTCACTGGCATCCTTCAGTGATGCTGCTAATGAAGTAATCTGTCCTTCAAAATTTGCTACCTGCACTTGGAATTGCTTCTCTTTCTCTTCCATGGCAACCCTCTATGCCTCCAATTCCACCACTTTGTTCTACAACTGGTCCTTTTCTGTACTAAGAGTTTCATATGATGCTTTGAGTTCATCCTTTTCTATCTTCAGTACCTGATATTCTTGCTATAACCTCTGCAATTCTGCCAGGTTATTCTGAGCATCCTTACCTATCCTTTCCATGGAAACTTCCAAAGTCATCTTGTTTGCTTGAAGATTCTAAAGTTCTGATTTCGAAGTCTTCACTTCATTTTGCATGTCATCAAATTTCCTCTTCAGTTTATAACCTTCATTTTTTTCCTTCTTCAAAGTTTCCTTCAACTGATCTGCATTCCTTTTCGATTGCTCCAGATCCGTCATCAGTCTATTTACATTATCTTCAGTGGCTTGTGTCAACGCCACTCCATCTCTTGCTGTTAACCACGGATCTACATTTGTCCCATGCACCAAAGTTTTATTAGTGACCATCATGCCTGACTGTCCCCCTGTTTCGATTTTATTCTCAGTCCTTTTGACAATCCTCTTCTTCTCTCTGTCATAAAAAATGGTGCTAAAATATGGTACTTCTTCTCCTTTTTCCTGCACAAAAGGTATGAGATTCAATTTAGAAAAAATCACTTGTTCCTGAGTGCTGCCAGAAATTGCAGCAGGATCCTAGGAATCAGGGTTATCTTGTCCCTACCCTTGATCGGTCTGATCCTATACTTGAATGTCTGTTGGGTCAGTAGTTTGTTGGTCTGTTGTAGATCCTGTCAGCCTCAGACCTTCAACTTCTTTTTGTTTCTTCTTCATCTCTTCATCTTCTTTCTTCTTACTTTCTTCTTTTGTCTTCTTTGCAGCTTCCTCTGCTTTCTTTGCTACTTCCTCTGCAGCTTTCTTTCTTTCTTCTTCTTCATTCTTAAGCCAACTCTCAGCCTCCTGTGCTAGTCTCGTAGTATCCTCTTCTGTTTTCTTGGCCTCCTCCTATTTAGGTTTCTTCTGCACGGTTTGGCCCTTACCGCCTTTAATGGTGATCTTCTGTTTAAATATTCTCTTTAATGCAGTCATATTCCTTGCATTCTTGAATATTTCTTCATCTTTATCCCAGAAGTTTGTATATTCAAAGTGAACATTTGCCTCTTTGCAATGTTCTGCAACCTTCTTATGGGATTCATTTCTATGGAAGCTCATCTCTCCAAAATGAAACTGCTCCAATTCATGTATAAAGTCAGCAGCTCTTTTAATATTTGTGAATTTGTAGCTTCCCATCCTGAAAGGTATGGCAGGATAGGCTGCCTTCTTGTGTTCAAACAGGAAGCTTCCTACACCATTCAGGTACACTTGCATGACTACTTCTTTATGCACCACATAATCAGTGGCATACTTGGGGAGCATGAAGGTGCCCTGGAGCAACCATACATCCTGATGTACAACCCTTCGTTAGTCAAATAATAATTTGCATGTTCCTCGATGACTTTAAATGCCTCCTCAGACATACAATTGCATTCTATTAGGAAGATCAAATTGTGTAAAGGCATAATAAAATGTTCACATATTTCTCTATAGTGGCTGTAATACTTATGTGCCCAAAATATTTTGTATGCAGTGTACACAGGGGTTCTGTCCCTGTCCCAAATGCATCTTAAGGTTGGAAATGGCTGGGTGCATAGTATACAATCCACTAAGATGTAACTCATATAAAACTCAGATTTCTTCTGGGACACCCCTCCTAGAGCCGAAGAAATGCAAGCTGAGAGACTATTGGACATAATGTTTGCCCAATTGAATACAGTCCCTTGGGTGGCCACATAGAAAATAATAGGGATCCATCCCAACTTGAAGCTCTTACCATGAGCTCTCCCAAACACTCTGTTCAACATCAACGCTATAAACCTATAAGGTGTCCTGAGAGTAGCTGTATCATACTCTCCTGACGGCCTAGTTCGAAAGTTCTTCCCAGGTATCATCATCCTCTTTACTGTTTCAACCAGGTCCAAGTTTATTTCTTTCAACCAATGTCCAGTTAGGTAAACCTGGGCTGGGGGTAGGTGATATGCCAATGAGACATAATCAGGATTGTAGGCAACATATCCCTATTTGGCAGTATTGGCTAAAATCATAGTGGTCACATCCACCTTAGGTAGAATCCAACTGATCACCTCTGAGCATGGTAACAGCTTAGTTCTAGTGGCTATCTTCATAAGAGCTGACTTCTCTATGTTGGCATATATGGTCAACTCTTCAAATCCAGCATCGGGCACATTTTGATTTGAAATCATTCGAAAAATTTCACCCCACTTATAATCAGGCTCTACCTCGGTGGTGGCTCTAGTGTCTTCATAGATATGTTCTACATTGGTAACGATTTCCACCTTAGGTTCTCCTTCAGTAACAAGGGCCTTCTTTTTCTGTCTCTTAGACATGTCGCCTTTGAAGAGGTTTCCCTGTCATAAAACAAAATGTATTTTAGGCTAATTGAGGTTTTAATTAGTATTCAAAGAATGAATAAAAAATGTATAAACATTTACCTCTTCCATATTTGCAATAGCTAAACCTATCATAATGCAAATGCAAAATTATGAATAACTAGCAAGAAAACTTCTAAAAATTGCTAAGTCTGAAAAATCCTAAGTCTGTCTGCAATTAGCAATAATCGTGATTGAAAATACATCACCTAAACAAAATTTGCAATCCAATTCCTCGCCAAATTGAAACATCCCCATACGGTAATCGAAACATGCGAAACAAATCCTCCGGTGTCCAAGAAAATAGGGCAACTGTCTATGACGGGAAGACAACTGGAAAACTTCACCCTGGATGGCCATAAGCAATCCCACAAAAAATGGTGTAGACAGCGTAATGCTCGTCTGCACCAAACTCCTAATCCATCGGAGCGGGGTCGAAACTCCATAATGACTCATACAAGATTAAGAAAAAAAACCCCCACTGTGAATGCAGTGAAACTGACCAATACTCTACGTCGTAAGGATGCAAAATCCAACTTAGACGACCAACTACAAACGACGGGAATGCCTAACTAGAGGACAAAACCCTAGTTCCAAAACTGATCAATAAAATCAAAGAAGGGCAAAACCATGATTGGCCTACCTAGAAAACAAATTGCAGTCAATGTGATGGTCTAAAAAAAATCCACGGTAGCACCCCAAACGCACGAAATCCCGACAGCTAAGCACGAATGCACAGTTCGACAGTGAGGATGGAGGCAGACATGAATTCACAATGATAAATAATAAAATAATAACTGTCCCCCATATATATATCTCTCGGTAAAAAAATTCAGTGGGAAAAAGCTTCTGTCGGACGACGAAACAACTAAGACATCGAGAGGTTAATTCTTAAGAGAGCCGCAACGGTGGGCGATGGACATACTATGGGTTCTGCGACACAATAAAAATGTCAGCAAGATAACACTAAACTGCAGCTTCGAACCTCAGAACCACTATAGCATTGGATGACTAGTTCAATTGGAAGCCGTAACGGTGGGCGTTATAAGGACCAAAAGTTCCGTAGACCAGTAAAAAAAAAATTGGAGAAAAAAAAAACAGACCATTGATGAAAGGAACAACTAAATGGAGGATGGTTAGTCCGCTTCGAAGCCGCAATGGCGGGTATCAAATGGACTACGGACTCCATGGAAATCTGAGAATATCGCCGATCGGGACAACCAAAAACTAATCCCCCGCTCAAAAGTCAACCCAGTCTCGATAGCGAGAAAAGCAAAATCAAAATCCCCACAAGATTGACAAAACTAAAGGCCTTTGTCGGAGTGCTTTCCATCTGCCAGCTGAAACAGTGGCAACACAAAGGACTAACTCTCCGATGGTGATGAAACAAAATGCCAAAATAAAATAAAACAAAAAGCGTGTTGGCGAAAAACAAGGCTTTGGATCAGGTCACTTGTAAGTAAGTTTCCGCAACGACGACTGTGTAGATGACTATAGCCCTGACTCACGGTTCAAAAGAATTCCGATAGTGAAAAAGGAAATTATCAAAACTTCAAAGCATCAAGTTCAAATCCATAGCATCAACAGACAAAGATAGTCATTAACTCAACTTAACCTCAAAGATCGAAAATTGCAGCAGAGGATAACAAAGTTCAGCAATCAGAAGCAAATCTAGGCCAGATAGAATTTAAAAGGAGGGTCCAAAATTTAAAAAAAAATTGGGAAAATGTTGCAGCTGCAACATCAGGCTACTCACCCAAGCCAGCTAACAGTTGGGTTTATCAGACTGTAGGTAGTCAAGCAAACACTGTAACGTCCCCACGATCTCCACAACATCGTTTTCCCTTTAGTGTATAACACCAAACTGCATCTGTTTAGCCTGGAAACACAAGCAATATAAGCAAACTCATTAGTGTTATTGCTCTAAAACTGCAATCATGTTTCATATCATTCACTATCAAGTATTGAGACACCAGGAGTGCATCCACTCCCTAGGGTGTAGTTAATATTGAAAACCCTTTCATGACTTGACATCGGGAAAAGTGTGCACCCCTTTCCGATGTGAGCCATGTAGGCCCTATTCATACTCAAGCAATCTGTCATATTGGAGATAAAATCAAAACATGATCTGCATATGGAATTTAACAATTTTACATGCATATTCTTAGCTAGGGTCATAGAACACTTATCGATTTGCTGATGCAGTATTCCTTCGTTAAGGAGGAATGGGGGCTCCCTTATCTGCATTGACAGTCCCTTGGTTTTCCATCCCCAACTCCTTTTTATATTCCATATCCCACACATGTCTTATTGACATAATCTATACCATCTCACTCATGTTGCTTACCAAACATGTAGTGTAGATGGGACATTTCCAAAATGTCCAATGGAGTTTCGCCCGAAACCCATTTCCAAGATAGGGGAAAACCTCATGGTGAAGTTTGGTTCCTGCAGCCCATCACACATGGTATTCCTGTAACATGTACCCTTGGCACATTCATCAAGTAGCCAAACAATCAATCATTACTAATACAATCCAATTTGATTGTTCCATAACCAAGAAATGGCATTAGTAATTAAATTCAATATGAATTTGCAACTCTATCTGCTAAAGAAATTGATTTGCTTAGCAATGAGGTGATCCTCATTTGTTGGTCTCTTGTAAGCAGCACCATTCTACCCATTGAAATTTTATGCTTACTAGCATAACATGGACATCCACTTACAACACGTCCTCTTGACCCAATTCTACGCAAGCCAACAATGATTAGTAGTTATCAACAATTTCTCAAATCTGAAATTTACAAGTCCAAATTGACAACTCATTCTGCACATAGACTAATTTCACAGCCATGAGACTCTTCTCATGAGGTTTGGCTCTTTCACATGGTAGATTTCGGCCTTTGTCATGGTCTTACCCATATTTCCATGCCCCAACAAATCTACCTGAAAATTCACATGCATATCATTTGTACCACCTTGCCCTTCCCTGGAGCATTCTAGAAACCAATCGATCATGACTACCCTCTTCATGCACTTACTATCCTGCATTCATAACAACTCTTGAAAGGATTCTAGAATTATCATCAATTCATCATTTCAGCCATTGGTTACTCATGATAATCAAGCATTATCTCGATGCATTTTCAGCATCCCCATGCCATAATTTCTATGTACATAAGCTTATAAAATATAATATAGTTAGGAAGACAGGGTTTAATAGACTTTCCTTTTCAAAACCCTCATCTTTTCTTGGAATTCCTCTTCCGCATAATAGCTGGTTTGACTTCCTGGTCTTTGCTATCTCTAGGCATGCAATCATCGGATTGTCCATATTGACAACAACACAATTATTTTCAGCAACCGCTAGTACTTTCTGCTCCTCATTCAAATTCTGGTGATTCATCTCATTCCCTGCTGGATAAGCTTTCCAATGCCTATCCCCATGCTCCATTCTGACTTTGGATGTGAAAACCACACCACTTCTAGAATGATGATTTTCACCAAAAATTATACACTTTTACATACAACTGTATTCTGGTCCGAATTGCCAACTTCAGCCACCTATAATTTTTTTCTTCCTTTTCAGCCCTGAAGCTGCTGAAAAATACACTGGAAAAACAGTTGAAAATTGTTGAGAAGATCCTACTTGAAGACCCAAAACTTCCCTTGTCAAATTGGGTCTCATCCCATCTAAAATTCCGACACTTCAGCTGTCAAAACAACTAGCTTTCTCCAATGCCCTTTGGCGGTCTGATTGTCTATTTTCCTCCGACATGTTGGATTCATAGTTGTCTAGGATTCCAAACTTTATCGGTGATGCCGAGGACTATTATCGGCGATCGAGACCGCTAATCACTACCGCATCGGCGAGGAACAAATTCCCATAACACCGTATCGACGATTGGATGCATTATTCATCGGGCGATTAGTTCCATAGGCAGCCACAACAGCGGCCAACGAACCAACTGTGGGTTTCATGGACCACACAACCCGTCAGTGATCGGAACCACTAAACACTATGTGTCGGTGATCTGGACAACTAACTTCTTTTGACGCATTGGCGGTCCAAACCACTAACTCCTTCCGACGCATCGATGGACCAATCCACTAACCTTCTTCGACGTATCAATGGTCGGAAGCACTATGCATCGGGTGAATAGTTATTTAGGTAGCCACAACAGTGGACTCACAAATGACTAAATTTTTTCGACCTTCATCGGTGATTTGATCCTCTATTTTTCTCCGATGTGTCGGCTGCCCCGTTGTCTAATTTTTGCCGACAATTTGCATACTTAGAAAATTTTCAGAACATTTTTCCTCTTTCTCCTCTTTCCTGCCGACATATCGACACCTGCATCATCTAATTTTTGCCGGCAGTTCGGAAAAACTTCCTTATTTGTCCGCCGCCGTGTTGGCTGAGCCATCAACTAAATTTCGCCGACGCCCATTGGCGATCCCATCAACTAATCTTCGCCAACGTTTCGGTGGTTTTCCGGAGATCTCCGCTGACACTGCAGCTCCTCGGTCAACTAAATTTTGCCGATCCAATCAACTAAATTTCACCACCGTGTCGGTGGTCCAAACAACTAATTTTTGGCGAAACTTCCTTTATCTTCCGCCAATGTATCGGCCGTTCGAACAACTAAAATTGCTGATGTTTTCAACAGTTAGACAAAATTTTGAAAAAAATTATTTTCGGCAAAAATTTGCTTCTCTTTACCGCTGCTCTGTCGGTTTGAAATTCTTCTATTTTTCGCCGAGGTATTGGCGCCTTCATGATCTATTTTCTGCTGAAAGTCTCGGTGCTCCATCAACTAAACTTTGCCAGTGCTTTGGCGGTGTTCGGTTGATCTCCGTCGACACTGCGACTACCTCATCAACTATTTTTTGTCGACGTCGGGTCTATATCAAATGATCTTTCAACTAAATGAGTCGACTTTTCAGTGGTCTTGTCAACTATTCTTCGCCGATTGCCGATGGTCTGTGTCAGATGGGATTTCGACAAAAAGGGTCGACATTTCGGTGGTCTTCGACTGATCTTCGTCGACACTGCGGCTCCAACTACAACTATTCTCTGCTGACGATCCGATGAACACTTGGAAGAACTTCCAAAAAATTTCTTTCGACTGTCCCATCGGGGAAACTTCCACCTAGCTCTCCGCTGCATCGGAGGAGCTTCCCACTGAGTCTCCCGATGAGCCAAGAGTTCTTACATTTCGATTTTTTTTTTTTTTTGTGAAATTCCTTCCATCGGTCCCGAGTTGGGTGGCCTTCCGACTAAATTGTTCACTGTATTGGAGGAGCTTCCCACTTAGTCCTCTGATGATCCGACGAGCTTGGCACTAGGAATTTTTTTTTTCAACAAAATTTCTTGGAATTTTCTGATTTCTGCTGGGCAGAGGGAAACCTCCATCTGTTAGCTGATTCTTCATGGCCCTCTAAGGACCATGCTGCAATGATGGCTATGTCACTACATCTTCACGCCCCATTTAGGCCCATGCTACAACATAAGCTCTGATACCATTCTGTAATGTCCCCAACCCTCCGACCGACGAAGAGGATGCTACCAAAGCATCACTTGTCCAGGAAACTAGCCCCATAAACATGAACATACATAAAATACTGAAATAAAATGCTTAAAACATAAAACATGCTAAAATGCGTAATCATTCACATACTCGACAGAAGCAAACATACATTCATTCAGCATTCAACATGTTCATTATAATTCCTTAACAGTAAATATAATTGTAGAGTCGAAATGGTCAAGAATACTTATCTTGTCAAGAACTCGTCCCGCAACCAGCTACGTCATTCCAACGTTCCACCCAACCATAGGCCAGTGCACTTATCAATCTCTCAGCAACAATGCCACCCCCGAGCTGGGCATGATTCCCCAAGGAATAAGGGACTAAGAAGGCTTACACATAACCAAGGATACAAAAAACAACCAAGCCGTCATAGTAGGGTTTATCAAGCTATCAGGGAGTTGGGAAAAGCTGAATGCTAAGTTGGGGAGCTCATTGAAGAGCTAAGGATTCCTACACCAGAACTAGCTTGACTTCTAGGACACCCACACACACCCAACACCAGGAAATTAGTCCCTTCTTTGCTACACAGTCCCTTAGGCCCTGACCCCCCTTTCCAGTGCTACTCTGGGGTTGTGGAGAAGAAAGCCAGCTCTCTAGATTTTTCTGTGTGGCTCCCAAACACCCCTAGGTTTATCAAGCAAACCAAGCCTTCATCCCACTCTAGCACAGTCCAAAGACCAACCACTACATACACGCAACCAACAACCGGTTCACAGCTTAGACAGGGAAAAATTATCCCTGAGTCGTTCTTGGCCCTATCATGGCCAAAACGACTCAATAAGTGCCACAACAAACCAAAATGTAACTCAAACCCACAGCAATGAACAACGTGGGGAAAACCACAACCCCTAACTCAATAATGAAGCAACGAGACAATTACACAGCCCAAAAATGGAAGAGGAAAGTCAAGTTCTTAGTTGGGCAGGGGAAAAACATATACACAGGCCACAAATCGGTATGGAAACACACATACACACTGCCCAGAACGAGAAGGGATCCTTCCCCGGAAATCATGGGTGACCAAACTTCGCTTCCCAACTCCCTGCGTGATTAAAAACTACACCGAATCCTGTGCGTGAGGATGAGAGAACAAATCTCTGCATGAGATGGAAAAATGAAGGAGAATCCCCCAAACGTTGCGTGAGGAAGCCGAACCTCTGCGTGAGATGAAAAAGCTTGGGAGAGTGGAAGAGTCCCATGCAATCGTGGACTTGGTGGAGTGGGCACGTGGACATGGACTAACAGTCCTGCCACACCCACCACTACCCAGCAATAACTGCCCCAACTACATTAGGGTTTTAACAACTGACACATGGATTTTCCCCCAAACGCTCAAGGCTTAACAATCGCCCCCCTTTATCCTTAGGAAAATCATGCCCTTTTCATTATCGTTGCACCCTCATAGCTGGTTGTAGGTTCATTTTAATTAAAGTGCATATGTACATGATGCCAAAACTATAATGTGCCGGATAACACGATATACCATCGGCAATGATCCCAATTACCGAAAAATAACACAACCAAATCGATGGTGGGCCTTTTTCCTTTAGCTCCACACCATGATTAATTACAATATATACATCATGTATCTTTTAATGCAAACGGGGTCAAAACTGGGGTGTTATAGGTAAATCCCAAACTGGATAGAAAGCTATCAGTTCTGCCATACCATGCCCTGGGTGCCTATTTCAAACCGTACAGGGCTTTCTTCAATCTACACACATGAGTCTCCCTATCATGTGTCTCAAAACTAAGTGGCTGCTCCACATACACTTCCTCTTCCACTACACCATTCAAGAAGGCAGTCTCGACATCCATCTGGTGTATCTTCCATTTCATCACTACAGCTAGAGCAAGTACTGATCTGATGGAAGTGTATCTGGCTACATGTGCAAAAGTTTCTTCATAATCTATTCCTTATTTCTGGGAGAAGCCACGAGAAACAAATCTTGCTTTATATTTTCTATGCTACCGTCTGCACCATGCTTGATCTTGTAGATCCATTTGGAAGTTACAACCGACTTCCCTTCTGGTCTTGGGACAACATCCAAAACATCATTCTTCATGATCGATTGATACTCTTCGATCATAGAATCCTTACATTCTTTCCTTTTTGTTGCTTCTTCATAGTTGGAAGGTTCTTTATTGATGAAATCACATAATAATGCTACATACCCGAAGCAGAACCTGGTCGTCTTTCTTTCTCTATGATTCTCTTCTGGAGCGCCTTATATTTCTGCACCTTGGATAGCTTCTCGTACCCAAGCAGGTTTCCTCTTATGAGGATTCTTCTCTTGAGGTGGATCTACAGGTTCTTGAGGTTCTTCAAATTATCAATCTTCTTCTTGAATTTCTTCATTCATGGTTGTGTCATGAATTTTGGGTGCTTCTGTTTCTTCAGGTTCTTCAGCAGGATTCTTTCTGGATTTGTTGTAGGCTGAGTCTTCATCAAATGTTACATCCCTGCTGATGTCGATCTTCTTGAAGTATATTCTGTAAGAATTCGAGCTTTCAGAGTATCCTACAAATATACCCTTCTTTCCTGAAGGATCTAATTTTGTCCTTTTTTATTTTGGAATGTGTATGTACACTAGACATTCGAATATTCTAAGATGGCTGACCTCTAGTTTCTTGCTGAAAAAGACTTCTTCAGGTGTGTTGTTCTCGAATACTCTTTGTGGAGTACGGTTTTGTACATACACCGCTATTCTGGAAGCTTCTTCCCATAGATGCATGGGAAGATCTTGATCATGAAGCATTGCTCTTGCACCTTCCGTGATAGTTCTATTATTCCTTTCTGCAACCCCATTCCATTTTGGATTATATGGAGTAGGTAACTCCCTCTTAATCCCTGAATCTTTGTATAACTCTTTGAATTCATTTGATGTGAATTCTCCGCCATTATCTGATCGAAAGGTCTTGATCTTCTTTTCAGTGTGGTTCTCAATCAAGGCTTTGAATTCCTTGAATTTGCTGAGAACTTCATCTTTGTTCTTCATGAAGTATATCCATGTCTTCCTAGAAAAATCATCAATAAAAGAAACATAGTATACATACCCACTTAATGAACTTGATGACATTGGACCGCATACATCGGAGTGGATGATTTCCAAGATTCCTTTTGCCTTGCTCTCGCTACTTGGAAATGTCCTTTCGCACATCCTTTGCTGACTCTATCACGTTTTGCTTCAATTTATAGAAGACCTTCAATAGCTTTGCTTGCAAGTGGTAGTGCTCTATAATGCACATGTGCAAGCCTTCTATGCCAAAGTTGATTTGGATCTACTGTGTCATGGACCAAGGCTTTTTCTGGATAGCCCTTCAATTTGTATAGACCTCCCTCTTGTTCCCCAATCACTACTGCATCATTAATAGTCTTTCCCTTTGGCCACATGATAACTTGGACATCTATAAATGCAACCCTCATGCCTTTTACATCTAATGCAGATATGGAGAGGAGGTTCTTCTTTAGTCTTAGTACAAACAATACATCCTTCATTGTCATAGAATTTCTAGAGTCTAGCTTATAGGAGGATTCCCCACTACCTTTTATTGGATACCGGTAGTCATCTCCAAGTTTCACCTTGTGTGGTGATTCATGTTATGATAGTTTCACAAAGGATTCTATGAATCCTGCCAGATGTTTGGAATCCCCACTGTCTATAAGCCAATCATTGCTTCCATGTGTAATGTTTCCCGTGAGAGCGGAAATCAAAACATATTCTTCATCACTTGAGGAAACATCACTTTCATGTCTAATTCTCTTTGTGGAAGGTTCATCATCCTCTACAGCATGAGCATGATGTATTGTCTTGTTTCCCTTATTCTTGTGAGAGACATTTTTGTTTCGAGGACATTCTCTAGCATAGTGTCCTTTCTCGTCACATGTATAACATCTAATTCTAGACAAATATTTTCTAGTGTTATGAAAGTGCTTACCTTTGGGGTGATGAGAACTTCTTCTGGTTTTCTTGGAGTGTATCGTGAGAGCTTGATCTTCACTTCCCATCTTTTCTTCTCGAGCTTCTATTCGAGCTTCTTCTTGAGAGAATTCTTCCCATAGTCTACTGAACTTGACTAACTTCTTTCTGGCACAGATTCCTTGAATAGAGGAGTCCCATGATCTAGGGATACCATTCAAGGTGGTCATTACAATATCTGCATTCTCCATTTCTTCATCTACTGCTTCCAGCTGTTCCTCAATCTGAGATACTCTTGTAAAGTAACACTGGATGGTCTCTGCATTCTAGATCTTTACATTCTTCAGTTGGCCCTCGTAGAGTCATCTTCCGATTTATGTTCTTCCCTTCAAACAGTTTGGTTAGGGCATCAAACATAGCTTTAGGCGTCTTTAGGGAGGACACTTGTGGTATGAGGTGATCCTTGATTGAATCAACAATAATCCTCTTAGCCATAACCAACTTCTTCTTGTGTAAGGCCTTAGCCTCATCTCCCTCTGGAACTGGAACCTCCTCATTGATATAGGAGTCCAACTCATTTTCTTCCAGGACCAAGGAGATCCTATACTTCTGAGCTCGAAAGTTATCAGCTGCCTCAAGATTTTCATCAAGCTTGGTATGATGAGACATCTTAAATGAAAACCTCAAATGGAAATACAAAAGATTTAGATCTTACCAGGTCAAGATGTTGGATCTGGATTTGGAGCTGAATTTCTGTAGTGCTGGTTCAGGAGCAGATTAGGGTTTGAATTTTTTGGAGTTCTGTTCAACCAAATGCTTTGATCTTGATCTCTAAACTTCAATTTGAGGAGGAGATCAATCTAGGCCTAGGCTCACTCAAAAATACCACTTATGTGGAAAGCCCTAATTTTCGGCAGCAATGTCGGGTCAACAACTGAAAATGCTCAGAATCAGATTCCGCTTCAACAGAAAGACGCACCCTAGGGAGGAGTGTTAGCCCAACCTTTTTTTGCTGAAAATCTATGGAGAGAGATCCAAAAAATAGGAAGCCCTAGTTCTCGTAGCTGCATAGTGTCTTCTTCTCAGGTTAGCTTTGATACCATGTTATATTTTTAACATTGAGCTAGCATTATATTAGGATCTTTAATTGAGAGAATAACAAGAACAACAATCAAACACAAGAGACAATGAACACAATGTTTTTCCTTGGGGAAACCATAAATGGAGAAAACCCCACAACTTCCTCAGATATAGAATCAACACCAAAAGTAAAGCCTCAAAACAGTAAGATGATCTCATGACAACAGTATCCTCTTTCTTTCTACCCCCGTAGATTCTTCTTCCTTAGCTATGCGCTACAACTGAGTGTGAGTGAGTGTGTGATAAATAGAGATACTCACTCTCTATTTGTACTAATTCCTGACTTGACAATAACTCACTAGGGATGACTTCACTAGGAGAGTCTAATGATCCTAGTGCCCCCGGAGCTGCGGGGACTTTAACCCTTGATCAATAGGAGGGTTACCCACAATGACTTGACATGACTTGTTTACATTATAGAACCTCTCGATAGGAACATCAGGGAATGGGATGACTCAAATACATTACAAACACATCTCGGAATAAATATCACGGTACAATACATAAGATATACGGATGAATACATTCCAAAGTTACAAATACATTAACACTTGCACCCTTGCGTTCACCTTAAGATCCCTCTTTAGGTTCCATCCACCATATCGCTACCTTATCTGACATTTTTTGGAGTACTTTGTTGTCATTTTTTACTGCGAGTTGATCGTACTACTGTGATGCTACTATTTTTTATTTTTGAGGGTTAGATGATCTATTTTATGTTCTTTTCCAATTCTGGGTTCTCTCCTTTGAAAAGTATGTTGGTCTAGTTGAGTCTCATGCAAGTAACCTAATGCTAAGAGCTTAAAGACTGTTTAGAAGCATTTTTCTGAGGATAAGGGAGTTTTGCCCTAACATATTATGTTGAGTGATCTTATGTTGATTTTATAATTGGTTTTGATCTGATATATCATGCTACTATAATGTATTGTTATCTTTCATTAACAACTTAGATTCGATATAGATCGCTACTCTTATTACTATTATTGTTTTAAGTACTTTAATGGTTATTGTAACTCATCGTTTTTGGGACATGTTGGACATGAAGGATATTGAGGTATAGTTTTTCTATACTGGACATGCGTGTCTCATTGTTTCAGCTTTGAGTTTGGATATTTGAGAAAAATACTTATAAAATACAAATGAGCTGAATCTACCCGATAATTTGTAGCTTTTCTCCAAATGAGATGAAATGTGCATTAGACATTTTTATGGATATTTTGTCTTTAGAGTGGTGCCTTGTGTAGTCCAGTGAATTGAAATACAGAGAAGGTCCTGCTCCTGGTATAGGACGAGGATGGGGTGCTACTAAGGTAATTAATTTTGAATTTTCTCCTATTGAATGTCATTGAGCCTAAACTTTTGGTGAATTTTCAAATATGGAGTGTGAAATTTATTTTTCATTGTTTTTCACTAAGTTTCCTTCCTGTACTCTTTAGGTATTTATAAAAAGGGTCAAAGTATTAAGGGTATGATTACTTCCTTTTATTGCTTCAAAATCCCATTGGTCACGACTGATTACTCAACTTCTAGAATTTCAAGTCTATGGTGAGTATCAACAACTGATTCATAACGTTTTCATTTTCATCCTTTATATTGTTGTTATGAGTTTGGGTTCAACAAGGGAATTCCCACTATCAATCTTCTTCTTGAACTCTTCAATAGTTTTAGCTATTCATAAATCATAACTGACCAAAAATTTCTTCTCATTTTCAACAGGTCTTTTGACTGTGTGAGACACAGAGAATTTTACATGTTTTTTCCTCTCTAATTCATTGCCTAAAACTATCAGTTTTTCTTCTTTGCATATGTGTACATGAATGTCCTTATCAGAAGATATGAGAGGTGCTCTTTTACATGTTGGATTTTGATAATAGTTATCATGAGATTCCACACAAGTATAATGCATTTTAGGCTTGCTTTCAGTGCTTAACTTGCGACATTTAGATCATTTCTATGATTTAGAAAGATGGGACTTATGTCTTATTGTTTTGTTGTATCTTACTGAGTATTTCTTTCTAATATTTGACCTTCAACATTTGTAAATTGATGTTGTATGAGAGAAGAAGTCTCAATCAGTATCAAACATTTTCTTATTGTGGCTTCTTCATGTATTCTTTAGTTCTTTGGATGCTATAATGAATGTAGAAATCATCATGTTGCACTTTAAATTTTTTGTTATATAATTCTGATGAAGCCACTTAAAAACCATCATTCATGTACTCTACAACCCATTGATTTGGGATTCCATTGTTTTGTCCATGTGGTGTAATAAAAATAAGATTTGGTCCAACTCTTGGAACATGAAGGAAATATCCAAACTTGGTGGAGTCGATGGTGACATCATTGCATCTTGAAACTGATAAATTTGAGTTATCATCAATGATGATAAACTCCAATGTGCTCCCTTCGATAATTAGAGAGGGGGTGTTGAATTTTTTCATTCCTAATCATGTATGGTTGGTAGCTCCAAAATCATTAATCCATTCTTGTGATGAAGAGGAGAACCAATATGCATGGTTCACAACCAAATGTTGATTGTGATAAGATTCACATTGGGTATCATATTCAAGAATGTCCATATTGTAACTTGCTTGTTTTGGAAAATCTACAAACTTTTTAATGTAAGCTTTGATAGTGGTTGTAAGTAGGTTTATGATAGTGGCATTCCCATTCTTATGATATTGGTTGTAAGATTTGAAGGCGTGCCCATTCTTATGATAGTGGTTGTAATTAAGTTTATTCTTACTAGAGGATTTTGGGTTTTCCTTATTAATGTTCTTGAATTGATATGTAGAATTTGTAGATAAAACTTTTGAAAGAGCTTAATCTTGGAGCAAAAATTCTATGAAAAAATTCTTCCATGATTCTCAATGTGACATAGTGTCGTAAAATACTATGCGAGGCTACCCAACACTTTCAATCATATTTGGAACTGCGGGAGGGACACTATCCAATAGATAGTGGCCACTAGATCACCATGAACGCTACCAAAACATAATAAATTTATAAATGAAGGAATTAAAGGCCAACAATTTACCTCTTTGGGATATTTTGAAAAGGATCCAACTAAGTTTCCTTCCTCTGCTCTTCAGGTATTTATAAAAAGGGTCAAGGATCTCAGGAAAAGGCTTTGGACAAATTCTGGAAAGACCTATTTGAACAAGTTCCATCATCAGTTGAAGGAGCATAATTTCCAGGATAAGCACTACGACAAGCATCACAACTGTAAGTCCTTTCCAGAATGCATGTATGCCTAGATTTGAAATACAATCTTTGCTGTGAATTATATATATATATATTTAATACATAGTAAACATTTCTATAATGATGTACTTCTATTGCTATAGCAACATAAGAATGTTACTATAGCGATGAATCATATCTTAGTCGCTTCTAAGTTGCGGAAAACTCTCGTCGTTATAGCGACAGGTTGTCATATTTATAATGACATGTTGGCAGTCGGCAACAACCCCGTCATTTTTTTTCTTCTGTTGAGATGAAAATGATCAGCTCTCTTCTATGATTTACTTTTTAAAGATTATAAAAGAGTGCTTTCAGAATCAAGGATTCTGAAGGTACTCTCAATTATAGAAGAGTTAAGAGTCATATTAGAAATTTATGAAAACACTTTTGTAAATTTGATAAATTAGCAGCTGTTAGTCTCGTAAATTTTATATATGATCAATTTTATCATTAATTAATTCATCTGATTATATATATTAATTTAAGAGATTTAAAAGTATAGTATGCTAATTAGTTTTAATGAAGATACATTTTGAATTGGTTTGGAGCTTGGTTTTTGATAAGATATTATAAGTTCTTGAAATCCTTATAACTAAAGGTGATTTATTAATTAAAAATATTTTCATTAAACCTAAGGTTTAGATTTCACATATAACTTAAATCCTTAATATCATATCATTGCTTTGTAAAAATTATATATATAACACAAATTAGTGAGAGTGCAAATAAATGTGTATTATTTTCATGTGTCACATAAATATAACCATAATAGTTTTATGAGTTTTATATCCTATCAAATATGGTTTTTGGACATAAGTGGTTAAGATTTCATAAAGTATTTAAAACTATATCTTGAAATAAAACTACATGTATATATATGGTTTGAGTGTGAATAGCGATCGTTAGTTAGTTGCATTTCAAAAATCTTAAGAACATTGCGGATTATTATTATAACTCTACATCATCATGTTAATGAACACGACTGCCTTCCACGTGTAATTTGGAGTAATTATCAATTGATAGTTTTTAATGAAGATACATGATTCATAAGGATAATAGACAACATCTGTTACAAGGATCGCTGCATGAATATTGAATTCGTATTGGTATGAGGATTTGGTTAACACCTATCAATTTAATTGATAGCTGTGGCTGTAATAATGAAATCGTATTAGTAGAATTTAATTTCATATATGACTGATAACCATTCCCATTCATGATGTTGTATGAGCTCATCATTCCAGATTGAGTGTCATTAATATTTTTATTTATAATCCCTGAATCGAATGATTTCTGATATGAAGGGGTAGTTAGAGTTTGAAATTTCCTTTTACATACTGCTTTTTGAAGAATTTCAGTTAGTCGTGGCTAGTCTATTCATTTATCATAGAGAAAACATTGGCTGTTGTGTTCATCATCTCCAAATTTGGTTAATATGGCCAAAATTGGGGTTCTCATCTCTGTCACGTATGAAGCAATTGAGGATTTGACATTTCACGTAATGCCTTATACTTGGGTTCCTATTCCTTCAATTTTCACGACTTCATTCGTTTCAATCCATAACCTGAGTTGTAGTGAGGAAAAAATGGCTCCTCTCAGCCGTTTTGAAATTTCAGGACCTGAGCTGGTTGAAGCCGATGAGAAAGCTGCTCTATTATTCGAAAAGATTAGATGGGGTCAGTTTTTTAGGTGTTTTAGTGGCCATAATGTGGAGATTACTAAACAATTTGCTATGAGTTTTAAAGAAAATGTAGCACAGATTGGGGATTTCAAGTTTATAATTGATGAAGATAAGATTGCAGAAGCTACGAAGCTTCCTCAAACTGGAGAGCGATGGTTTAAAGGAGGAAAAGTGGATAAGAAGAAATGTCGGTCCTTATTGTTTCCCTTACCGGCCAATGCAAAGTTGAAGATTGGGGTTTCGGTTAAATTTTTAAAACCAGAATGGCGAGCATTTTATGAAATCCTAGTCAGGTATGTATCTTGTGATGGCCGATTCTCTCATTTGCATTATTATCATCTGCGACCACTGTTAGCATTGAAAGGCTCTAAAATTAATCTTCCATTTTACCTATTACAAAGTTTGAAGAAAATGGCACATTCGGTGCAAAATACCATAGGTAATCCTGATAGGAGTTTGTTCCACCATGGTCTAATTAAAATTTTAATCCAACATCAACTGTCTCTTTGCTGTAAATCTTGGGATGAGTTTTTGGTTGGATGTAAATTAGGGCCAACTCAATATTGGCCAAACCCTCCCCCTAAAACTCGTAGGAAGCGTAAGGCTCCAGTAAAATCCGAAGTTGATGATGTTCATAAGGCTGAGTTAAGGGATAAAGAGCTTCAGGAATCAAATACACCTATAGGTACTTGTATTAGTAATGATGGAATTGTGAATGTAGCTCCCTGTTACGCTGAGACAACCATGGACCAATCCCTATCGGACAAGTGCTTTAGTACACCTACAAATGTAAAGGGAAGATTGACCAAAAATGAAGATGTTGATGCTGTTAATTATGAAAACTCCTCTGAGTTATGTACTCCTCGAAAACATGGTGATGAATCCATGCGAAAAATTGAACAATTAACGCAGGTGTGTTGTGACAAAGGGGGTTTTGAGCCAAAAGGTCTTGTCTTTGTTCGTACAAGTAGAATCACTAGAAGTATGAATACTACACCTACAACCTCTGTTCCTACAGCCACTCAACAGAGTACTCGGCTAGTGATTGTCCATCTTGAAGATGATGTTCCATCTTTGGTTCCCGAAACCACGCATATAGATGAACCTATTCTCCTAGAGAATAATCATGAAAAATCATTGGCCAAAGACATTACGGAGTCAGGTAAGTTTGAAACTGCTCCATCGTGTATGGATGCTTATGGTTCAGGCCCTGAGCCATCGGTTGTGAGATTTCCATCACCAGATCAAGATATAGATAATATTGACTCTTCTCAAGCAGATGATTCATGTCATGATAAGGAAGAAGAAACTCTCCAACAGGTCCTTGACAGAGTATATGAAACCAAAATCACAGAATTGAAAAATGAACTAAAAGAATGTCAAGCAAATGCAGCCTTGAAAGATGAAGAAAATAAAACATTCAGGGCAGAATTATTAAATTGGGTTAATAGATGGAAGGACATGAACATCAAGAAGAATCGATACAAGAAAGCAAAAAAATCAGTGATAGACACAAACCAGCACTTGCTTGAGCAAGTAGATCGACAGAAGCTAGTAATCATCAGGCTCAAAGCTAAACTTTTTGAGGCCAGAAGAGTGATCAATTTACAAAGTAGAACCTGATGTTGTTTCTATTTTTAGTTATATGGTTTATCTTTCTGTTGACAGGTAATAAAATCTTTTTAAGAGCATACTTGCAAAATCGTAGATTTTACAGGCATGCACATAATTTATTGGTTTTATTGTTATTTCTGTTGAAATTGGTTTTAATAAGACTCTTATATTTGTTGAAAAGGTGTACATGGTATCACTATCCTCAGCAGATACAGGATGTTTCGGATCATAGTTGGAAAACGTTGATGCTTCTTGAAGACTGGAATTTCAAAATAGCCACGAATATGTCAGTTCCCTTAAATCAGGAGATGATACAGGCTAGTTGTTTTATTGATTGTTTTTATCCTATAAAAATATTTATGACAGGTGTCTTTTGAAGAGATTCGATGCACTTTAATAGGAATAGACCTCCTATGGTATTGAATACAGCTTATATGAAGAAACTGAATTGAAGGACTCGTGGGGTTATATATAAACTAGTAATTTTTATGCAAACGGGATGGAGTGCCTGAAGAAAAACATCATTGAAATATTATTTCAGTACTAGTTTTATTCCTTACTGAGGTTTTAGCTTCGGAGGTGGAATGTGACTGGAAATTCTCAGACTGGTATCGTTGATCGGTATTATTTTGGATACTTTTATAATATATTTCAATATATCATGTTCTACTTATAATATTGATGCAGTATACTTGGTTATTCTTGTATTCATTATTTGATATTACACTTTGTCAACACAATATTGTTTTTTGAATTAGTATATTATTATAATTGAATTAATCAGTGTTTTTATTGAAAATTCGAGATATAATGATATACATATTTATGTTTGTTTTTGATCTCATTTTTATTTTTGCAATGTTTTCATTATGAACATTATCTTCTATTCAAATATTTAATGTTGTTTATTAGTTGTTAATTAATTTTACATTTCAGAAAAGCTTGAAGTAATTGCTTATTTCAATTTCTCTGTCATGGTAACATATAGCAGAACGATTTAGTGTGGATGGTTTAAATATTTTCATTTAAATCTTACTCATTTATCTTTCTGTTCACTTGAAATATTAATTGATAATTAATATAATATTCAAATTGCTCTCAGCTAGGATAGAATAGTTTAGTTAGTGTTATTTGAGTATAGTTTACATTTAACGGTTGTTAAATAGAATTTGGGTAATTTTAGAATAATTATAATAGTCTTTTAAAATTTAGAATATTAGATACGAAATCCTCAAAATCGAAGACTTTCATTAAGAAAGCAATTCTAGGATAACTTAGGTAGTAGAAAACTAATTTTAGGGTTTATTTAGATAGAAATAACATTAGGATAAATTTTTACTGAATTTTAGTTTCTCCTTAAGAGAAAAATTCAGTTGGTAGCAGGACCATAACCTGTGAGGTTTTGTCCCAAACACATCGGGAGCTACTTTAAGCAACTTGTGTGGGCTTAATCTCCTTAGTTGGCCTAGGTCAGGAAAACAGGCCAACACGACAGTAGACCATCGCTATAGAAACAAACAATGAACTGGGAATTTATTGGTTTCAACATAGTTTCGTGCCTATAGCGACGCATTGACGTTGATATTGGGACAAATGTACGTCTCTATACCGACGCAATATGAAATAGTTGCTTGATTTTGCGACAATATGACGTCGCTCCCATGATGCAATATGAAATAGTTGCTTGATTTTGCGACCATATTCTGTCGCTATAGAGACTCCAAAACATCGCTCGAATGACACAATTTGACTTAGTTGCTTGTTATTGCCACAATAAACCATCTCTATAGGGATTCTAGTAGTTGCTATAGTGACACATAAATGTCGCTATAACGACACTGATTGGTTTTTGAAGCAAATGCTACAATCACCACGTGTCATCGGCGCTCTGTCTCTATATTGATGGAATATTCGAAGTGTGGCTAATGCGACGATAATTTTGTGACAAAAATTTGGGCTTCTAATCGTTGCTATAACGACATAAATGTGTTTCTATATCAACGATTTGCCATGGGAAAAAATTTCACATGTACTAGTGTGAAATCCGGAATCACACTTTCATATTTTGGACCTCCACAATTTTCTTCTGCCACTTTGTTTCCGCAGTTCTTATAAACCATCGGTTTCCTTGCGGGTTCAATCCTGACCATTGATCTACAATCAAATGCAAATTGCACTATAACATTGTGGATCACTTTGCAACCATATATATTCTGCAAACTTTCTTCTAATCGTCGGATATGTTCATTGTGACCTCTTCCAAAAGGTAGGATTAATTCTTGCTTAACTAGAATATGGTCATAGAAGAGTGATAGGCTTCTATTGTGGAGAGTGAAATGAAGGATTGTTTCTTTCTTGACCAAGATACCAAAAATTTTCCCAATAAAAATGCTACTCCACTCTTTCTTTTTCGATCATCAACACTTCCTTCCCAATCCACATCAGTAAATGCTTTCAAGATGAAGTCTTGACTTTTTGGGTACCATAACCCATACTCCAAACTACCTTTCAAATATTTGATGGTTCGTTTTACTTTTGTTACATGTGTTTATTTGGGGCTTGAATAGAACCTAGCAACCAAACATACAACTTGCATCACATCTGGTCTTGTATCTTTCACATATAGCAGGTTGCCTATCATGGATCTATACAATGTATGGTCCACTTCTAGAGACTCATCGTCCTTACTTAATTTACAACAAGTGATCATAGGAGTACTAATAGGTTTAGAGTCTTCCATATTAAATATTTTAAGCATGCCTCTGATGTACTTAGTTTGATAGATAAATATTCCTTTGTTTGTTTGGTAAATTTGTAATCCCAAAAATAATGTTAGTTCACCCAACATTGACATTGTGAATTCCTTCTTCATTTAAGAAGCAAAGTTTATACTTAGTATTTGTAAATTGCTTCCAAATATGATGTCATCTACATAAAAAACAACAGTGAACATATTTTCATCTTCGATATTTAAGTAGAGATTACTTTTAGTGGGCCCTCTATTAAATCCTTGTTGCTTTAAGTAGTTGTCCTACCCTGAAAACCACGCCCTTGGAGCTTGTTTGAGGACATAGAGTTCCTTTTTCAATTTAAAAATAAAGTCTATATTTTTTGATAAGAGAAAACCTTCAGGTTGTTCAATATAAACCTATTCTTCTAGTTTTCCATTCAGAAATGCATACTTGACATTCATTTGATATACTTTAAAATTTTTATGGCATGAAAGTGCTAAAAACATTCTGATTGCTTCAAGTCTTGCTACAATGGCATAAGTTTCTTCAAAATCAATCCCTTCCATTTGAGAATACCCTTTACATACTTATCTTTCCTTTTACCTTATCAAGTGACCATATTGATTGAATTTGTTCTTGAAAACCCATTTGGTCCCTATAATACTTCTGTCTTTAGGTCTTGGGACAAGTTCTCAAGTTTTGTTCTTCTCAATCTGATCCAATTCTTCATCCATGGCTTTGATCCATTCATCATTCTTGTTGGATTCTATAAAATTATTGGGTTCCACTACTGAGAGTAGGGCTTGTTCATTAAATAGTAGTTGTCTCCTTGTACTGACTCCAACATATTTGTCACCAATGATCCGTGTCTCAGGATGATCCTTTTGTACTCTTCTAGATGGAGTTTTTGTATCAAATATTGGAGAAACTTCTTGACTTTCTTGTGTATCTTCCTCATCTAGTTATTCTTCTTCATCATGAATACTTTCATCTTTTTGCAGGTCTTCCTTTTCTTTGTCATTTGTAGTTACATCATCATCATGGATTCTTATTCTTCTTGGTTTTATGTCATCTATTCTTACATCTACACTTTATATACGATCTTGTGTAAACTTTTCTTGTAACATCTATACGCCTTCTTGGTATATGAATATCCTAATAATATTTCTTCATCAGTATTGGAATAAAACTTTCCAATATCATACTCGTTCCTTTTAATTAACTTAGGCAGAAGAGTTGGGATGGGGTGGGGAAGGGTCAACAGGTTGGGTGGATTTAGGAAGTTCAAGTGGGATAGATGAATTAAAGGAGGGAAGGGGAACATGATGTATTATTGGGGAGAAGGGGAATCAATATTGAGGGCATGATTAGCACAAGAATAGGTGGTGAAGAGGTATAGTTTTAGGAGCAGTAAGTGAGACGATACTTTCAATCATTGTCTTCTCATCACATTTCAATGGTTGAAAAACACAACACAAATGTAATTCCTTCCAAACTCTCTCTCTCTCTCTCTCTCGCTCTCTCTCTCTCTCTATACATATCATGAGAGTTAGTGAAGGATGAAGGGCCCACTTTTGAGGGTTATAACATGTTTTTCAAATTACGTGATGATTTTTAGTTTCAAAATGGACATATTCTTTCTAACTATAAATCACATACACATTTTTTAACTAAAACTTTTGCACATTTTTTGTAACTACACATTTCACGTTTATTTCTTTCTTTCCATCCTACATGTTAATTGTCATGTCAGGATTGGTCCCCTCCAAACCTAATGCTAAGGAACACACACATGTTATGTTTTTGTCAAATCGATTACAGGTTTTAAAAAACTACAATTGCATCTAAAAGGTCCCTCAACTTCATGCAAGAACCCAAGGTCTTAAGCATAGTTGGTGTTGTAGTAATTGTAAATTCAAAAGATATTATGATGTATATTTTCATACCCCTATTGGGGATGTGTATTCCTCATTTGGGGATGTCATCATTATGTATGGTCACTGAGGTAGCCCTCCGTTGTAAGTCAGGGAAATAGTCCCCAGGTTAAATGAAGTAAAATGTATTTACGAGTATTCTTAGGTAGGTCGGACCCAAAGGTAACCTGGACGACTTAGTGGCTGAGTTAACAACTCAATGGAAGAATATAAATAGCGAGGTGCCCTCCTCATTTTTCACACACTTCAATTGCTCTCTCATGTGCGCCTTAGGAGAGAGAGGAACAGGAGGGACATAGAGCTGCTGGAGACATATTTTTCTTGGGTTGTTCTATCTTGTAATCTTATCTTTGTGACAGAACTATTCTAAGGAAATTTGTGAAGTTTTCTCCTTTATGGTTTCCCCAATGAAAATCTATGTGTCTTGTGTATCTTGTGTATCTTTGATGTATTGATGTGCCTGTTATTCTTTAAGATAAATATAATAAGTAAAATAAATTAGAAAAACTAACATGGTATCAGAGCCACTCTAAAGAACACACTGTACTGTCGAAATACAACTACAATGGTAGCTACTGGAAATTAGGGTTTAATGCTTGAAAAACCCTATAAGAATAAATCTAGTCTTATTTGCACTTTCTATATAACTCAATATTGTAGAAGGATTAGGAGCCAAAAATTTTACAAGACAAAGATTAAATATTGATGTACCTTCTTTAACATTTTCATACTCATATTCGCTATACTTTAGGAGATATGATTCCTCCAAATCAGGGCTCCAACCTCCTTCGGAATACAATCATAAACAAGTGACCTAGGGAGAATTTCTATATCTCGGGCTAGGAATGTCCAAATGAAATTTCACAAGATGTTACAGGTAGGTCATGGACTATAGTTTCTATGGTCCACTTTTTAGAACTCGAATATGAAACAGTGACATGTGGAAGTCCGTACAAGTTCTCTATGTTGATTATTCCTCAAAAGAGTCACCTTGGGAAAATCAGCATAAGTCCCACTTGGAGAATCCAATTCTGCACTAACTTGTGGGGTTGGAAAAAATATTGATTAGGCTACCTCAGTGTGAGTTTTCATACTGCGAGGAACAAATTTTTTGGATATACAACATAATCAATATCAGATATTTCTATAGAAGAAATTGAAGAAATTAGGCCTTCATGTTCTGGGAGATTCCCACCAATGTTTTTAGAAAAGGAGTACATTAGACAACTCTCCTTGAAGAGCTGCATATTTCTGTCTACTCAAAATTTTGCATTTGCAAGTTTGGAAAATTAGGGTTTCTCTGACAAAACCTAGATCAGCTAGCTTTGGATCCAGGGCGGACATGTCAAATTGGTAATATCTAAATCTTTGATATTTCCATTTGAGGTTCTCATTTCAAAATGACTCATCACACCCAACTTGATGATAATATTGGTGTAGCTGACAACATCTAAGCATGGAATTATAAGGCCTCCCTGATCCTTGAAGAAAATGGCTTGGATTAATATATTGATAAGGAAGTTCTAAGAGCCCGAGGGAGATGAGGCTAAGGCTAGAGCTAAGAGAATCATTGCAGATTCTATATCCCTCATGTGTCATCCTTGAAGACACCAAAGGAAGTGTTCAATGCTTTGATGAATTTGATCAAAGGAAATAACATCAATCAAAAAATGACATTGAGGAACCAGATGAAGAATGTGAAGATGCATAACTGAGAGACCATGTGGTCCTACTTCACAAGTGTTGCTCAATTCAAGGAACAAATTGAAGCAGTTAAAGAAGAAGAACAGATCATTATGACCACCTTGAATATTTTCTAGAAGGAAGTTGATTACCTTCAGTAGACTCTAGGAAGAGTGCACACAAGAAGAAGCTCAACTCATAACAATAGAAGAGAATATGGGAGCAACTGAAGATCAAGATCTCATGATTGAAAGAAGAAAGAGAATATTGCTCAAGAGATGAGGAATATGTACTTTAATCAAGAAGGAGTCTACCCACCAAACAAATAAGAGAAGTGTTCAATTTCCATTTCATGATATTGTTTGCTTGTGCACTTGTTTATATTCAATTGATTTATTATGCATGTTTGAGTGTTTTCATTTGTACTATTGAATTGCACATGATTGATCATTCCAAAGAACAAGTAACGACAAATCAAAATAAGAACCTGAAGCTCCCCAAGTCAGAGACACCGTGGCAAAAGAAAGAGCTTCAAAAGAAGATAAAGAGAAAGGTATATCAACCTTGATAAATGAAGACCGTCTTGGGCATAAGAGATCATCAAACATAAATAATAATAGACGAGACTTCCAAATAAAGTAAGAGGCCTTAGACACACTCTAGTTATGTGACATAGTTGAGTGACATCATTTATGCAGATCCTTCCAACTATGAAAAAGTAGTCAAGGAGAAGTTAAAGAAGACTATGATCAAAAGAGTACTAGTTGATCATGGGGAATGATGTATAAGATGTGGTTCTAAGACCTGAAGGGAATTCCATAGTGTCTTCCATATGGATCTACAAGATCTAGTGTCCAACATATGGCATCATCATGGGATACAAGGAACGATTCATAGCATGAGGATTCTCACAGTAAGAAGGCATAAATTACAAGGATAAATTTGCACCAGTTGTGAGGTACACTTCCATTAGATTCATACGTGCAGGTATGAAATGGGAGATACACCAATTGGATATCAAGACAACGTTCTTGAATGTTGTAGTCGAGGAGGAAGCATACATAGAACAACCATTGGGAGTCAAGACACATGACATGAAGACTCATGCACGTGCAAATTAAAGAAGGACTTGTACGATGTCAGAAGGCACCCATGGGATAACACATATAGTTACATGAGGAGCTTGAAGATCACCTAGAGTGATGAATATCTTAACCTTTGTTACAAGGTTGAATATGAAATCCTATAGAGGACGACCAACTCGTAGATGGGTGTAATATGAACTTTTCAACAAAGTTCAAGATAGAGGATCTTGGTATCCATTGACCTTAGATGGATACATAGAATATCAGTAGCAGAGAAACCTATTTGTCACTCTGGTACATAATGTTTCAATATATAGAGTACAAAATGAAAAGGGAGAATGATGCCCCACTTCAGAGGGAGTGACTACAGAAGATCCTCAAGTTCGACATGGTACAACATGTTCGACAACTTCTTGATGAGCCTAATATTTACTGAGAGTAAAGTGGATTAAAAAATTTACTTCAAGGTTGAAGTTGAAATACCAGTGATACTCTTGCTATATGTCGATGACTTGTTCCCAACAGGAGAGGAGGAACTCATTAACGATGCAAGGAGGAGACTTGTCACTGATTTCAAGATGAAAGACCTAGGGATGATGCACTAATTCTTAGGAATGGAGGTGTGGAAGAATGTAGATGGGATTTTCCTTGGTCAAGGAAAGTATGTAGTGGAGATTCTGGAGAAATTTAGAATACTGAACCACAAGGCAATAGCCACACCTATGGCATCTAACTTGAAGCTTTTGAGTGATGCTTCATTTGATTCGGTTGATTCCATGATGTATCGTCATATTATTGGCTCATTGATGTGCCTGGAGAATATGAGACTAGACATATGATTTGATGTGAACACCCTGAGCCAGTTCCTCACGGATCTGAGACATGTTCACTTGGTTGTAGCAAAGCATGTAGTGGGGTATCTTAAGGGTATAATTGAGTATGGGCTCAAGTATGATATGAAAAAAAATATTAACCTGCATGGCTATGTTGATTCGGATTGGGCAGGCAGCGCCGTTGAGAGGAAGAACACCTTGGGTTTCTTCTTCAATTTGAGATCCGGTATGATTTACTGGTTTGGAAGGATGCAGTCCTGCATGGCGTTGAGTACAGTTGAGGCAGAATATTTTTCCACTTGCTTGACTATTTGTGAGGTAGTATGTTTTTAAAAGATACTATATGATTTCATTGATATGAATTGCATTTTTGTATAATGCATAGAAGAGCAGTGAAGCTACAGTATGTGATCCATATCGAGGCCCCTCGAAAGAGGGAGTGATCCCGTGGATTATTCATCTTAAAAAATTACACTGATCCAATATGGTACAATAGTTATTAATCATATGTTTTTAACTCATATGCTAAACATAGTGCGAGGACTAAGCTTGGCGGATAAGATGTGAACAGCCCGCGCAGTTATGGGCTGCACAGTTATCACATGGCGCGCAGTTATAGCATGGGCCACGCAGTTTGCACACCGTCGAATGGAATATCGAATGGTTCATGTGGTCATGTATAAGACCCTCTAGCTGTCTTGTGCACGGTTAAATGACACTGCTGGCGGCTAGATAAGGGTGTGTGGTCATGGTTCACTGCGACATACATACCGCGTTGCTGCGACCCATGTATGTATCGCGGATGCTGCGACAGCGGAACGATTATATAGTGAAGTTCTCATATGATGTGACAGTTGTGGAGTAGTGGTGACATCAAACGGTTACGCGGTTTGCATTTGGTACGTGGTTTATTATGGTGCAACACCTATGCGTGGCGGTCATTGCCACGTGTTGTGAGTCAACATGTGCATGGATTTAGTTGCAACAGTTTGGGGATATGGAATGTCATGGTAACATAACACTTGTGCAGCGATTTGGCGGGATTGCATGGTTTAGTTTAGTATATGGTTGTAACGATAATAAAGGAGATAACAGCTATAGCAGAGGAATCGAACCGGTTACTTGTCCTCTGACTGAACGCTTAAATAGGCGATTCTGGGCACATTTCCAGGGGGGAAGATGCAGATGGTTAGAGCACAGAGCATCGTTTTTCTGAGAAGAGCTTCGCTATGAAATGTATGGATGCTGTTTCTTTTTGAAGTCGACCATTCTCTGTTATAATTGGTTTTCTTTGCTTTCTGAAGGCCATTTTGTAATTTTCAAGAGAGGTCTTAAGGACTTCGTACAGCATTCTATTTACAGTTGCTGAAGTTGATTCCAGAACCATTTTTGTACCATTTTAAAGAGATTAATTGGATCGGTACCCATTGGAGAGGGACCCGGAGATGTAGCCCAGTGAAGGGGGTGAACTTCGTTATCAACTTCTATTTGTGACTCTCTGATTCTGTGTTTCTTTTTATATCTGTTTACCAGTTGTGCTGTTCTCATTTCAGTTTCTCATTCCTGTCTCAGTTTGCTGTTCATTTCTGTTTCTAAGCATTCAATTGAGGTTAATCCTATTCCAGGAATTAAGTAAACTGATTAAACGCATTCATTAAAATTTTTAATGCACATAAGTTGAGATCCGACGGATCATGTTATGGTATCAGAGCAAGTTAACTGCTTGTGCAAGTTTGTGAATGCTTACCAGTTCCAGGTTAAAGCTTGGTGAAGAAGAATTAATTGAAGGAGATCCTGAGATTGGCTCAAGGAGAACATTCTCAAGAACCATGACTTCTCCACGAGGGGAAGAAGAAGGACATACAGAATGGGAAAAACCTGTTATTTTTGAAACTAAGTTTTTGGAGGCTTTTATCAGCATGAAAGCCATGATGGAAATTCTACTCAATGAGCAAGCAGAAAGGAAGAAGAAAGAAGAAGGATCTTCATCCAAAGATGCAGAAGTGAAGAAGGAAGAAAAGGGTAAAGGAGTAGGAGGTGATGGTGATCCTCCTGATACTAATCAAACTTTCTCTTCTTCTCATACTTCTCATTCAAATAATGCAAGTCCTAATATGCCTTATTTCAAATTGGATGTGAAATTTGAATTACCAATTTATAATGGAGATTTAGATGCTGAAAAGTTAGACAATTGGATCAAGCAGCTTGAAGTCTATTGCAGGGTGCAGGGCATTAATGATGACCCTTCCAGAATTCAATTGGCCACTTTAAGGATGAGTGGGATGGCTCTTACTTGGTGGGAGAGCAAGATTTAGCAAGATCTTCGAAAGAACGGTAAAATTATTTCAGTTTGGAATGAATTCATCGAAGTATTAAGAAAGCAATTTTATCCTTTAGGTCACATGCAGCAATTAACCATGAGTTGGAAAATGTTTAGACAAGCTAAAGGACAAAGCATTCAATATTATACTCATGAATTCATAAAGAGGGCTATTGCATTGAATGTTTCATTAGATACACAGGAAACTCTTCTTAAGTACATTGGTGGCATGCATTCTTATTTGAGACATACTTTATTGATGTTTAACCCCAGTAATTTGGATGATGTATGTGTTCAAGATACACATTTAGAAGCTAGTGGTAAGCATGCTAATGATACTTTTGTGAAGAAATCCTTTAAAACTAACAGCAAATCAAAGGGGAAAAAGAAGATGGCTACTATTAAGAAAGAGGGTGAAAATCCTACATGTTCGCATTGTCAGAAGGGACATGATGTCTCTAAGTGTTGGAAACTTCATCTGGAGTTAAGGCCGAAGAAGTATGGAGGAAACAAAGATAACGGCAAAGCAAAATCTACTGCATCAGTTATTCAATACTTGGGATCCGACTCAGGTGATGAAACAAAGGTTACAACTGTCGGCATCCAGGGTAAGAATAAAAGTATCTCACTTCCCATTGATGCAAAATCAAGTTCTAGTGCAAGTACAAATATACCATCTACTTCTAAGCAAAATGATAAAAATAGAAGTGCACCGTTTCATGTTTGTGTCATTGCAAATCACACAAAGATTGATACATTGTTTGATAGTGGTTCACAAGTAAATCTGATATCAGAAGAAGTGGTTAAGAAATTGCATTTAGTTACTATGCCTCATGAAAAACCCTATCCTCTTGGTTGGGTTACTAATGATACACAATTGCAAGTTACCAAGAAATGTGTATTAAAGTTTGCAATCACTGAAAAGTTTATGGATGAGGTAGAACTAGATGTAGTACCACTTGACATTTGTGGAATTGTACTTGGGAGTCCATATTTGTATGACCGAAAAGCAGTCTTTTATAGAGAGCAGAATAAGTATCATCTTTTTAAAGATGGTGTGGAATATATTGTACGAGCACATAAGACAAAAACAAACCTAGCAATAGTTTCTGTAGGACAAATGAAGAGGCTGGTAAATGCTAGTAAGAATTTTGTGTTAATGATGGTTAAGGTGAAAAATGATGAGATCTCTAAATATTTTGAAGGATGTGATCCTAAACATAAATCTGAACTGATTGAAATTATTTTTGATTATGATGATTTATTTCAAGATCCAAAAGGGTTACCACCAAAGAGAGAAATTCAACATGAGATACATTTGCAGCAGGATGTGCCACTCCCAAACATAGCCATGTACCGGATGTCTGTAATGCAGAATGAGGAAATCAAGAAGCAGGTTCAGGAGCTGATTGAGAAGGGGGTCATCCGGCCAAGCACTTCTCCTTGTGGCTCTCCTATAGTCTTGGTTCCGAAGAAGGATGGGTCTTGGAGGATGTGCATCGACTATAGGGCCCTTAACAAAATCACCATTAAAAATAGGTATCCTCTTCCTCACATTGATGATTTGCTTGATCAGTTGAAACATGCAACTTACTTTACAAAATTGGATCTGCGTAGTGGGTATCATCAAATCCATGTTGCTGAGAATGATGCTTGGAAAACAACGTTTAAAACAAAACAGGGTTTGTATGAATGGCTTGTGATGCCTTTCGGGCTCTGTAACACACCTGCTACTTTCATGCAGGTCATGAATGATGTCTTTCAACCATTCATTGATGATTTTGTAATTATATACCTGGACGATATCCTTGTGTTTAGCAAAACCTGGGAGGAACACATTGTACATGTGAAGAAAGTTTTAGATGTACTGAGGAAGAAGAAGCTTTAGGTAAAAATGTCTAAATGTGAGTTTACTAAAACTTCTTTAGTATATCTAGGCCATACTATTGGTGGAGGCCACCTGCGAATGGACCCAGCCAAGGTTGCTGTCATTGTAAACTGGCCATGGCCTAACACCGTTACTGAAATCAGAAGTTTTCTGGGTGCGGTTCAATATTGGAGGAAATTCATTTCTGGGTTTTCTTCCATTGCTGCTCCATTACATGCGCTGACAAGTGTTAAAGAAATTTTCTAGTGGGGAGGTAGGAATCAGAGAGCCTTTGACAATTTGAAGGAAAGGATTAGCACTGCACCAGTTCTGACATTGCCAGATTTGCAGCAGCCATTTGAGATCGAAACCGATGCCAGCGGGTTTGCCATGGGAGCCGTTTTGATGCAAGGGAGGAAGCCAGTCTGTTACCATTCAGAAACGTTCTCTACTGCGGTAAGTAACTATCCGATTTATGACAAAGAGTTGTATGCTTTAGTACAGAGTGTGAAGAAGTGGAAACATTATATCATGGGAAAAGAAACAGTCATACATACTGATCATCATCCACTTCAATATTTACAATCCCAAACTAAAATACAACAAAGTAGGAATTTAAGATGGATGGGATTCTTACAACAGTTTCATCTCGTAATTAAGTACAAAAATGGAATTCATAATAAGGTAGCAGACATGCTATCAAGGCCTCCTACAAATGCTTCAATCATTATTCAAAACAGTTCATTAACACATGAAAGTTATATTGAACAGTATGCAGAAGATAAAGATTTTAAGAAAGTATATGCATCTCTAATACATGGTAAACAGGAAGAGAACTATTATGTGCATAAGCAACTCCTGTATCATCTCAGTAAACTTTGTATTCTAGAGAAAGAGAGAGTGCATGTGATTCGAGAAGCACATAGTTCATTGATTGCAGGACATTTTGGAGTAAGTGAAACACTGTCATTATTGCAGAATCATTGTTATTGGCCTCAAATGCAAGAAACTGTAGCTAAATACATAATAGGTTGTGTTATGTGTGCAACAAGTAAGCCTAGCAATAGGAAATTGGGTTTGTACACACCTCTTCCAGTTTCTTCTCATCCTTGGGAAAGCATTTCTATGGACTTTGTAGGAGGACTACCTATGTCTAGAAAAGGGCATGATTACCTATATGTTGTTGTGGATAGATTCAACAAAATGTGTATCTTAATGCCATGTAACAAACAGATCACTGCTGAACAAACAGCTCATCTATTCTTTCAGAATGTTTGGGTACATTTTGGGCTACCCATGTCTATTGTATCTGATTGGGATTCCCGGTTCTTAGGAGAATTATGGTCAACTTTATGGGAGCTTATGGATACTAAACTTAAGAAAAGTACATCTTTTCATCCACAGACCGATGGGAAAACAGAGGTAGTAAACAGAACAGTGATTCAGCTGCTCAGAGGGTATTGTAGTAAACATCCTAAACTTTGGGATGAGCAGTTGCAGTATATACATCATGCTTACAATCATGCAGTTCATTCTTCCATGAAAAGATCTCCTTTTGAAACTTGTTTTGGTTATCTTCCAAAAACATCGATGGACTTCTCTTTTGGAAAAGATGCAGTGGATGGACATCATGATGCAGATAAAGCTCTAAGATTCATTTAGAGAATCCAAGTGGTGCAGCAGGCAGTTCAGGAACAGTTGGAGAAGAGCCAGGCAAAGTACAAAGCCAGGCATGACAAGCATCGAGTTGATCATCAATTTAAGGTTGGTGACAGAGTTTGGTTACATATCACCAAAGAAAGAATGAAAGGTGAAGGTAAAAAGCTTAAGCCTATCAGGTATGATCCTTTTGAGATCTTGGAAATGATCGGTACTAATGCTTTTCGCTTGAATTTACCTCCATACATGCAAATTTATTCAGTTGTCAATGTTGAGAATCTTAAATTGTATGAACCTCCTATGATCATGGATGAGGAAACTAGATCATGGATGAGGAAACTAACATACAGATTCCTTCAGTTGATGATATGGCACTTGAATACATCAAAGAGTTGCAGGATGATGTTATTCTTGACAGAAATGTAAGGACTTCACGAAGGGGGAATACTGAGTACATTCGAGTGGGGCTTAAAGGCAGGCATCCTAGCAAGGCAAGATGGATGGATATTGGAAAAGTGAGGGAGCTGTACCCTCACTTACTTGCAGAATGATTCAGGCTTTTGGTGGTCCAAAAAGCTCTTCAATGGGGAGGAATGATCCGGTGGATTATTCATCTTCAAAACTTACACTGATCCAATATGGTACAATAGTTATTAATCATATGTTTTTAACTCATATGCTAAACATAGTGCGAGGACTAAGCTTGGCGGATAAGATGTGAACAGCCCACGCAGTTATGGGCTGCGCAGTTATCGCATGGTGCGCAGTTATCATATGGTGCGCAGTTATCGCATGGCGCACAGTTATAGCATGGGCCGCAAAGTTTGCGCACCGTCGAATGGAATATCGAATGGTTCGTGCGGTCAAGTATAAGACCCTCTAGTGGTCTTATGCACGGTTAAATGACACTGCTGGCGGCTAGATAAGGGTGCACGATCATGGTTCGCTGCGACATACATACCGCGTTGCTGCGACACATGTATGTATCGCGGATGCTACGACAGTGGAACGGTTATATAGCGAAGTTCTCATATGCTGCGACAGTTGTGGAGTAGTGGTGACATCAAACGGTTATGCGCTTTGCATTTGGTGCGCAGTTTAGTATGGTGCAATACCTGTGTGTGGCGGTCATTGCCACGTGTTGTGAGTCAACATGTGCATGGAGTTAGTTGCAATGGTTCAGGGATATGGAATGTTGTGGTAACATAACTCTTGTGCAGCGATTTGGCAGGATTGCATGGTTCAGTTTAGCATATGGTTGTAACGATAATAAAGGAGATAACAGCTGTAGCGGAGGAATCAAACCGGTTACTTGTCCTCCGACTGAACGCTTAAATAGGCGATTTTGGCCACATTTCTAGGGGGAAGATGTAGATGGTTAGAGCATAGAGCATCATTTTTCTGAGAAGAGCTTCGCTGTGAAATGTCCGGATGCTATTTCTTTTTGAAGTCGACCATTCTATGTTATAATTGGTTTTCTTTGCTTTCTGAAGGCCATTTTGTAATTTTCAAGAGAGGTCTTAAGGACTTCGTACAACATTCCGTTTACAGTTGCTGAAGTTGATTCCAGAACCATTTTTGTACCATTTTAAAGAGATTAATTGGATCGGTACCCATTGGAGAGGGACCCGGAGACGTAGCCCAGTGAAGGGGGTGAACTTCGTTATCAACTTCTGTTTGTGACTCTCTAATTCCGTGTTTCTTTTTATAT
Source organism: Pseudotsuga menziesii (assembly GCA_001517045.1). Taxonomy (NCBI): domain Eukaryota; kingdom Viridiplantae; phylum Streptophyta; class Pinopsida; order Pinales; family Pinaceae; genus Pseudotsuga; species Pseudotsuga menziesii. Next base: position 108,587 of record LPNX011192519.1, read on the forward strand.
ATGTTTACTAGTTGTGCTGTTCTCATTTCGGTTTCTCATTCCTGTCTCAGTTTGTTGTTTATTTTTGTTTCTAAGCATTCAATTGAGGTCAATGCTATTCCAGGAATTAAGTAAATTGATTAAACGCATTCATTAAACTTTTTAATGCACATAAGTTGAGATCCAATGGATCATGGAGTGATGAATTCTAGCATAGCTATAGATACATGTTATTCAAGTGTAAAAGTCCTGGTGAAGTTTGTAGGTTACTCAAATGTAATTAGTCTTGTAGGTTCTCCTTGGATGTAATCAGTTTTGGTGAAGTGTGTAGGTTATCCTTGGACGTAATCAGTCCTGATGTGATTCTATGCTAGAAATGGCCAGAGTGAAGTTCAAGTACTTCAGAGAAAGACTTGGTGATATCTAGAATGAGACCTATCAAAAGAGGGAGTGATGAGTTCTAGCATAGATGGACAGATAGGTTGTTTGAGTGTAAAATCCGGGTGAAGATCGTAGGTTTCTCAGATGTAATAATTCCTATAGGTTGTCCTCGGATGTAATCCGTCCTAGTGAAGCTCGTAGGTTATCCTTTGATGTAATAAATCATGACATGTTTTTATACTATAAATAATGAAAGAATAGAAGACACAGATGCGTGATATCTCACATGGGAAATGAGATAGGTTTTCCGAATGGAAATGATACTAGTGTAGCAGGATGCTTGGATGTAATTAGTTCTATAGGTTTTTTGAGTGTAAATACGAGTCCTAGCATGACACCCAGGTTACTCAAACGTAATAATTCTTGAGATGGGTTATCCGAATGTAAATATGAGTCCTGGCATGTTACGTGGGTTATTCGGATGTAATAAGTCCTATGGGTTTTCCGAGTGTACAAAAATACTTGGCATGGTACACAAATTAATCAAATGTAATACACCCAAAAGGTTGTCTGAATGAAAAATATCCTAGATGCAGGTTGTTTAAATGTAATAAGTCCTTGAGTTTGACCTAGAATGTAAAATCCTTGATGTAGCAGGTTGTTTGGTCATAATCAGTCCTTACATATATATCTATATATGTATGTGTTCCCATGTTGAGATGATAAGGTCATGAAGCACGAGAGGTGCACCTAGGCAATTCTCCTTTACTGGTAGAACGCAGGTTGACCATGTAGAGACATAATGCACTAAGTGTGCTCCTAGGCGATTCTTGCATAGTATAAGCTACAGGTTATCTTGATGGTGTAAAAATATCCTGGCTTACTCCTATGGTGATAGAACGCAATTGGTCTGCATATGAGATGTTCTCTATGTGCTATGTGTGCTTTGTGTGTTTATTTTGTTTTGTGTAGGACAAAAGAGATGACCTGGATACGAAAAGACAAAGGTAGGAAATGCAGGTCATTTCCATGGCAATGTAAATAAGGTCATTGACTATACCTACGTGATTATCTAGATACGATGAGATGATAGAAGGAAACACAAGTTATTGCACTGGAAATGTAAATAAGGTCATGGGTTGTACTTACACCAGCCTAGATCCAAATCCTAGGCTCTATCATGCATCGATAGGGATCAAATATCTCTAGGTGCAAACCTCTTCTTAGTTATTGCACTCAAGGAGCTCTCAGCTTTGGTGTGTCCTATATATAGCCATTGATTTGATTCAAACCAAAAGACACGTCTTTTTATTTAGGGATGACATCTAATATTATTATTATTAATATTTAATATTATTTATGGACGACACATAATATTTATTATTATTTTTTATTTTGTTAGGAACAAACATTACAACATATCCCCCATACATGGTTTTAAAACCATGTGCAAGGCCCTCCTAAAACCATGGGTTTTTTTAGGAGGCCTTGCACATGGTCTTAAAACCATTTGCAAGGCCCTCCTAAGTCATGTACAATAAAACCATGTGTTTTTTAGGAGGCCTTGCATGTGGTTTTAAAACCATTTGCAAAGACATCCTAAACAATGTACAATAAAACCATGGGTTGTTTAGGAGACCTTGCACATGGTTTTAAAACTGTTGGACTCATGATTGCTGTTATACCAAAACCCGCAGGTGTTCATCTCTGCCACAATCGCTAGAGTTAGGATCTCGGGAGGAGATTAGTCCATGTCACAAAACTCATGGGGAGCATTGAACCCAATGTCCAAAAATCTCCCCCCCAACGTGAGCCAGATGAGTTTTGAACCCTTAACCCATTGCTCTGATTCTAATTGTTGATTTATAGGTCAATACTAAGAGGGGGGTGAATCAGTATTGTTATATTTTTATTATTTTTAACCACTTTTAAATATATTATTAGAAACAAATAACAACAATAATATACATAACACAATTTTAACATGGAATCCCAATAGGGTAAACCACCAACTCGTTCTATATTGCAAAATTGTATTTACAAGAGTTATTTGCAAGCAACCACTTATTGGAGACAACAATCCCCAAGTTTCTCAGCCACCATTGAAGGATGCACCCACACCTTAGTTTCTGCTTGCACCTATAGACAAGGATACACCAATACCCTGATCTTCTAATCACTACTAGAAGGAGGCTAAGACCCCCTTGCAGGCATGTAACCTGCCCTAGCACCACCCTTCCACCCTAATATGTTTCTTACAATTTCTCTCCCACTGAATTCTGTAACACCCACTGGTCTTTGATTTTGATCATGAAATTCAAACTACAGAGGCATCTTCCTTCTTACTCTCACCACTTCTTATATACTTGTTAGAATTTAAGCTTCTTTCAATAGTTGTGTCTCTTCAACCTGTATAAACACATATTTTGATAGACAGGTTCTAACATGTTGACCATACTTCTTCAAATTCTGGTTTGTGCCTCTTCATCCATAGGCCTGTGTGTTTTCTTTCCACTAAAACTGGCATTCCCTCTATCTATGTCGGCATCTCCAAATCCACAGCCTCGGCGAAAAATACCACCAATATTTTTTCCACCGTTGATATTTCTCATGCAATTGATCCAATGGTTCACAGGTGATTCTGCCACACAACTTGTGTGCTAGTTATGGTGAAGGCCCGAACCCAAAATTATTATAGGGTGACCCTCAATATTTTTTCATGTCCACTAGGATGGGTTGGGATTACGATGAATGCCCCGAACCCAGAATTTCTATAGGGCGGATCTCAAACCCCCTCAATCTTTTTCGCATCCTTCGACATGGGTTAATCCTCATGCATGTTCATCCACGAAATACAATATGGGTCGTCGATTTCTTTGGTGATCAACCAAGGCCATTCGATTTCATGACCAACCTCTCATACTAACATCTGCTCACCTGTCGACCATTCGTAATGCCACATATTCGAAATCTCAATGCTTACTCACCATTGATTTTCGTCCATCTCACCATTTTTCTCCATCACACATCGACTGCCATATGATTGTCGACATCAGTGACCAAACCAAGATCCCATCTGTCATTTCAGCATGGATCTCCAAAATCTTCCGATTTGGTGGCTCAAAAGTTTGAAACCCATCTGTCATAGCGTCTCAAAAGAAATCAGAAGCCCTTCCGACTTTCAAACAAAAATTCAACTGCCATTGCGGCTTGAACTTGACAAATCATCCATTGTAGTGGCTCAGACTTAAATAATCATCCATTGAAGAAATGTCCCATGTAGTGGGTCATACTTGAAAAACCATCCACCGTAGCAACTCATAGTTGAAAAATCATCCATCGAAGAATCATTCGTCGTAGCGGCTCATATTTAAACAACCATCGGTCGTAGCGGCGCATAGTTGAACAACCATCCACCATAGTGGCTTATACCAAAAAATCACTAGCCATTGTGGCTCATACTTGACAAATCACCCACTATTGTGGCTTGATCTCTATAATATTCTGCTTTAGCGGCTCAAACAGCATGATCGATTTGCTGTTTCAGAAAAATTCTCAATAAGGCAATCGATTCACTCACCGTTGCGGATTTTGAACAATCATCTGCTGTTTGTGGCTCGGTCTTGAACATTTATCCACTTTTGTGGCTTGGATTTGAACACCTATCCACCATAGCGGCTTGGATTCAGACAAACCACCCGCTAACATAAAACTCTTTCTCCGCAGATAATGTGAGATAAATCCCAAACGCGAAACTCGATCATCCACCATCGATTTTTTTGATCTAACGGCTGCTGAGTCTTTATCTACAACAATTCATTCACATTTCTTAGGATTGTTAGTTTTAATGAGAACCTTCATTATTACACCAATATCTGATTCATCTGTCTTATTAGTAACACAAGTCTATTTTTAATGTCATTAACCCCACTAGCGTGCATCCATTGAACTTTTCAGAAGTCTCCTTTAAACATGAATATGAGGCCAAATTTTCTTATGTCATCCATAGCTCTATTGCCATCAATGAAAACCTGAAAACTGCCATATTTCCAACAATCTCCCCCTTTGGCATTGATGGCAACACTATTTCCATTTCTCCCCCTTTGAAATCAAGGGCAAAGGGTTATCTACCTCCCCCTGACTTTGGTCACTATCTCCCCCTCAGGTGATGCCATTCTAATGTATTAGTTTCTTTTAGATTGGAGAGGATACCACTCCTAATCTTTTCCTAAGATATTCAAACATATCTCTACTTAAATTTTTGTGAAAATATCTGCCACTTTTTCCTGTGTTGAGACATATTCCAGTTTAATGTTTTTGTTTGCAGCCTGCTCTCTTAAATAGTGAAACTTTATTGGAATGTGTTTCGATTTTGAGTGTTGAACAAGGTTTTTGGACATGCTTATAGTACTTTTATTATCACAATAGATAGTGATGGGTTCTTCAAACAATATTTTAATGTCTTGTAAAGTTTGTCTCATCCATTCAATTTGTGTGCATGATTATGCTGCTGCAATATACTCTGCTCCAGTGGTAGACAGAGAAATTGAGGTCTGTTTCTTGCTTGTCCAAGTTACCAGTGATTCTCCCAAGAAGAAGGCTCCTCCACTTGTATTTTTTTTGTCATCTACACAACCTTCCCAATCTGCATCTGAGTAGGATTTTAGGGAGAATTTATTCTTGTTAGGATACCATAATCCAAGATCTATGGTTCCTTTTAAATACCTGAAGAATTTTAGGGAGAATTTATTCTTGTTAGGATACCATAATCCAAGATCTATGGTTCCTTTTAAATACCTGAAGATTCTTTTTACAGCTTGAACATGAATCTCTTTTTGTGTAGCTTGATATCCAGCCAACATTCCAACAACTTGCTTGACAACTTGTCTGGAGGCTGTTACATATAGTATACTCCCGATCATGGATCTGTAATGTTTTGGATCTACTTCCTTGGATTCATCCTCTTTGCTTAATTTGCACCCTACTGTCATAGGTGTATAAATAGGCTTGCAATCCTCTAGCTGAAATCTTTTCAACATATATTTAGTATATTTGGATTGATGAATAAAGATTCCCTTTTTGCACTATACTATTTGTAATCCTAGAAAGAAATTCATTTCACCAAGAAAGGACATTTCAAATTCTTGCTGCATCCTTTTAGCAAAATATTCACTCGACTTTTCATCATCACTCCCAAATATAATATCATCAACATACACTTCTATAATAATTAGGATATCATCAAGAATTTTACAATAAAGGTTATTATCTGCTGACCCTCTTTTGAAGCCTTGTGTTTGCAGATATGAGTCCATCCTTGCATACCATGCTCTGGGTGCTTGTTTTAACCCATATAGTGCTTTCTTTAGTTTACATACATAGTCTCCTTTATCAAATAATTGAAATCCTTCTGGCTGCTCAATATACAGTTCTTCTTCTAAGTTTCCATTGAGAAAAGTTGACTTGACATCCATCTAATATACCTTAAATTTATTGTAACTAGAAAAGGCTAAGAACATCCTAATTGCCTCTAATCTGGCCACAAGTGCAAAATTTTCTTCAAAATATACTCCTTCAACCTGAGAATACCCTTTACATAGTAATATGACTTTGTTCCTGATTACTTTCCCATCTTCATTTATTATGTTTCTAAACACCCATTTAGTTCCAATAACATTCTTATTTTTTGGTCTTGGAACCAATTCCAAAGTTTGATTTTTTTCAATTTGGTCCAAGTCTTCATTCATAGCTTTGACCCAATTCCCATTTCTGAATGCCTCTTTAATTGAGATGGGCTCAATACATGACAATAGTGCTATCTCTATTTGATACAACAATTTTGTTCTTGTTTGTACTCCTGCATCTTTATTTCCAATGATCTGGTTTTTGGGATGACTCTTTTGAATTATCCTGGAGGGTGTCATGGTGTCTCTTCTAGGGGATTCTTCTCTTTCCTCTTGAGTATCATCCTCTTCTTTGGTACCTGTTTCATCTTCTTGTATGTCTTATTCTTCTTCTACATATGTTTGTGTATCAACTGGCTCCTCGTCATCTTCACTTTCATCATCGAGTATACTCTCTTGATGTTTGAACTTCCTTATTTTTAAATCATCTACCTTAATATCAGCACTCAACAATCTTATTTAGTCTAAAATTGCAACATCTGTATGCCCTTTCGGTAGAAGAATATCCAAGGAAGATACCTTCATCAGATCTAGCATCAAATTTTTCGAGATCCACATCAAATCTTTTGATGTAACATTTACTACCAAAGACTTTCAAGTACTTTACAGAAGGAGCTCTCCTAAACCATAGCTCATAAGGAGTCTTATTACTACTTCTCTTGAGTTTAACTCTATTTAAAATGTATACTATTGTTCTTACAACTTCTCTCCAATACCCATCAGAAAATTTGGATTCATTGAGCATAGTTCTTGCAGCCTCTTGGACTGTTCTATTTCTCCTCTCAGCAACCCCATGTTGTTGAGGTATTCTAGTAGCTGAAAATTGTCTCTTAATTCCATGAGTTTCACAGAAGAGATTAAAACTCTTTTGAGCTGAACTGACCACCATTGTTTGATCTAAGACATTTGATTTTTTCCTCTGTTTCATTTTTAACCAAAATTTTAAAAGCTTTGAACTTGTCAAATGCTTCTGACATTTCCTTGAGAAAAAATACCCAAGCCATTCCAGTAAAATAATCAATGAATAGCATAAAGTAGGACTCTCCTTGCAAACGTTTGGTTCTTGTAGGTCCACAGAGGTCAGTGTGAACCCTCTCTAAAGGTTTTGAGGTTAAATACTCTTTTGTCCTTGTTGGGCCCAGAAATGACCCCTTTTTGACCACACTCACCATACCCTTTTTTCCTTATCTTACTCCATTTTATGCACCAAACAGATGTTCTTCCTTCATTGGAGCCCTGATTCCTTATAGGTATGATTACTTATTCTTTTATCTTATTAATACTTAAGATTGTTATAAACAGGGATTTCCCTCTTGAATTATTCTAATGAATTGAGATTTTATGAAGATAGTTCAAGATGTGAAGGATAGAGGTGTATCATGCCAAGTGGATTCTAGAAGAGATGAACATCCATTTCCAGTTGTGCCCACGGACTCCATCTTTACAAGTGAAACGCAGTCAAAGATCCTCATTCCACGCAAGCTACAATAGACAAGGTTGCAACAGACTCAGCCTCAACAATGCATCATTATTCAAGGGTAGCTCCAACTGACAAAGTATCTTTTAAATGGGTTTTGTTACTTCATTATCAGCTCGTGCAATAGACTTCCTATATTCCTTGCTTCTGTTTCTCCCATAGTTGTAATAGTGCATTGTAATAGGGCAGCCTGAAGATCGTAGATCTTCATGGCTACCCGATATTAGTGGGTAGAAGTTATGAATATTGATGTATAAGTATTAAAAATTATTCACAGCCAAGGGTTGGAAAATAATTGATCATATTACATAAGCTGTGATAGAGACTGTACTTTCATTCCACCATCTAATACAAGGAGCAGGATTCTTCATATTTCTGCTTTTTAACTTTTTTTAGTCTTCGGCGTCTCTATTCGAAGGTTGGGATCGCCTTCCCAAAGAGATTGCCAAGTTAATTAGGTATTTATCTTTTCTATCATGTGGTGTGGATGTTATAGTAGATGCATTCTTTTATAACAGCTACAACAGTAATGATTCATTGTGTGTTTCCTGGAATGACCAGTAATTGCATTTCCTGTAAGCTGTAGTAGAGTGGTGTGACAGTCGACTATGTAGGTTAATTTCCCTTATGCACTTGTGTGATAGCTGTAACAACCAAGCTCATCCCTAGTTTCTTTCAATTGCTGTCTTTCTTGAGTTTTGCTAATTTAGTCCATTTACAGTTATAATTGTTGAGTTCAATTTCTGCATTTTTGATTATTAGATTAAGTTGAATTGAGATAGTTATAAAGGATCCTCATATGGCCTGGTAAATTAGGATTTAACTTTCTAAAAAAGTAAGTCTAGATGTTTATTTCCTGAATCTTTCATTTCTAGATCAAAGTTGTAGGAAGGTAATTATAATTCTGCATTCTTAGGAAGGTAATTTAGATTAGGTTAATCATGGGAAGAGTTGGGCTGAACATATAGGTAGGATAGTTTATTCAACAGCATCAACTACTTAGTGTTTAAGCACATATAGTGTAAATTATCTTTGCAATAAAAATACTTTCCTGGGTTGACAATTTATATTGAACATTCTGTATGTTGGCTTTAAATAAATTGCATATAGAGTGCCCAACATTTTGGTGTTGTTGTCGGTGAAGATAATTATTAGACACCATAGTAGTTGTATCCATTCATTTTTCTTCAGTTTTTAATTTTACATGTTTTGCGTTGCATGAATACAAGAAGGGTACAGCATGACATTTGGCCTATAAGCCCCAGAACTCCCCAAAATACTAGCATTGTAGGTGGTCGAGGTCGTTACAGAAATCCAGCTTTGGGAAGAAGAACATTCAATGACGATCTAGTTTCCAGAACCAATTCCTCTACCGGAGCTCGTCATCAGGGGTCCTCTATCAGAAGAAGCCCAATTACTCTCAGGGTGGAAGCATCAGTTTCCATAGTGGAGAACACAAGAGAAGCTACGACACCCTCAGGTGTCCCTACGGAGGAAGACAGAGTTAGTGTTATGGGATCAGTTGATCGAGACGTGATTTATCACATTAATGGAAAGGTGGTGACAAAATTATAGGAGTGGACATAGTTCCATTAGAAGCGGGATGATCAGAGGAAGCACAGAGAGGAGAGAGCAGAAGAAAATATGAATAACAGATGTGAGCCAGAAGATCATGAAGAGGTGATGGGGGGAAATCATCACAATGAAGATGTTCCCCCACCTGAGGGGATAGTTTCCACACTCCAATTCCCCATTCAACAGCCAGAGGCACTGGCCCCCATGAAAAATATATCACCATTTGTATTACCTCGTTTTCATGGAAAGGCCACAGAGGATCCAGATGAATTCCTTTTCAAGTTTGACATCCTCTGTCACAGCTATGAGTACACTTCTAGCTAGCAGAAGTTAAAACTTTTCCTTGCTACGTTGAACGATAATGCGCTATGTTGGTTCATGAGCCTGGGTGGTGGAACTGTCGCCACCTGGGACTGAATGAAATAGGTGTTCCTAGAAAAATACTAGGAGTACTGCAACACCAAAGATAAAAGAGAAGAACTGTTCAAGATGGTACAAAGGGATGAATAAATATTGGAAGATTTTGTTGAGAGGCTTTTGTATAGTGTGCAGAGAGCTGGATAGACTAATATGGGGTTAGATGTGCTCAAGATAATCCTACTTCATGGGATTAGGGAATAATTCCTAGATATGTTGAATCTGCTAGGAAAAGGGGATATCTCAAAGGAATCCTTTGAAAATATTGTTGAATTGTGCAAAATGTATTCCAGAGGATCTTCCACGAACAACAAATGGGATAAACTAGAACAAGATGTCTTCGACGGAACATATAAGTCATGCAATGGAGGAGCTACCCGAGCAAAAATAGGAAACCTTCTCGAGAACTTCAAGACATAAATGATGAGCTCCATCTCCTCAGAAATAGATGTCCTGAGGGAAAAGCAGAAACAAGCAGTAGAATATCTAACACTCGATGTATTCTGCCCTTAATGTAGGAAGAAACATCCCTTGAAGGAGTGCCCACTCGACAAAGTGGAAGTGTGTCAGTAGTGTGAACTGAACCGAGATACAAAGTAGTGCCCCTCACTACCTCAAGCGAAGGCAGTTCTGCAGGCATCAACTCCAGACGTGGAACCAACCTACTTCATTTCCCAGAAAAAGCATTGGAAGCCTCAAAACCAAGGTATGACTCCAGACTCGTTTCCATTTTTGAATAACATGAATAATTGGAATAATATGCATCACATGAATACACAATTCCCTTCATCTTATTCCAACCATCAATGGAATCCTTCTCAACCTCCTATGCAAAATTACAACTCCTGGAAATATTAGACACAGCCACCAAACCAACAGAATTCTTGGTCTCCTGGGTGGAGGAACTTCCATCAAGGAAACTAGTTTTCCCATAGCCAACCTCATCAACAGTTTCCTCATCAACCATACCCTCCTCAACAATACCCTTATCCATATCAATAGTGCCAGCAACCGCAGCTGCAGCTGCAACTAAAGAATAATGTTGAACACAATATGCCTATACGACCGCAGTTGCCTTCTCAAGATAACCCCAACCCAAACAATAAAGCAGTCCACCAGTTTGAGACTACCAACATGCCTGCTTACTCCATTACTTCAATTCCCTGTAACGACATCCGCTTACAATTAGGGAGGGTAGTGGAGCCTTTGGTCATTGAGGATGTTCCATCCTCTGCATCTAAAGAAAGGATGAATCAGCAGTACTTATCCAATGTAGAGATCCCATTATTAAGGACACTGAAATTCCTACTAAGACACGGGATGAAACACAAGGATAAACATCTATTGACACATAACCTACACAGCTGATTAGAGAACTGCCATATCCTGAAAGACTGACACTACAAAATGTAGTGGAGCAACCCCAATTTAACCTCTTGGGAGAGTTGAAAACCTTTACGTTAAAATTCCACTGCTACAGGCCCTTCATGATGTGCCGATCTATTAAAGAACTGTTTGGGATCTGTGTACAAGAAAACCAAGAAGAAAACCCAGGGATCCTCCCACTGTCCATGTCATAGGGAAATTATTTGAATTGATAATGGGAAAATCCCTCCTGGACAAATAGGACGATCCCGGGAACCCCACTGTCACTGTGCAGATTGGGAACATGCAGATACCAAATGTACTGGTAGATTTAGGCGTAGCTATTAACGTCATGACCATATAAACTATACGAAAGCTTGGGCTCACCAATCTCAGGACAACCCCTACTGTTTTAGAACTTGCAGATAGGTCCACCATCAAACTCAAGGGAATATTGGATGACCTCATTGTCTCAGATGATTCATGGAAATACCCAGCTGACTTCTTGGTTTTACAACCCAAGTCGCAACTAGGAGGACACCAATTGATCCTGGGGAAACCCCAGTTAGCTACAATAGATGCTTGCATCCGCTATCGGTCAGGGTCTATGACCATATCAGATGAGACCGAAATAAAGAACCTTACCCTCTATTCTCCTGCTCAACCTAGTCTAGAAGCTGAAACTCCATTGTGGATGGATCTAGAGGAAGAGGAGGGCGTTCAGCCACTGTTAACAATAGGGAAGGCCTTGAATTTTAAGGATGAAATAGGGGACAATACCTTCAATAATTTCATTAGTGATCCCACTTCTGTCAACAAACAAATTTATGAGATCCTGAATAGTACTCTAGGTGAATAAGAGTGAGAAAATATCACAGAGGAGACATCAGTCAGTGACACTCACATAATTCAAGTGTTGAAAAATTTGAAAAGTGTTCCAGTTGAGATAGATTTAGGGAAAACCCTGAATATCAATCCCAATATTACTCTTGATGACCAGGAATGCCTAATCACTCTCTTGAAAAAGCATAAGGGGGAATTCACTTGGGAATACATAGACATGAAGGGTATCCCTTCTAATCTATGCACCCACCACATTTATATCAAAAGTGACTCTCGACCTATGTGCCAACAACAAGGAAGGATGAACACCAATCTTAGGGACATAGTGAAGGAGGAAATTCAAAAACTCTTGGAAGCAGGGTTTATATACCCAATGTCATACAGTGACTGGGTTTCTCCACTCATGATAGTACCCAAGAAGAATGGTAAATCAATATTCTGCGTGCATCACAGAGAGTTGAACAAGGAAACATGGAAAGACCACTTTCCTCTACCTTTCATCGACCAAGTGCTTGATACCCTGTCTGGGAAGAAGTTCTTCTCCTTTCTGGATAAGTTTAGTGGGTACAATCAAATCTAGATTACTCCTGAAGACTAAGACAAAACCACCTTCACCTGTCACTTGGGTACCTTTGCATATATGGTGCTCCCCGTCGGTTTATGCAATGCACCAACCACCTTTCAGAGAGCTGTAATTGGCATCTTTTCGGAAATGGTTAATGATTGTATGGATATTTTCAAGGATGATTTTACCCCTTATGGCAGTGACTTTGAAGAGGCACTGAAAAACTTGGAGAAGGTTTTAACACGATGTGAGCAAAACCAACTATCTTTGAGCATTGAAAAGTGTCATATGATGATGAGCGAGGGTGTATTGCTGGGGCACTTTATCTCTCCTGATGGTATCTAGGTAGATCCATCCAAAATTAGGGTAATTGAAAACATACCCACTCCTAGAACACAGAAAAAGGTACGTAGATTTTTAGGGCATGTTGGTTATTATAGAAGATTTATAAAGATTTTTTCCAAACTAGCTTCTCCTTTATTTACCCTATTGATGAGGGATGTACAGTTAATTTGGAATGATGCATGCCAGACAACGTTCATCGAAATTAAGAAGAGGTTGTATACAACTCCTATATTAAGGGGGCCCAATTGGGCTCTGCCTTTCCACATTTCTTCAGATTCCTCTGACACTACCATTGGAGCATTATTAGGTCAGCATGATGGTCAAGCACCATACACAATTTATTACATCAGTAAAAACTTGGCCCCTACTGAATTCAATTATACTATTACATAGAAGGAATTTTTAACTATTGTTTACTCCATTAACAAATTCAGACACTACATCACTAGATATCCCACCTTTGTACACACTGACCACTCAGCCATCAAGTATCTAATGAACAAACCAGTTAGAAATGCTAGGATAACTAGATGGCTGTTACTATTACAAGAGTTTGATATTACCATTGTTGACAAACCTATAAAGGGGGGGTTTATTTGTGAAAAATAAGGTCAATATATTGTAGGTATTGGTGGAAGAGGAATAGGGTATGGGGGTTTATAGGTACTATGGGGATATAAAAAGGGGTTTCTCTTAAAAATAAGGAATATATCATAAAAATAAGGTTTCTTAATTGGAAATATGTATTGGAAGGGGGGCTCAACAAAATGATATTTATAAGTGATTATCAATATCTAGTGAAATTAGGGGTATTCTTTTATATCCCATGAACGAAGGCGCTATGACATAGTTTCACTAAGTGAAGGCCCTGTGCTAATATGATGATGATGATTAACATCCACTGAGACCAACTTTAGTTTATGGAACCTTAATAAGGATAATACTTGGTTTACTTTAAAATCTTGTTCATTTACTCAAAAAGCTTGCCAATTTTTTTTTCAATATCACTATACTTTTGGCAAGTTAAGAAGTTATAAAAGTTTGTATTATAACAAATACTATGAAACTCATATATATATAAAATTTGCTTTAAATTTTTTTGACAAAATACTATAAAACTCATATATATATATAATCTGCTTTAAAAAAATTTGACAAAATAATAATGCACAAAAACCAATTTTAATATAAATCAGTCACTTTTTTCAAGAAATAGATTAATTCGATAAAAAAAATAACATAATAAATTGAATTTCTTTGAACTACACCCATTTTCATAAATAAAATTATATATTCTTATTCTCTTACTTTTCATATTTTTACACCATATTATAATATGGTATACACATATCTCTACTTATTCCTCCATATATTCTTGTTTTTCCGTATTTCCCTTACCACTAACATTTTATGAGAATGAAGCATTACATATGTATCTTTTCATCCCATTTTTTATAAATTTGAAGTAGTTTTCTAAATGTTTTTATAAACGATGTCGAAAAGTTTTGTGTATGTTCAATTTATGGAAGTACTTTTGAGCAAGGTCTTAATTAGTTTTCTATACTTCAACAACCTTCTTTAATATAACTTATACCATTTTCATTTTTTTTAAAATCATTTAATCATTAATATAACATACCATTTTCATTTTTCTAAAATCATTTAATCGTAAAGACAATGTGCTCATGGTTTTGGAAAAACACTTATGGTCGCGATGGCTTCCAATGGCCGGTTTTGTTGGTTCACCACGAACAATGCGATGCAATGGCATCAGCAGGATCCTTCTCCACTATCTGTTTCCACAAAATTTCAATTATTATGATCTCTCACATAAAAGTTATGAATAAAACAGTTCTTCTAAGAAAAATGGAAAAAGCAAGGAGAAATAGTTAACCTTAAAGTGATAATGGACATACTTTTTTCATTTGGCAAGGTTATACTTATGCCCTTGGAAAGAGCATTTGCACCTTGATAAAGAAAACCTGACAATAGCCCATGTTTGGATTCGATTATACTCCTTACCTTCTGAATACTAGAAGGAGGAAATTCTCACTGACATCGGTAACATCTTGGGGGTTTTCGTCAAGGTATCAGAGAAAACTAAAAGAATGAGATATACCTCGTATGCAAGGATATGTCTTTATATGGATATCTCTCAATACCTGCAGGAAGGGATCGAAATAACCTGGGAGGATGAGGAATGGTTCCAGGCGATTGATTATAAGCATATCCCTTTTCGTTGTAGATGTTGCCATGAGCATGGGTGTCTCTTCCATGATTTCCCTCTCAACAAACATCCTGGAGACACTCCTAATCAGGGAGGGAAAGAATCGGAAGGGTTTACCAAAGTAACAAATAAGAAACGTTCAACCAAGAAAATCGATGGGCCTGAGATTCATAAAAAATCCTAGATGCATAATCGTTTTGAAATTCTACAGCCGGTAGTGGAGGAAGAAGAAGTGGGGAAAGGTCAGAATCTAAAAATATAGGAAACCGAGGTAACCCTTAACCTGGAGAAAGTAATCCATGACGTTGAACAAGTTGTGGTGATGGAGTAATTCCACACACTAGGGAGGAAGGGGAGGAGATGGAATTGGGTGAACTCGACCTAAAGGGTTTGGAGGCGGCCAGTCTTGAAAAAGTCTCAGATTCTATTACGCTACAATAGTTCTCCCTTTTGGAAAAATCTATCATCAAGACAAAAGGTGTAAATAACTTGTGCATAGTCTCTTAAATGCATAAGGAGAACAAATGGAAAAAGAAAGGAAAAGGAGAGAAATGAGGAAGACACATTAATATTTAGAGAATCCAAGTAGTTAGCGCGAACATGGTAGCATCAGGACAATAGCCTATTATAGATGCAGCACACCCCCCCTACCTCAAACAATTATAAGATGCGGATAACATCTTGGAATATCCAAGTTTGTAATATCCTTATGAAGATATGTCTTCTGAGAAGAAAAATTGAGATAAAAAAGGAAACCATTCTACCACTTCAAGAAACTAAATGTTCTAAAGAGGAGCTCAAAATCATAGGCAAGAAAGTCTGGAAAATTTGTGAGGTAATAACAAGCGATGCTAAGGGCACAACTGGGGGGGTAGGTATTCTCTGGAATCCCAGGGAGGTCTGCCTCTCGGGCTTCATGGCCACTCATTTTACTCTTTTGGCCTTTTTTCAAGTGATAGGTACAAGAAATCGGGGATTTCTATCCAATATATATGGGCCCTGAATAGCCAATAAAAAAATTTCCTTCCTTGAGTCACTATCTAACTTAAAGATGGTGGCAGACCCCTGTCCTTGGATTCTAGGAGGGGACTTCAATTTGATTCACAACATGAAAGAGAGAAAAGGGGGTCTTCGACAATTAAACCCTTGTAGTGAATGGTTCAATGAAGTTATAGAGGCCCTTGATATGGTCGATGTCAAAACATCCAATAGCACCTTTACATGGAATAACAAGAGGGCAAGGGACAAAATCATTGCTTGCAGGTTACACTGGTTTTGGTTTCAAAGTCGGTAATTATGGGGGAGAGAAGTGTTAGTTGTGGTACTTCCCTCAGCAGGGTCTGACCATTGTCTGATCAACTTGGAATGGCAAATAATAGGGGTGAACCTTCAGAGACCCTTCCATTTTGAGCAATTCTGGATCCTCCATCCAGAATTCCCAAAGAAACTCTAACAATGGTGGCAAGAAGTGACTCCGATAAAGGGAACACTCATGTATACCAATTTCAACAGAAACTTAAATCCCTAAAAGGAAAAATTAATCATTGGAATTTGGAATCCTTTGGGAACATTTTCCATGAGAAGAAACAACTAGATCAAAAGATGAAAGACGTTCAACGGGTTTCCATGACCTAGGGTTTTTTCGAGGAGTTGAGGGCAAAAGAACAACATATTCTAAAAGAACTCAAGCTCAAGGAACAAGATGAAGAGCTTCTTTGGATGTCATTATTTGGCTCCTTCATACATCGAGTTCACTCCAGCATCAACCATTTTTTATCTTGAATTCATCATATATTTGTGACTTTTCCCTTAGCAACTCGTGCTATATTTGCGGGGCTACCTTGTACAACCCGTGTATTCTCAATATTTGCGAGTTTCCTTAAGGGAACCCACGAGTCACTCACGAGATGATCCATATCAACCCATGAGTCACTCACGAGATGCTCCATATGAACCCGTGAATACCATTAAAAATAGTTAAAAAAATAAAAAGATGATTAACTAAGGGAAGTTGGGCTCAGTTTGGAAACCTCTGCAACTTCCCCAACCATCCTAAGCCTCGAATTCCTTCCTCACTAGAAACTATAAACAGAGGGGTAAGGTATGAGGAAAGGGGACCAACTTGGAGAGCAAAATTATGATGAAGGATTCCATAGAGAGGAGGAGCAAGAGGACTCATGTCTTGGTTTGTAGAGGAGCTTGGTCGAAAAGGAGGCTTTGCAATGTTTCCATATCTCTGATAATAGAGATTTTTTTTCCTTCCATCAATGTTTAGATATATGCTTCTAGTGTTTTGAGTATTGATCAAATTTGTGATTTGATTTAAATGCAATCATAATATGTTCATGTCTCATTTTATATAACAATAAAAGATACTTTGAGGAAAGGGAAATATTTTTTGCAAGTACTAAAACTTGGAAGTAAATGATCATTAGAGAAGAAGAAGAAAGATAGGATCAACTGTCATAAACAAGGTATACATTCTCTTTCTCTTATTCCCTAATACATGCTCATAAAAACCTAGTTGTCTGCAAATATAACGTAGTAAATCGATGGCCTCTAAACCCCCATCCATAAGGTAGATTATCCCTAAAATAAGGAATATTGAAGACCTATGATATAATGTTAATTAATAGTAACAAATAGTTTATGGAAGTTTATAAAAAATTTGGGAAGTTTAGGTGGTTGCACAAGAAAAAATAGTCACTAGGACTACTCAAAAGGGTCCACTTCTGGGATTTCCAAATGTTAGCACTTAGAATCGCACCCAAGGATGCGGAAAGGTGGACCCCGAGGTAATAGTAGAACCGCTTTAGGAAAGGGAGCTAACTTCTCCGTTTCTAGAGAGGGATCTCTCACAAATACATAACAATGCCAGATATATTGTCATGGAATGAATCTTAGAGATTGGTGGTCAAAACAAGGTGAAGATGTATTGGGTTATGGGGTAAAAAATGCCAAGAAACATAGAGCAGTTTGCACAGGGAATGTCCGTAAGAGAAAGGTATCACTTCGGTTACAGTCGATATGTTTTTGGGTCCAGTGGGAAATGAAGAACGATGATAGTCCATTAATGTAGAGCACCACAAGGATGAATTCTGAACCGACTTTGGAAGAAAAATTTGGTGAATGTCTAAAGCAATGGCCATAGCATAAAAATATGAATTCCGAACCATTATACACTAAGTCAAAGACATGAAGAAAACATAATGTAAAGAAATAACAGGAATTATGTGCACGTAAGAAGAGGAGATTATAGGCTACAACTGAGAAATACATAGGAATTCTTACATTCAAAGGCCGATGTTCGGCTCTATTTTTTATACTAAAATGGATCAAATTACATAAGAACCAAAATCTCACAGGTTTCAACCAAAACCAACCCTTTCTCCCTTTGAGGGGAGGATCTTTATAATGCTTTTGGCCCTCAGCTCTAACCTCGAAATAGGGCCAGAGGTCAGTTACAATCACGACCAAAACTTTAACAAACTAGAATGTGGCATATACACCATGGTTTTCATACATAAAAAAAAATGGTATAGAGCAAATGCGCATGCTGCCCTTAAGCGGTAGTGCATCGTCTTCAGTTTCGAGCTCGTTTGTCTTGAAAACGATGGCTCGAGGCATTCTCCAATGGTTTTATGCTGACTCACCTTGAATCATTTCTTCTACTGTGGGGTATGCAATGTGTTTATTCCTTTCTGGGCCATTTTTGTTCATTATGTGCTCAATGGCACTGTTTTGCCTATGTTCACAGCTGGCAAGAAGGTTTGTGTTCCTTCTGTGTTCATCTTTCCTCTTCACCCCCCTCTTTCCTAGTAACACTGTTATTTGAGGGGACTTGAAGAAGGGTCACATTGCTTTGATAGTAACAGGTCCCTGAGGAGGCTTGTCATTCTTATGCTTCTCTCCTCCTAGGAGGAGGGTCCTCCTATAGGTCATATGACACGACACCTTCCCGGCTTCATCACCACCCCAGATAAAGTTGGCAAGTGGAATTCACAAAGGCAATGATGAATACTTTGGACTTCCTCTCCTCCAGTACGAGCATTCAATCCAATGGGTATCCGCTAGAAATGGTCACCACGTGCTGAGATTATAGAGACAACGACCACGTCCGGAGGTTTTGGAGGGATTCCCATTGGACAAGAAATTCCAGGCACAACACCCACGGGGGTGTTGTACTCTATTAGGATAGTAATTCCCTCACCAGCACCAGGAGGTCCATCTAATGTGATGAACATCCTTTCCATGACCTCTCTGGCACCGGAAGGTTTCTCTAATCTAATGAATGTCCTTACCATGATGGTTGGAGTTCCCCTAGCATGAATACTTAGTAACAATGGGACTCCAGTCTGGGAATCACCAAAGAAAAGAACACCTTGGAAAACAGATTTTTTACACAAGGAAGCCATCACAGACTTCCCTTAAGACTCTTAGGATTCCTAACAGACTAACATTCAACCACCTTAACTTCTCTTCTACATTCATTCAGTCTCTTTCCCCTGATGGCTCTGAAAATGGTGTTTATAAAGAGCTGGAAGGCCGAACCTGACGATGACCCCGTCAGCACCCTCGCACACTTCGTCATCAAGTAGCATGATAACAACACGCATGGTCATGTGGGTTTTGGACCTAGCCTCCATGATGAGATACCAGTCATTCCACCTTTTCTACTGTGATGCTATACTGCTGGCTACGGAAATTAACTCTGACATCAGTTTCCATCATGGCCCATTTGGCTCATGGCACATGAAGTTGACATCCCTTATCCATTTTCCCTTCCTGACGACGGTATTAGAATATTCTTGTTCGCCGCATCTTCCTGCTTCGTGTGGAATCCATACTTGTCCTATGCATATCTATCATTAGGATACTTTCTTGATCTTCATACACTTGATGCAACAAACTTTTGGGTTCAGGAGGGTGACCTACATCGTGGAGCCAATTTTTCAATCGTAGATATGCTCCAATGGTGTCGGGGTATTCGATTACCTATCACTTCGGCCCTTTGCACACTTGTGTCAAAATATCACGTCAACAAGGGCTCCTTGGAATGATCATATCGTAGACAAGACCACCTTTTCATTACAGATCTATCATCCTACAACTTTTGATGGGAGGAATCATTTCCGACCTTTCAATCTGAATGTCGTCGATCTCCATTGTCTACGTTGAAAGGGAACGATATATTTTGCGGATCCTGGAGTTGGTTTTTTCCATGGTTTTTTAATCAGCGAAGACATTGCCAGTTATGGATCCTTCCTCGGGTCGATCCACGCCGTTGAGGTATACCTCTATTTCTTTAGTGTTCTATGCATATCTCTAATATGTTTGACCCATTTTTCCATCCTTTCCAGTTGTTCCTTTAGCACCTTGTTATATTTTCTTGATTTCTTCAAATCTTCGAGTGTGCTAATCAGTTCACCTTCCCAATTGACTTCAATATTTTCCTTGTCTTCAAAATTTGAGCTTTCTTTAGTGCGACTAAACTTTTCCCTACTTTGTACTTAGACATTGGTAATGTGACTTCATCATAGGAGTGTTTATTGTCAACAGTTTTCTTGAATGATTCTTTTGTGCTGCTTGATTTTTTCTTTTCTTAAGACTTTGGAGAAGGTAGGTGAATCCCATTATATGTCCATTTATTTGATATAATGGTTGGTTCTCCTTTAGTTGATGACTTTCCTCATGTCAAGTTTTCATCTTGGATTAGTTCCATGAATCATGCATCCCTAGGACTATCAGTGTTGTTTTTTCCTCTGAAACATTATCCTCCTCAGTGTACATACTTATCGTTTTCCTATGAAATTTATTTTTTTCCACGACTCTATTTTGTTGATGCTTACTTCTTCATTCTTGATAATATGAAACCTCTTCACTTTCACTATCTCGATTTTCTTCATATGTGCATTTTGAAGAAAATTTTCCAATCCTACCACAATTAAAGCACTTAAAAGGTAATTTTCACTTTTACGCACCTTTCCTCTTTTCAATTCTGTCACAAAGTTAGCCTCTTCTTTGTTCAACATGTAAACTATATTATTATATTCATTTTTGTTGGATTTTGGCTTCCCTATGGATTTAAACAAAACTTCTTTCTCAGAGACATCCTCAAGTTATGTTCTTATCTCATATACTGTAAGAATTCCACACAATTATTCCCTGTTTAGGTTGTCCAAGTCAGATATGACTTCTAAGACTGACACTTTTGAATTGAACTATGCATGAATATTTTTCATGATATTTTGTACAATTGTCTTTTATTCAATTGTAGCTCCAAGTCTCTCTATAGAGTTTACTATCTCATCCACTCTTAAAGTATGTGGACACATCATCCTCCTCCTTCATCTTGAGTGTTTCAAATTGTGCTGAGAATGTTTGGAATTTGACCTTATTGACTTTGTATCACCTTCATAGATACTCTTTAACTTGTACCATAATTTCTTTGTTGTGGTAAATTACATTACTTTGGTAAACTTGGCATCAACTAGCCCACAAAGTACGACATTCTTTTCTCATGCATTCCATTCATATTGTCTTTTGTTTTCAGGGTCACCCTACAGTATTCTGGAGGTTGTGCACTCATCGGTTTCTTCTAAATCATTTGTGGTATATTTTGGGAGATCATATCCATCTTCGATTGATTTTCAAACATCGATACCAAGGGACTACAATTAAACTTCAATTCATATTTTCCAGAAGGAATAATTTGAGCCATCAAATCTTGGAGCTCAGTTGGCAAATAGACCTTCTTTGTTATCTAGATATACGTTTTATCCTTCTTCTAGGTATTATTTTGATGTTCAAGACACCTATTCTAATACTAATTGATGGATTTATCTTATTACTAAGAGCAGGGTGAATCAATAATTGTGCATATATGTATATTATTTAAACTTGGCATATTTTCACCAATTAAAAACTTTTCAGCAGCAACAATAATAAAAACAACAACGCACACACAACTATCTAAGAATAATTGTGTGTATCTGTGTGTGTGTGTATATGTGATTACATCAGTGGGAGATTGAAATTTCCAAACATGGGAACCCAATCATTTCATGTGTTGACCTGATCCCCAAGTACAATCTGTGGCTTGGAAGCACCGACCTGCAACAATTTCAATCTGTTCAAGCACCAACTCATGTACTTCAGGCATCAACCTGAACATATATATGTCTGACTACGTAAACTGTGACATGTGGATTCAAGATTTGACCTGTGGGCAACTACACTCTTTGGTTGTGGAAGCACCAACTTTCGATTTTGTTCTCCAACATCGACTAGAAGGAGGATTCGACCCCCTATGTTTTATCTTCTCCAATATAAAGGATTCTACAACACCTCAATTGTATTTACTAGCTGCAACTAGAAGGAGGTTCCAACCTCCTCGGTTTTATTTGCACTAACAGAAAGGATTCTACAACGCCTTGATTATATTCTCCAGCATTGACTAGAAGGAGGCTACAACCCACTTCTCCTTTCCCCGTTCGACCTCCATGATATGAAATAAGGTTGTATAGAAAAACCGCAAATAAAAAATACCTTATCTTTATGACTATCTTCACAATCAACAACTATTGTACCTACTTCAAACTGTGTCTAGATATGTGCGCCTGAATATCTGGGTTTGAATATATGTATCTGAATATATGCACTTAAATAGATAGTTGTCAAAACCACGATGTGTGATAATTATCGTGATTTATGTCTTTTCTGTGGATCTATGTTCAACATCTAAATAATAAATAGGGTTTCTAGCTCAGTCATATTTGTTGTTATACAAACAACCTTTTTTACTAAGTAAGAACATCACACATAAGAAATACAAGTATCATCTTCATCTAGTGCACTTATTTGCTATTCATCACTGACTGATTTGTACACTTCGGCTTCGTTGCATAAAGATACTTACTATTATCAATGAGCCATTGATACACCAAATAATTATGAATATTGTCCAATCAGATTATCTCATATATTCAATCTTCACAAGCTTACTTCACCACATCCATCTCTTTCCAACCTCTAGACTCATGCCAAAGGGTACACCAATGCTGACACTTCACCCGTCCTTGAAAAGAATTCGGTCCCTTCAGGAGGACCTTTGCAATTTTTGTTCCCCAATATGGAGCAAATTCTGAGGATACCCAAAGCACCTCTAATTCATACCCCTCATAACCCCCACATGAAGGATGCCCATAATTACAACATTGTTGATGACTTGGCATAATCACTGAGCCACCATGTCAACATTGGAAGTACTTCAATCTTAACCTTCACAACGAAAGGAACTATTGAATACACTTGATTCCATTGACCCTTCTGATGTAAACCTTATGAGTTTTGACCTCAACAAAGGTTAACCATGACTATCATCATTGGTCTCATTCAAAGTCCCAATCACAGTGAATAACATCATCATTCATTGATGTATCATCGATGAAGGTGCATCAACATGCGTTATTCCTCCATTTTTTGGAGACGATTAGGCTCACCCAATTTATTCCCATCCTTTATCACTCTTCACATATATGATGGAAAAGCATCCCAACCATGAGGATTGTACCAAAATGTCCCCATTGATCTAGGGGGTGAATGGTGTTGGTTGATGTTGAAGTCATTGATGCCCAAATTAATTGCAACGTCCTCTTGGTTCAGAGTTACATATATGCCATGAAGGTGGTAACCTCCAAGGTGTTATGTATCATGATGTTTCCCTTCAACATGAAGGTGTTCATCCTCGACTACTTTAACTACTACAACCTCCAAGTAGTCACTAATCATGATAACCTCATACGCACAATATAAAAATCAAATCAACTCCCTACATTGAAATTGTCTTGGGTGTGTACAAGGATTCCAACCTCCTAGGGGCATATTTAGGAACTCCACTTGATATCTCATCACAACTAAGGTACTCATGTGTACCCTCTTGACATTGGAAAAATAAATTTCAACCCCAACAACCCCATTTAGTCATGGCATGGAGAAATTCTTGAACCCTTATGTGACTCCCATGTTTCAGATTCCATTTTTGTACACCCCTTGGGAGTGCAAGGAATGTTGATTATGGCCTAGATACTCTCAGGACTCACGTTGATACTCCTTTTGTGGTACTTCACACCACCATTTTCGGATATGGCTGCCAAACCTACCACCCACTATGAGATGGAACCAATATGATGAGTCGCCCTATGATGCCAAACAAAAAATCCACACCACCGGCCGAATCCAAACCAGTCGTGACTTCGGAAACACCAAAGGAAGCAACACCACAAAATAGGGGAATCATTCAACCCAAGCCAAAATTCTCCCACCAATGAATGAATTAACCATCCCAAGTTGAAACCCCCCACCACAAACAACCATGCCCCTGAATCTTCATCACGAGAAACTAAACTGAACATGAAGGGTGCTACCCAAAAATCACTTGAGGCCCTCATCATGCATGATACACCCACTATGTGGGTAACACCCCCATGTGCTTTGGGTGGTCAACAAGGTCATGCAACAAACGTATTCCCTACCTTACCAGACCTCAGAAAATTGCTCAATACACTTGTTAGTGTCACACATTCCCCTCAAGATGAGACTGGGGACACATCAAACTCCTTGACCCCTAATTCCAAATCCTTATGCACCAACAAGGTGTGCTTGATTTGTTCTCAATACATTAACTATACACACCATTTCCTCGATATCCCTTGATTTCGAAACCCATTGACAATTGTTCATCTCACGCAGTTAGTAGAAAAACCCTTCCCTCTTCTCCCAGCCGAGATAACATCCATCAATATGGTTACCACAAATAAAGTCAATCCAGTCGAGTTTCCTGATTCCCCAGTTCTGGAAACCCCTACATCCTTGCATCAACAACCCATTCATATCAATCATGTTAAAAAACATGATGGGTGCACCTATTGCAGACACCATAGCCATATGATTCCTAGTCGTAATAGGACAACCCCAACTACCACTAGGACATCCCTTCTAACACCAAGACTAGATCTAATAAGGGGATCACTCCCATGGAGAGAATGTAGTCCTACTTCCCACTATTAATTTCAGTGCCCCATTTTACGTGTTGACCAAGAATTTCACCTTGAATAGATGCGTCTCCACAACCAATTGCTCTAACTAAGTGTCTCCCCACAAAAACACCGTTGTAGAAAATTGTTCCCATGATAGAAGACACTATCGAAGATGTATCTCCCCTGGATGGATTAGTCACGACCAAAGATCATCATCGTCAGACAAGGTGCAACCCTCCTCCATTGACAACTCCCCTCCTCCAATACCAAACTAGCCATATTAGAGATCTTATATTGTACTCTAGGAACATAACGATATACTCATACTTCTTTAGGCATGATATATTTCCTTGACGTAAGTACAATATTCCCATTGTATAAATTTTAAACCCATTTTTCATCTCAAATTTCAAGATTCACATTTCATGTTTTCAATCCCATAGACAAAAAAATAAAAACATCCTTTATTCACAATGTAGATTGATGATAGCTAGCAAAACTATATCGGTTTTGTTGATGGCACTAGTTGTTGGTAAAAAAACCTAGCATCGACTGCTTGGGCCATTTATATTCCCCAAAAAACTCTAT
Organism: Pseudotsuga menziesii; assembly: GCA_001517045.1. Classification (NCBI taxonomy): domain Eukaryota; kingdom Viridiplantae; phylum Streptophyta; class Pinopsida; order Pinales; family Pinaceae; genus Pseudotsuga; species Pseudotsuga menziesii. The sequence goes on from LPNX011192519.1 coordinate 134,070, forward strand.
ACCACACCAATGAAGTATGCCTGGGGGCACTTACAAACAATCAAGTAGACTACCACGTGGTTATAGGTATTTTTCTAGTAGATTCCATTTTGTCATAACCCGGTTGCACATCCATTTAGATTGGAATTTAGTTGTGTCACAACTCAACAATGTCTTTTGTGTCCTGAAACCACTCCTCTTCCACAAATATCTCTGAGTGTGTATTCTCATGTGATAGTTTGAAATCATCATTTTCACCCATGTCCCGAGAAGAACCAACGCATTCACCGATGTGGTCTTCAATTAGGTCTTGAACTGGAACTCAATACATCACACCTAAACTTGCATCAATGAAAACATCCATCCAATACATGTACAAGTACCTACAACTATGCATGTGTCAACACCCATATAATAAACATATGTCGATAACTAAATATAACATCATGTGTAAGTATCTACTTCTACACGTAAATCATATCAACATATAAAACATGCCATCATCATCACCATAGAGACACATCAAATATCAATGAGACATAACATATGTGTCGCAAAAAAATGGTATATATATATATATATATATATATATATATATATATATTAATGTGTCATATACAAAATGACCTTCATGGGGCATATACAAAAAGAAGAANGGGATACATCACACAACTAACCTCCCATAGACTATATCATAGCACATATACAAATCTAGGGCTCTCCACCCTATATACAAAAAATCAAATCCAAATAGTGTCAAGCACTCAAGCTGCTACACCACCTACTAGATCCCGAGGCCCAAGGATCACCAACAACTTCACAACCTCACTATGTGCCACCCCTAGATCAGGTCCCTGTGCTAGTTCTATTCTCTATCGTGGTCTCTTCCTTGGAGGGGACCTATCCCCTCCTCATGCTTCTGGTACCCCATAGAAAGAGATATCCAATTTCCTTAGGATCACCTGCTAGCCTCATCCATAATCCTTTGTAATATGCATCGTCCTCACTAGATCATCGTTTCCCAGATCCTCAATTTGTCGCTCATCAATCCCCTCATCCATATCAATCAAGCACTGTTCTAACTCATCCAATGCTAGGTTCGCGACATCCCCACCAAGAGATTCCCATGTAGGAGAACCGACACTATCTCTACCACCTAGAGCAACATCACCCATGGCTTCCCTAGCAGCTCTCTCAAGCCTTGCTGGCCCTACTCCCTCAACCTATTGCTGATGGATATGGAATCTAGGCGGTGAGGGCATCAGTCTAACATCTGCATGACCAATTACAATAAACAATTCGCTAGTACACATATATCTCAAAGTACATACATGAACGAAATACATGGACATAAATAGATATCATGTTCAAAACAAAAATCACTACATACATTCCTCACCTCAACCATCAATAGGACGAGGTAGCTCCATATATATTGTGTAGCCCATGTACTACCATGGATACCACTCCATCGGACCAATTCACTGCATCCACACCTCCATAAAGTGGGGTGTGTAATATTACCCTACCTTACCCCCTCTAGACGGGGCATCGTTATACTCCCCCCATATACGATCCACAACTAGAAGGCATTGAAAATATTTATCAACATGTTAATAAACTCTTAGAATAGAAATGAAAGAAATTTGTGGATTTTAGGATAACTAGCGTAGTGAAATTGGAAACTAGTCAAATTTGAATTGAAATTTGGACAAGGTAAAATAAATATTTATAAAACTCCATCAAACTGGTTCAAATATCTGTAATAATTGCATAAATCACAAATACATCAAATATAATCTATGGAGTTTGAAAAGAGTCTCATTGGACAGCCTTCCCAAGAAATTACATGAAGAAAGACTAGTAATTCTTGGGAATTGGGATGTCAAACTTCCCAATATCTTCAAAATGAAATCGCACTCCTATGGATATGATATCAAAACCTGTAAATATCCATCATTAATGACTAAGATCCATCAATCCTAGTATCATAGCTTATCTTCTTCATAGAATTAGAGAGAATAGAAGAGAAGAAGGGAAACTAAGAGAGTCGAACTAGAGGCTTGGTCTTCCATCTTCTTGGCTTTCGAACTTGGCTGGAAACACTTTAGGACCTGCAATACAATTAGTGATAATGTCTAAATTCCATTATCCTCCCAATAGCAGGGGCACATCTCCCAGCTTGTACTAGGGGCACATCTCCCAAGTTAGAGTAGCTCAAAGCTTCTCAATGCAAAACACAAACTGTCAAAAGATGTGAGAGTGGTGTGCCCTCCCTCTTTTACAATATGATTGTCGATAAATATACATTGAATGTGGTCCCTATGCCTCAAACAGGGCTCCCTCGTTGACTAATTTTGTTCCTATAACTTTTTCCTTCTTTTTCCATGCTTTGTTGTATTTTTGCTTTGCTCAACTTTATTTTTTTTGGCAATATGCTTTTACTTTGGACGTAGATATATCTTCTAGATATTGCCTAAGGATTTTATCTTTCTTTCCTTATTTTACTAAACTTTCTTGACCCTCATCTCTCAAAATTAGGAATATCCTATCTTCACCGATTTTATGTTGCTTTTCCTACTTTTCGTGCTTTATGTCCATCTTTTTCTAGATTTATGGACTTTTTCTTGATTTTCTCCTAATTTTCGCTTAGTATGTCAACTCCTTGGGTCCATTAGACCTCATGCACCCACCTTAGACACCTAGCAAATCCACTTATTATAGAATTAAATATTTTGCAAAATATTAATTTAGACATACAATTTTAATCCAAAGTTTAGCAAATTTAAATACTACGGGCAATTAATATATCAAAATGACCCCTTATTGATTAAATTATTTCTCCACTATATGGGGTTATTAAGGGATAGGGGGTTACCCATGGTGTTATTAAGAAAATTTGGGGACATTATAATCCTCCCCTTCCAAAATTGCCTGTCCTTGAGCAATAACCAACTCCAGCCATCTATGAATCCAACCAATGACTTCAATATTCAAAATATGTTGTTGGCTATCTAGAATTGGTATTCTCAATTCCATGATAAATACCAAAATTCCCCTAGGTCTCTATTGCATCACTCGGATTTTAGTTATTCCCCAATGACTAAACCTTCTTCAATATTAGGCAATGGATGACTCTGTTGCTGCTGAGAAGGGAATGATGCTCTCATCAAATCACCATGTATGAGTGTGGGAGCCTCCTGCTCCTCACATGGCACCACGAGAAAAAATTCCTTCAACCAATTATCATCCTCATGTGTTATGGTTGTAGTAGAAAGTGAATAGGATGAAATGCCATGAACCAAATTGAGACTTCTATAATACTCATCCACCAAGAGTGTGGATAGATCCTTGTATCATTTTATTGGTTCATCAAATTTACCCTCTTGTGCCTCCTCCAAAACTATACAAATTTCACCATGAGGAAACTCCAAATCTCTCTGAAACAGTGAAAGTGCTTGGTATTCATTTTGTTTTCTTGCAGCCTTTTCAAACACCTACAAATCGAAACATACCTTTTGATCCAGCATCTCATGAGGTTCCTCCTCTTGAACTTGAATGCATTCATCCATTGAATGACTAATTGAGAAAGAGGAAGGTGAAAGTGATCTTTGCAAATTCTTATGAAGTTGCTCATTCTACATATGGGATTCTTTAAGGGCCTTTTAGAAACTCTCCAAATAATCCTAGGTGGACTTCAATTCTTTTGTAAGCTTGTCATTTTATTTTGCATCTCTCAAAGTTACTCCATGATACATTTCAACAAGATACAACAAATGATATCTATCATAAAGATCTTACCTTTAGTGTTGGATATTTCCTTCTGGATTTTATCCATATCCTCCATGCTCCAATAGATTTTTGAAACAAAAGCATCTATTCCGTGGATAATCTTCAGGGCCTCTTGAATCTTGTTTTCATCCATCTTCAAAGACCCTGCAATAAAATGGTGTTCTTGCATATGAACCTCCTCTTCATCTTCCATCATATGATCAACTTCATGAAGTTCATGTGGTGAAGGTGAAATTGATCATGGGACCTTTCCTTCAGCTTCTACAAGGTATTCATGCTCATGGAAATTTGGTCTTGCAACAACTTCTTCAAGTGGAATCTCTATGTCACCAACATAAAGAGGTGGACATCCATCTGTAGCTTTCTCATTGAAACTTGAGCAATCTTCTGTAATTTCTCTTTGATCCAACTCCAAGTTAGCACATCCATCAGTAGATGCACTATAAACAAAGTCCAATGAAAGAGCTTCTTCTTCTTCTCTTGATGAGGTGGAACAACATGGTTCCTCCCATGATGTCTTGCTGGTCTCAAAGGAGGTGTTATCCACATTTTGTGGCCAAAATCCATGTTGGAATTAAAAGTAAACTTTGAAAGGAATATCCTTATGAATCTCTTCCCTTAAAGAGAGATATTCTGCATAGTGATGAGACATATTCATCGGATCTTTTTCCCTCCTTACTAAATCATATATTAATCGAGCCTTTGTTGATTCATTACACTAATATTCATTGTACATTGTGTCACCAAGGTAATAATATTCATCTCTTGGTAATCCTCGATCAGCATAGACCACTTCTTCTTCCTCATATGGCTCGAAATCTTCATCACCCATTGCTATGAGCCTCATAGCTGCAATTTCTTCTTTGTTGGAAGAGGTGACCTGCAATCTTATCCAATAGAGAGAATAATTTCCACATGTTGGTCCAAGGAAAGAGCTATGAAACCACTGTAATGGTCCAATCAAATTATATTGGTCATTAACTACCCTCTCACAAAGATTCAAACCAATAGTGAAGACAAATGGGGGTTTTGCATAAGTCAATTGAACAAGGATCAAGGAGATATGTTCAAACCAAGGAAAGGAAGAGGGTTTTCATGGCTCAAGTTCCTATGAAAAATATAACAGTACCATTGATGTTTAGAACATCAGTGAGGTTGAAGTCTACTGCCAAGCTCTTGGGCACCCCATCATATGCAAACTGAAACCCGTGCTTGTCACTTCCAGGAAACCAATGGTGAATTGATTTGACTTGGGGAATATTGCATACATATGATATAATGTTAATTAACAATAATAAATAGTTTATGCATGTTTATAACATATTTGGGAAGGTTAGGGGGTCACATAAGAATAACTAGTCATTAAGACTACTTAAAAGGGTCCACTTCTAGGATTTCCAAACACCTAAAGGAGGTCACAAATCCTTAGTTTCAGTCATTGAAAATATTTATCAGCATTTTAATAAACTCCCATAATAGAAATGAAGGAAATTTGTGGATTTTAGGCTAACTAGTGTAGTCAAATTGAAAACTAGTCAAATTTGTATTGAAATCTAGACAAGGTAGAATAAATGTTTATGAAACTCCATCAAAGTGATTCAAATATCTGTAATAATTGTAGAGATGCAAAAATACATCAAAAATAATCTATGTATGTGGATAAGAGTCTCACAAGAAGCTCACTGATAGCCTTCCCAGGATATTACATGAAAAAGGCTAGGAATTCTAGGGAATTGGGATGTCAAACTTCCCAATATCTGAAAATGGACATGCACTCATATTGATATGATATAAAAACCTGAAAAATATCCATAATTAATGTATGAAATCCATCAATCCTAGTATCATATCTATTCTTCTTCAGATAATTAGAGAGAATAGAAGAGAATGAGGGAAACTAAGAGATTTGAATTAGAGGCTTAGTCTTCCTTCTTCTTGGATTTGAACTTGGTTGGAAACACTTTAGGACCTTAAATAAAATATGTGACAATGGAAGAATGTAATAATCCTACCAATAGCAAGGGTGCATCTCCCAAGTCAGAGTAGCTCAAAGCTTCTCAATGCAAAACACAAAATGTCAAAAGATGTGAGTGGACTGCATTCTCCCTATTTTATAAGCTTATTTTCCATAAATATGCGTTGAATGTGGTCCATGTGCCTCAACTAAGGTTCCCTCATTGACTAATTTTGTTCCTATATCATTTTCCTTCTCTTTCCATTCATTGATGCCTTTCTGCTTTGCTCAACTTTATTGTTTTAGCAATTTGCTTTTACTTTGGACCCACTTGCCTTCATGAGTTCGAAATCCTTGTATAAAATTATGCTCTATATATTTCCAAAGGATTTTCTCTTGCTTTCCTTATTTTACTAATTTTCCTTGAGCCTTATCTCTCAAAATTAGGAAAGTCCCATCTTCACTGCTTTATTGTTGTTTTTCCTACTTTTCCTACTTTATGTCCATCTTTTTCTGGAATTCTGGATTTTTTCTTGATTTTATCCTAATTGTCATTTAGTATGACAACTCCTTGGTTCCACTAGACCACATGCACCCACCTTGGCCACCTAGCACATCCACTTATTACAAAATTAAATATTATTGCAAAATATTATAATTTCAACATACAATTTTAATCCAGAGTTTAACAAATTTAAATACTATGGTAAATTAATATATCAAAATGACCCCTTATTGATTAAATTATTTCTCCACTAGGAACCATGGGGTTCTCAAGGTATAGGGGGTTCTCCATGGTGTTATTAAGAAATTGTGGGGACATTACAATCAAGAGATCAGGTCTTCATATATAAACAACTAGATCAATTAATGTATTTCCTTGTGTCAAAGTTATTGATTGGTTGCTTCCTAGATTATACCTTACAAATAGGTAGATAAATAATGTATCCAAGAAGCCATAGCGTCATATTAGCCAGATTCTCTAAATTTATTATAATTTCATGGCCTATGAAGTCAACCTAACTATAGACTAGATCATGTCCCTCTAGTTAGATGACCTCACATTTTTTAAGAAAGCCTAGGTAAAAGACAAGATTGAATCCCATGTCCTCCCCTAGGCACTAGACTCAACTAGGAAACCATCTTGTCCACCAATATATTTGAAGAAGTCACCCATGCAAGAGAGACCAATCCAGGGATGTAGTTAGAGATTCACATGTCCTCATACTTGTTGGACATTGTTTATGCTATAGACAACTTCTCAAGCATGGGTTGGAGATAGCTCCCAATGGAGCCATCATTCCATGCATTATATCAGTTTTTATGGGAACATAAGTATGCTAGTCATTATAATAAAATCTATGAATAATTCATAATGGCCCTCTACACATTGATCCACAAGGAACCTACGAATTGCATGTTAGAAAAAATTCTAAAAGAAGTAACCAAGCTATCATATTGGTTCTTCACGGAACAAGGCACTTATATGTGAATATATGGTTGCACCCATGCTCCTCACATGTTCCCAAGTTTGTCACTGGCAAGGTGGTGCTACAAGGGATTGTACACCAAACTTACATCAATGGGATTGGATTGATTTTGGCATAAGAAAATAAATCCACTTTCCCCCCCTTGTTAATTATGGGAGCATACATGTTGGTGCTTGCAAAATATGCAAACAAAGTAATAGATGGCTTGAATGCGTGTCACTTTGACATTGAAAATTTTAGAAGGGACCGTAAGAAAAAAGTATTTAACCATTGTTTAGTTCTAGGTATCAAATGGCCATATGTCGATTAATTTAATGCAATAAAAGAAGTGTATAGAAGGGTCAAGACCCTCGATGAGCTGGTTAAGAGGCGTGGAAAAGGAAAATGAAGCACAACAGAGCAAAAAATTGTTGAGGAAGAAAATAAGAAGGAGAAGTCTTCAAGAAAAGAAGAGTAGGAAAAGGATGATATGAAAAAAAGAACATAGAAATATAGAATTAGCCCAAAAGGAAAAAAGCAAAGCCATGACAAAAGGAAGTGGAGGAAAATTTGAGAAAAGAAAAGGAGAAGCATAGACAAGATGAATTGAATGCTCATGGTACCACATGAGCATATCCCACCTTTTGTGATCTTACACCAATGACTATTATCACCAAAGGACACTTTCCTCTATAGGATCTGGGTATTGGTCTGTACATTTCCTCAAAAGAAGAGGTAATTGCTTCACTAATTTCCTTTGTTTTGATAGATTGAAGAAGCAAATTGTAAAAGGGAGTCATAAGAAAATCAAGTTGTCCACGCAACTTGAGATGGAAGTCACCTTTGAAACCCCATTTTTCACCTCAACTAATCAAGAAATTGTTGCAATGACCTACACCAATGTTGCTAATGTTTTGGTGATAGAGTTTAAGGTGCAGAAGTTGAGCAAAGAACTAGCACAAGAAAAAAATAAAAAAAGTTCACTCAAAGATGATATCTTATAAGCACGTGGTTGGGTAGTGGAACTACATCATGACCATGAAGCTCTCCACCAAGAAAATGAAACATTGAGCAAAGAAGTTGAAAACTTGCAAAGTGAGAAAAGAAGTGTAGAGGAATTCAATACTTATGTATCTATGCTGCAAAAGGATTTATTTGAAGCACTGAACTAGGTGAAAGAACATATGCAAAAACTCCAGGGTCTCATGGTATAATTAAATGCCAATGTAGAAGCATCAAAGGATCAATATCTTATCGTTGAAAGGGTTAAGATCAATCTCGATGGATTGGTATAGTGGCAACAACAAAAAAGGGAGGTTCCAATGGAATTGCCTAAGAGGAACCAACAAAAAATTCAATGTGACTATGCAATCATCAATAATTGTAAAACAACTAGCAACTCACTGCAAAAGGACATTATCACCTCATTGGATAAATTCCAATGTCTTCACCAAGCAGTCTGGAAAGTGACCTAAATATGTCACGTCCCTTCATTCAGTGGTATGAACAATGCGAGACTATAAGAACATCGAATTGTGGAGTTGTAGTCAGTGAAAAGGAGCAAGAACCTAATGATTGGAGCTATAGAAAAAGTGACTACAAGCAACCTGGAAGAATATATCTCTATACTGACAAGAGACATTAGTTTAATCACATCCTAGAACTTGACCCTAAAGAAGGGTGTGCTTACTATTGCTACTAAAGCAATCAAACATGAAGCCACCCTTGAAACCATTAGACCTCAACGAGTAGATATTATCTCTAGTCATTGTGTTATGGAACACTTACATGACCACAAAGGGGATCCCACCCACTTGAAAGTTGTCACCAAGTTTTAATTTTCAATGTAATTTTTTTTTTTCCGGAGGATATTGATTAGTAAAGGGGGAAGGTGAAAAGTTTGTAACCATTAAAAGGAAGTTGAAGAGTTTTGAGGTAGTCACTTTTTTGTAAACTCTATAAAGGAGAGAATCAAAGTGGGAAGAGGGGAGTTTTGCTTGTGGATATTTTGGTAAGAACTATTTCTTGTTGTGTTAATGAGGAGAAGCCATTGGATGGCCATTTTTGGAATGGGAATTTCTCACATGTAATGGTGAACTACGATGGAATGTTTCTCGATGTTCATCCTTGGGGAATGTGAAGTAAGATTGTAGTATACTATTGTGACTCTTCTACATAGTATTGTTTTATTGTATTGCATATTTATTGTCATTCAAAAATTCTCTCTTATGAGTTGTAAAACCTGACTAAGTAGAAAAAAAAACTTTTCTGAAATTTTATTTCGCTCATGTTAATTTTTTGTCTAGTTTCTAGAACAACTATTTGAACTTGAAAATGTATGAAATGAATGTTGGTGTGTTTGCTAATTAATTAGAATGACTCCTAGCAAGGATCAGGGATGATTTTAAGGAACCATACTTATTTAAAAGTGTATAAATGTTGGCGAATCTTACCAATTCTTAAAACACCAACTATAAAATGTTTGGCGATANTGTTCCAAGGATTTTATATCGTTTATATAATAAATTGGCGATTTTTAGGGTGAAAAACGTTTACCCCATCAAAATTAGGCGAAACAGAGCTTCAAAAATTGCAAAATGGCGAATAGTTTTTTGGAGAAAACCCCCTAAAAATAGCCCATGGGCTAAATTTCGCCCCTAAAATTATCCTTGGCAAGGATATGATAGAATATGATTTAATTTCCAACACTTTGTATTTAAGATAGGGCATTTACTGCATTTCATCACTTAGAAAATACAAATAGTGAACCAAGCCAAAACTAGTAAAACCAACCATTGACGGTTGGTTTTACTAGTTTTGGCATTAAGCGAATAAATTTCTCCACTGTATTTAATTTCCAACACTTTGTATTTAAGCGAATAATTATTTGCTCATACAATATTATTCACTAGAACACCTAGAATATTCGATAAGCAATAAGGCAAGTATATATTAATGATAGGATGAAAGATGATTACAATGGTTGATAACTTGCCTATTAAGTAAGGATTGGGAATTGTGAATGAAAGGTCATGTCCTTTCATCTTAAGTATAATTAATTATGTTTATTATTAATTATTTAAATATATTTATTTTATGTTCGTTACATTGCCTTCCCCTTAAGAGAATCTTTGTCCTCAAAGATGTATTGACATTAATGTCTGATTTACTTTAATCTGTCGTCTCGGGGTTCTTTCCCTTTTTGTATTTGCAACATTTGAGGAAATGAGTCGATACGAATTACGGATCCCCCAAGAGAATTGTCGCATCGTATCTGTTGTGGTCCATCCCAGATCTATTTTTATCGGGGCTTTGAGATCTTTTTGTGGTACGATTCGTCTCAATTGTTGCTTAGTATGTCGATATTTTCGCATGTCCACATAATCTTCTATGAATATTCAGTTTGACCCTGTTGTTGGTCAAAATAACGATTATAATTAGGATGTCTGTAAGGTGTAGGTGTTGTTTGTTCTTCTTTCTTTTGGATTGCGGCGAGGACTGTCTTCACTTCCTCGATTTGATTTTTCAATGCATTTTCTTAGATTTGTGCTTCTTGGTTCTCCAGTAGATTGTTATGATTTTGAATCTTTTCAATTCGTTCATCTTGCGACTTTTTTTCAATTTCTAACTCCTTGATTTGATTATGTAATTCCTGATTACAATTATTTAGACACTGGTTTTCTTCTTTCTTTTCTAGTATTTTTTCTTCGAAGTCTTCACCGAAGTGTTCCCTCTTGCTACTGTTTTTCAATTTTTTGATTTTTGTAATCAAGGTTTTGTTATGATTTCTTAATCTGAAATTTTCTTCAAAATTGTTGGATATTGTTTTATTACTCTTTGCGATCTCCATCTTGTGTTCCTTTTTAGAGTTGCTATTTTTTTGTTGAAGAACTTTTATCTGTTGTCGATATTGGTCGACCACTGATTCTTGATCTTTTAATTTCTGTCGTATGTGCGTCAGCTCTTGATTTTTGTCGTTAAATATTTTGTTCAAGCATATTATTTCTGCTTTGTAATTACTTATTTCTTTCTTTATATCTTGATTTTTTAGTCTCTGATTGAACTCACTTTCGTCTTTTAATTTCTCAATTTGGGCAGACAATTTTTTTATATGATTTTTCTGGTCGAAATTTTTTTGTTCCTTGCACTCTTTTTGCATCTTATGTAATTTAATCAATACTTCCGATTTCATATTCATGTCTTGTAACTCTTCATTGTCTATTCGATAACGCTTTAACTTGGCTTCTAATTTCTCTATTTGTAGTCGTAAACCAGATTCCATGGTCTTGACTCCTTCAGTGATAGATGGTTTTTCTTTGAATTTTTTTAGCGATAGATAGTCCTTGAACTTTTCAATGATAGAGGGTCTTTGACTTTTCTTCTTTTTCCTTTTTTTTTACTACTCTTCATTTGACTTGACTTCCTCAACGATGGATAGTCTCTACTAGATCTTCACTTCTTTTCTTCGATTTGTCTTCTTTGTTTTTTTTCTTGATTTTGTCTTCTTCGATTCTTCTTATTTTTTTTTAATAATTATTATAATACATATATTTTTAAACCTAACTATTAATATTAATTATTATTAATAACTTTTAATAATAATAATTATTTTTTAGTAATTATAAAGATTACAATTATTATTTAAAAAAATGATTTGATTTTCCAACAAATAAAAAATAAAGAAGATTTTGTTTGTTCTAAAAAGACAAAATCATAGAAAAAAGGGAAGATCTTCTATAATCCAAAAGAAGAAAGCGAAATAAGTAAAAAATATATATATATATATATTTCACTTTCTTCTTTTGGATTATAGAAGATCTTCGCTTTTTTCTATGCTTTTGTCTGTTTTAGCACAAACAAAATCTTATTTATTTTTGATTTATAGAAAAAGCAAATTATTATTTTTTTAAATAATAATTGTAATCTTTATGATTATTAAATAATAATAATAATTAGAAGTTATTAATAATAATTAATATTAATATTAATAGTTTGCTTTAAAAATATATGTATATAATATAATGTATTATTATAATATATATTTTGATATTATTATAATTTTTTTGTTGTATTTGGTTGCAGGTTTTAGGGTTTGCGTGGAGGGATGCGCAGTGGAGGACTAAGCGCGCGGAGGATGAGACAATGGGAGGCGCGAAGGAGTGAGAAGTGTAGCAGATGGGTATGGATAAAGAGCGCTGAGGAGTTGGGCGTTGAGGGGCAGGAAAGGGAGGAACGACGTAGGAGGAGTGGCAAGAGCAAGAGAAGCTGCGGTGAGGTGGGCGAGCAGCAGGCGAGCTGCAGCGCGTGGGTGTGAAGGGGTTTGCAGGCTGCAGCAATGGACGACAAGGGGAGGGGGTCGGAACATGGAGCAACGTGGGGAGTGATGCGCAAGGAGATAGCAGAGATGGGGTTCGAAGAAACGAAGGCTCCAGGGAGCGCGCAGGGGCTTCCCGGGTGGTGGAGGGAGACGCGGGTGGGAGAAGGAGGTATTGGATGGGAGAAAACGGAGGGACACGTTGGAGCACGGAAAAGGGGCAAAGTGAAGTGGTGTGGAGTAGGGCAGCGGGGAGGGGGGAAGAGGAAGGAGGGCCCGGGGTTGATATGGCGCGCGGGAAGGGAGATGAGATGGTGCGACAGGCGCATGGGAGAAGGAGCATGTTTGCAGCGCAGAAGAGATTGGAGCGCAAGAGGGAAACGCTGGAGAGGGAGCAGCGTAACGAGATGCGGAGATGCAGAGGGGAGACTGCGTTTGTATTTTTTTGTATTTTTTGTTTTAAATAATTTTTATTCTTCTAAATGACCAAGGGCCTTTTGGTTTGGTCAAAGACTAGAAATGAGAGAAATTCTCAATATGATGGCTAATAGCCTGAAATCAGTGAGGCCCGAGGAAAGGTTCGCTCTGATACCAAATGCAGCCAATAATTATTCGTTCATACAATATTATTCATCAGAACACCTAGAATATTCGATAATCCATAAGACAAGTATATATTAATGATAGGATGAAAGATTATTACAATGGTTGATAACCCGCCTATTAAATAAGGCTTGGGAATTGTGAATGAAAGGTCATGTCCTTTCATCTTAAGTATAATTAATTATGTTTATTATTAATTATTTAAATATATTTATTTTATGTTCGTTATAGTGACCGAAATATGTCATGTTCCTTCATTAGTGGTATAAACAACGTGACACTAGAAGAACATCGAATTGTGGAGTTGTAGTCAGTGAAAATGAGCAAGAACCTAACGATTGAAGCTATAAAACAAGTGACTACAAGCAACCTGGAAGAATATATCTCTATACCGACTAGAGACATTAGTTTAATTACATCCTAGAACTTGACCCTAAAGAAGGGTGTGCTTACTATTGCTACTAAAGAAATCAAACATGAAGCCACCCTTGAAACCCTTAGACCTCAATGAATAGATATTATCTCTAGTCATTGTGTTATGGAACACTTACATGACCACAAAGGGGATCCCACCCACTTGAAAGTTGTCACCAAGTTTTAATTTTTAATGTAACCTTTTTTTCTTTTTTCCGGAGGATATTGATTAGTAAAGGGGGAAGGTGAAAAGTTTGTAACTATTAAAAGGAAGTTGAAGAGTTAGGAGGTAGTTACTTTTTTGCAAACTATATAAAGGAGAGAATCAAAGTGGGAAGAGGGGAGTTTTGCTTGTGAATATTTTGGTAAGAACTATTTCTTGTTGTGTTAATGAGGAGAAGCCATTGGATGGCCATTTTTGGAATGGGAATTTCTCACATGTAATGGTGAACTACGATGAACTGTTTCTTGATGTTCATCCTTGGCAAATGTGAAGTAAGATTGTAGTATATTATTGTGACTATTCTACGTAGTATCGTTTTATCGTCTTGCATATTTATTGTCATTCAGAAATTCTCTCTTATGAGCTGTAAAACCTGACTAAGTAGAAAAAAAAACTTTTCTGAAATTTTATTTCGCTCATGTTAATTTTTTGTCTATTTTCTGGAACAACTATTTGAACTTGAAAATGTATGAAATGAATGTTGGTGTGTTGCTCACTAATTAGAACAACTCCTAGCAAGGATATGATAGAATAGGCTTTAATTTCCAACACTTTGTATTTAAGATAGGGCATTCACTGCATTTCATCACTTAGAAAATAAAAATAGTGAACCAAGCCAAAACTAATAAAACCAACCATTGACAAATGTCGGGGCATAATCTTGACGAGTTTTCTACTGCAAATGGTTTAAGGTCTAATTGGGAATTTTCACCAAGGATAACCCCCATTGTTTTCTAGGTTCATTTTGACTCATCAACACACCCTCAAGAAAATTTCTAGAAACTAGTGCATGTGCCCCACCTTCATCTCCACCTCCCTTAATAACAAGCTAGGGATGGGATTCTAGATTATGTTGAATAGCATGCATGTCATGATTGGTAAGGTTCAACTCAACTTTAAGAGAAAGTAGCATATAATCCAATCCTTTGCTTAGGCATCAAATAAATATTTTACAATGGTAATCCCTTTCTTCAAGAATTTCTACTCAAAATCCAAGATGGTTTTGCTAGATATTTCCCTTCACATAGAACCACTAGTAGCAACCAAAGGTTTTGATCATTATATGCTCCCAACTACATATGTCCCTTTGATAATGACATGTATAAGGGTAATTAGAAGGGTCTACAAGTTTAAGTAACTTCAAGCAATTCTACCTAAAGGGGATCCAAATGTGATGTAGTCTCTCAAAAGACTTTTCTAAGCTCCATTGCCTTCCACTACTCTAATGACTGATTTGGAAAATAGGCATGTGCCTATGTGTAAATAGAAACCATTCCTATTCCTTTATAGTGTTTGAAAACACAACATAGGCTTTAGTTAACTCTACAAAAAAAACCTTTATCTACCACAATTAACTCATGAGAAATTCCCACGCAACTTTTCTAAATATTGATACAACTAGGAAGAGACTACCCAACAAGAAGAGTAGAATGCGCGTCTAGTGCGCAAAACTTGGTGTGAATATGAAAGTTGGAAATTAAACACACAACTTTGAGTTGATGCTTAAATCCTAAAGCTTCACATAAGATCTAAAAATAATGCATTTATTTAAGGAGAGTATCCTTCTCCTCTAATAGATTGAGGAAAGAGTCCTATGCAAAGTGGTCATTTACCACTCGGTCAATATCACATCTCAATAGGGAGATGCCTTTAATAAGGCCCTAGGCTATTTAATTCTACACAAGATATACTAATGCTTTATTGGTTAACACATATAGAGTTAGTGGTAAGGGGAGACACTATCTAATTGGCTTGAAGAGTTCAATATTTTCATATCTATCCTTTTTAATAGGTAAGTAGGTTGTAGCCTCAATAAAATGGTTTTCAACAACTTCCGTAAGGAAAAAGCTCAATTTGAGGATCTTCAACATAAAAACCATTCTACCATATCACATTCATTATCAAAAGATCAATTTTGATAAGTATGGCATCCCCAAGATTCTATCCCATGAGCAGATTTGATTGACTAAGTTTATTGGACATGATGAATTTTACCCTTTTTTACAACTTTCACCTAGATTTCACTATTTGTGAAGGGCAAGGCCATAGATGCACGCCATTATGTATTTTTAGTAGATTAGAGTATATATATATATATATATATATTAAAGGAGACAGAAAATTAAAGGACGTGACATGAAAAGTGACAAATATAATTAGTAAATCCAAGTTAAATTTACTTCAACATGTTACATATCACAAACAATACCCCTCCTTTCCAAATTATTAAGGAATAAGTTAGTATGGGGGTCTATTCTTACCATCAACCACTATATTTTAGTTATTTAGTGATAAAATTTAAATCCCCCCCTGACGGTTATGTTCTCCCAAGTTAGGAAACATGATTTCTCACAAGCACAAGGGATCACAATGCTTAAACAATTTTTCACGGAGGATATTATCACATGCTAGTTTACCCCTCTATAAATAAGAAACTAAACAAACAAAACATTTCAAAAGCAATGATCTTATTTCCCTAATTAATTCATCTTCATCTTTTTTTAATCAAACAATGATTAAGAGACAAATCCCGATGACATTATATTTACGCATTTGAAAAATATTAGTTCACTAACCATAAACCTCAATGCAAATCTAAAATTTTACAAAGATTTTGAAATTACCTAAAAACCCATTAATCTAAGATGAACCCATTCTTTCTCATGTACCATGTTCCCTAAAAAAATTATAAACTCTGTCAATGATACATTCAAATTAATACCTCCTAATCATCCATCTTTTTCCATGTTGGTATTGGATGTGATAACATTGAGGAGAAAATAAATAGTCAACTCAATTTATGTATGACCCTACACATTAAAGGAGATAAAGAATTTAAAAATACTAACCTGGAAACCAAAGGAGATCACACAAAAAATCGATGTGTTAAACGATGTGTTAAACCAGTACCAGACTCTTGCACTCACAGATCAAACAATAAGTAGAAAAATTGTTGCAACTATAGAAAACAAATTGATGAAATATGTATTAAGAACTTGTATTTATATATCAATGATCATGGCGGTTATAGAAAAAAATGAAAAATGACCAAATATCAACAATAAGAAAAAGTCAATGGCCATTACTGTGATGACCGTTGATTTGCAAATGTTTAGTGTTCTGTCGCCAGAGTGATGAATGTGTGTTTTCGTTGCAATAGAGATGGACATCCGTCTCTATAGTGACCAACCGTGGTTTACATCACCGTTAACGACGATGATCTGGGGCCAAAAGAATTTTTGTTCAAAATATTTATCAATTTATCCATGAAAATAACCATTTTAACTTATTCATGGCAATATTTTGTGGAACTTTTGAGCCATATGTACTAGTTTCGCAATCCACAATCTTAAGATTGACGATCAGGAAAGCATCCGCAAGAGATCGACAGTGCAAAATAAAAGTTGTGGAAAGGGAATTGCGGAAGTAACGTTTGAGATTTTATGAACCTGCAATACGCAACCCATAATCCGTAAGATTGATGGTCAGGAAAGAGTTCGCAAGAGATCGACAGCATGGAAGAAATATTGCGGAAGCATTTTCAAGAAATTTGGAAAACCCGCAATCCACAATTCATAACTGATATAATATTGACGATTAGGAAAGAGTCCGCATGAGATCGACGGCACTGAATAAATATTGTAGACAACAAATTGCAGAAGCACTTTCAAGAAATTTGGAAAACCCACAATCTGTAATCCACATTTGATCTCAAATCAACGATCATGGAAGAGTTCACAAGAAATCAAGGGTGCAAGAAGATCAGTGCGGAAAGGAAAATAAGGATGGAAATATGTGTGTTAGATCGACGTTCAGATCAAGATCGTTATCAAACCAATAGTCAAAGAATACTCCACTATGGAAACGTGCACAAAGGCTAGTAAATAGCTTGGACTCCAGAATCGATATCAAGTCTTCTGTTACCATAAAAAATAATCTTAGATCTAAGATGGACTTAGTTCTAACAACTCTCATCAATTCCACTACATGAAAACATGTGGAAGATAATAGTCAGGACATGAAACATAATTGGAAAGTAATCATCGCTCCATTGACGTATGAGAACGATCACCAAGGAATATCAATGATAAAAAAATATTCCCGTTGGGTGAAGTTGCACATTTTAAAGTTAATCTCCTTGGATGCGTAATTTTATGAAGCTTGATTTAATATCAATTCAAGTCCATCCTTGATGTGGGTTGATGAATATGCTACGGTTCTAAGTTATTCCGTTGGTGAAAGAAGCTCGACATCTAACTAAAGTCTCGAATGCGAAATCACTTGTAATCTAGTTAACATATCGGTATTCAGGAATGGTCACGAAGAATTCTAGAAACGGTTCAACATAGAGACACGTTTTACTCCTTGGAAGAATGTGACTAACAAAGGGACATGATTATGTGAAAAGACACAATGAACTTGTGCGATGGTTTGATGAAAGGGCACGATGATGGAAATTATTTAAATAGAATACCGATTTGATAGTAAGATGTCTCTACACTCGAAATCGATGTAGCAGCAAGTAAAATAGAGACCAAGGGAGATATAAGAATATCTGGAAGTTTGATAAAAACATACTAGGGTGGTAGGGTGGCGCTAGGGAAGACTATATGCTTGGTGGGGGGGTCGTAGCTTTCTTCTAGTGGAAGCTGTTAAATAGGGTGTGGAAGCATCCTTTCAATAGTAGCTGATAAATTAGGGGGTCGTAGCCTCCTTCCACTAGAATCTGGTAAATAAGGTGTCGTAGCATCCTTTCAGTAGTAGATGATAAACTAGGGAGTCGTATCCTCCTTCTAGTAGGAGCTGGTAAATAGGGTGTAGTAGCATCATTTTAGTAGAAGCAGATAAAACCAGGGGGTTGTAGCATCCTTCCAGTAGTTTTTGGTAAATAGGGTGTAGTACCATACTTGTCTACAGAAGCAGGAAAAAACTATTTGTAAATACAATTTTGCAGTAGTAGGAAGTATTGGCGGTTTACCCAATTGGGATTCCATGATAAATTTGTGTTCTATGTGTTCTTGGTGATCATGTGCATTAATGAATAAATTAAAAGTGGTTTATATTGTTATCAATTATCAACACTGATTCACCCCCTCCCCCCCTCTCAGTATTGTCCAATATTCCAACACATATGATAAACCATATCTTTAGGAATAACCCAAAAGTAGATTGAGTAATGGATTGTTTTGATGTATTAGAAAATATTTAATTTCTACCTCATACAAGGATGTATCAAGTTTGTTTATGTTGTTCATATTCCATTTGACATATATTACCTAAATGCAAATGAGGCCCCACTATGTAATGAATAAAATTGGAGTGATATTTTTGCTTTGCTTCGATTTTGAACTCTTGGAAAGTATTCGCTTTCCAAAAAATGAGATGGAAATAATTGTAGGCTCGTTCAATTTATGAAAAACAACAACTCCACATTTAGAACCATAAGCCTATGATGCACCATTGAATTAACCAATTGGCCAACATTTATGAAAAGTAGGAATTCTAGAATCTATATAATCTAAGTCTAGACTTTCATCCTTCTCCTTGCGGGATTCCCCATAGACTCCTATTTCTTTAGACATATTTTCCCAACATTCTTAACTCTTCTCTCAAATAAAAAACCATTTCTATGTTTCCATATTTCCTAGTATACATATCAAGGTAACTCCTTCCAAGCACTCACCAGTAATGAGAATTGAGACTAATGGACATATATACCCAGTTTTGTGAAAATTTTGAAAATTTTTAAACCTCCTTGCAAACCAAATTTATCATTACACCTATCGCATATGTTAGGGCCATATCCACCCCTCTTCACTCAATTTTCCCAAGTTATTTTCCTATTTTCTAACATCAGCTAGCAAAACTGTTTTATCTTTAATGGGATACTCCATTTCCATAGAGAGGTGAACCACCATTCACATATGAAACTTATTTTTATTTGAAGTTGGTTTTGTAGAAACATAGCTAGGTATTTAAAACACTCCACTTATTACCCCCATTGTGTATCAAGCATGATATTTTCATCCCACATAATACAAGAAGTATACAACCTGAAATGTGCCCTTATAGACATCCCTTCACACACAAAAAATGAAACTATAATTATAGTTCAAGAAATATTGGAGGTAAGATTCATCCATGCCATCGCTATACCCTAATCCTTATTTACCATCATGGTTTTTAAGGAATAATTCAATTAATGCATGTATCTAGACTTGTGTTCTCTTAACAATTTGGGAATCAAAGATAAATTTCCTATTCCCATCATTGAAAACCTCTTGGATGAGCTTGATGGAGCATAGTGTGATGTATGAAAGACACCAATGAGTGTGATGTATGAAAGACATCGATGGCCTGAATAGAGAGGTTCATTGAAAACAAGCCCCAACTCTTTGGGTAGCCATGCACACATAACATCGGGATCTCACTAAGACACACTACACAAGCCATAAAATAGCATGGATTGTGATCATCACGTACACCCTCAAATGAGGATCATCAATCCATTCCATTAAGGATCCTACCATAGGGTCAACTACAGTAAACTAGTTATTCCTTCTCCTTCCTCTAAATGACAAGGTTAAAGGATATTATCATGACCATTGTGAGTGAATAACCTTCATTAACATAGTCAAAACACTTCACTCGATCATTCAATCGATAGGAGCTATGGGTGGTCTGTACAATGGGTAGGGACTTAATAAGCATGATATGATTTACCTTGTAGAGGGCCTTTGTCCAAGGGAAATCCTACCATTAGATGATATTGCACTGATGAGAGCACTGATATTTGTGACCTTGCTCAATCACAGAATCACTCAAGTGATTCCATCGATGAATAATTCAGAAATCCAATATTGAGAGAATTTAGTGCTAACACTAGTACAAAATGAGGAATTAGCTACTAAGTGACTAAAAATTCTAGTCACCATAGGTTTTTAAAGTGATTTACTACTAAATATGAGAAATTTTGATTGACCCAACTATAAACGACTAAAATTAATGACTAATTTAGCCACCAGTTAACAAATATGACTAGATAATAAGTGACAGAGTTAAAAATGACTAACATAATTGACCAATTTAGTCACGGTATAAAAGATGACTACCTAGAAGAATACGAACTAGCCATTTATGTTAGTCATTTTTTATTGTCACTCCAACAATGGAAAATTGCAATTTTGGTGATGAAGTGTTACAATTTACTAAATTTTGACACTATAGATAGATTCTCTCTAGATCCATCTGCGGTGTTAAAATTTAGTAAATTGTAACATTGTAGATGGATTTGTGTTACAAAGGGCATTTGATGAATTAATCCTAATTAACATAACCCATACATTAATTTGTGCAGGATAATTAAAAGAACATGCTAACCATGTTGCTACATTCAATATCCCTTGCCATTTTGTATACCTTATAAGATTAATAAAGTGAGATATAGACCACCCAAGTTAGACCTAGTACTATAGTGTAATGCTTACTTCAAGGAGGCCATATATATGTTTGATAACATATCAATACCAGACTAATCAACTAATACCGATTATAGGCCAAAATTCAAAACCTCTACTACATGGAACCACATCTAGCCATCTATAGAGGTAAATAACAATGGTAAGATACATTTGATTAAAACACTCTATCCACAAAATATATTAATATATTACATACTATATAGTTACAAAACTTACTATATATAAATTATAAAACATATATAAAACACAAAACAACATAAAAATAAACAAAATGTACAATATAAATGCTCCAAAAATATATTGTAATATATATATATATAACATATATCTAAAATAAAACTTATAATACAATATAAAATAAACAAAATTAATATACCGTATAATATACAATAACCTCCATAAAATCATAATGCATATAATATACAATAACCTTATTACAATCATAATGCAACACTATGTAAACTAATAAAATTATCATTGGAATATGACCATAATACCTTCAGCTCAAACCCAAACATACCGCTGACTTCTTCTTGAGTTCTTTCATGGAGGATTATCTTAATTCATGGATATTTTCTCCCCAAATTACCGAGATATGGAAAATTATGTTGAATTTGTGGAGATTTCCTACTTCGATTAACTATAGACCTTTGGCGCGAAATATTTTTGGTTGGCAGGAAGCGAGGAGGGTTTGGTAGGTTTTGGGAGGAAAAAAGTTGTGAATTTCGTCCGAGAGGCATTTTTGGTGTTTCGGGTTTAATGGGTTTTGGGAGGAAAATAGTTGTAAATTTGGTCTAAGAAGCGTTTTTTGGTGTTTTGGGTATTTATCAGGCCACCGTTGATGCCCTTTTAGGAATTATGATTCTCAAAAACCATTGCCGAGAGTTTAGAATTTGGGTATTTATTTTCAAGTACGCCCCTGTTCTACTTGTCTTTGTACCTACCTCTGCTACTTTGTCAATAGGCTCTACAGTAATCTTTGCCTCTTCCCTTGGTGGTTCTTACTTTGTTTCCCTCACCCCTGCTCCCGACGAAGCTATTGGTTCTGGCACATGAAAGGGATACCGCAGACATTCTACACTTACAACATAGGGCCATGGTTTTTGCTCTGTTGGAGATTAAATAACCCTTGCCAATTTTGGATAGGAGACCCACATATAGACGTTTTAT
This sequence comes from Pseudotsuga menziesii, assembly GCA_001517045.1. Taxonomy (NCBI): domain Eukaryota; kingdom Viridiplantae; phylum Streptophyta; class Pinopsida; order Pinales; family Pinaceae; genus Pseudotsuga; species Pseudotsuga menziesii. Next base: position 156,469 of record LPNX011192519.1, read on the forward strand.
TTGTCATTTCCATTGTAATTAATGGGAATATGCAATCCATGGATGGAATATAATTGGAGAGAGCTTGGAGGCTCTTAAAGAGATGGGTGATGAATTTTGCAGCTTTAGCGTCAAAATCTCAAACTTGCGTACCACAATTGCAGGTTGGTTTTTTGGTTTTATTTGAAAATTTAGCTTATGCATGTTAATCTTGATTAGCATCCCGCATTGTGAATGTTCAAAATTGTCTAGCATCCTGAATCTTGATTCTTTATTATGAATTTTGATTCCTAAGTAATGGGTTTTTCAATAATTGGTAAGAAACACTTCAAACACTTCACGAATACTTGGCCTGAAACACTTCACTGTTACAATTTTGCAAAAAGATTGTGTGTAGTTTTATTTATTTAAGAACAGATTGCGTGTAGTTTTCTTCACATTCAAGCATGGGTTAGTTTTGTCTGAGCTTACAGTATGTATTCAAAGATTGTCAGTTGATGGGGAGTGCAGTTATCTTTAGTTTGTGGTTTCATTTAACATTGGATCTTTCAAATGCATCATATACATGAATTTGGCAAGGATGATCAATCACAATTCCTATCTCGTTGTTGCATTTAGCAGGAAACTCGGTGGAGTAATTATAAATTTTATTTTGAAGACAAATTAGTTTGAGATAACATAGTTGGAGACCCAAACTACATTGTAATCAAATAGATAAATAATTTGTTCTTTTGGAGCATGAAGCTCTCAGGAGGGCATGCTCTACCAAGTCTCTTAACCCCCTCACCTGTGTGGAATGTTAAGGCTTGGCACCTTCACCTCTATTTGATCGAATTATAGATAAACATTGAAATGATTAATGCCTTCACCTTTAACTAATAAATTTACAGTTAAAACTCTATGTTTTAATGTCCAGGATTAACAAAGGAACCTATAATTGATTTATCTTCTAAATAAATTTAGTGTTGAACGCATAGATCGTGTTGGGAACACCCTGGCTATATTGAAAGTTTTGCGATAGTACAAGAATGGAGAGATTCCAAGTCGTGGCTGTGAAGAAAGAGATGCAAAATTTATTTTGTGCACCGACTCTCTTCAATAAATAACGTACATCATAAATTTTACTTTGCTTCATGGGCAGTGCTTCCTATGTCATAGCTTTTGTGGAGCGTTGGCTTTTTTGCTAGAGCTGGTTCGAACCCCATGCATGTTGTTATGTATAATATAGCCCCTTATTTCTAATGTTTTTTTCTCTTTCACTTAGAATTCCATTAATTTTAATTTAGGGGCCTTGCCTTTTAAATAATAGTTAGAAATACGAATTTTTCTTGTAGACTGAGTTCATCATTCACAGACGTTAATTCATGAATTACATCTTAAAAAACAATTACAATCCTGAATGTCTCTCCTCTCTAAATTACATTTTCCTTAAATTAAAATCCATGAGCTTCTAAGGATAGAAATTCAATGGTTCCAATGTATTTAGTTTAATTATGAGTTGTGTTTCTAAGAAATATTTAGAAATATGGGTGCTACTTCACCCTAATTCTTCAGAAGCATTTCGTAACTCAGCTTTCATACATTACAATTCCATTCGTTTAGGTGTCCAACCTGCATTTTACAACACATATTTCTTCTTTGTAAATTTTCATTTTCTTTACAAGCTACATTAAATAAAAATATATATAGAAATATGAAATCTTGGTTATTCTCTGTAACTTTATTCCAAGAGATTTTTGAAGTAATGTTTCTTCTCTGTACATTAAACTTTCATTAAACGAAATCCATGAACTGAATTAGAAAGAAACTCCTTTTGATCTTCTGGAAACTCCTTATAAGATATAAAGTTAGGAAAGAGGAGCGCAAAAGATGGATCAAGAAGTTAGATCCAGAGTAGGCGGGGGCACCCAGCATTCCTGCTAAGTCATGAAATCAGAAGGAGCGATAGACCCCCTTCCTGTTTATGAGTCTAATTCTTATTGTATTAGAGAATTTTATTTATCAGGGGAACAAATATGGAAAATTATATTCATTAGTGCCCCAATATAAATGATAAATATTTAGATATTTGAATACTCTTCTTCAATAAATAATGCTTTCATTCATTTTGGTGCCTGATGTAATTTTTTAGATTTCGGTGCTTCTTCTGTATAAAAATTTCACACGCTGTGTCAAATAACAAATATTTAGAACTCTTAATTAGCTCCTTCTTCTTTGTAAACATTAATTCATGAGTCGTTTTTTTAAGTGAAGTTTCTCTTCTACACAGAGAGGACTTCTAATCGCTGCTTGTTCTGGCAGCATATGGAAGTCTAATAATATTTCTAATGTAATGCATGAGTGGGTTAGGAGTTATTCCATAGAAAGCATGGAAGTAAATCTATGTTTAGTCCAGAGTAGTAGCGCATTTGGTCAACATATTAGGTCAAATCAGTATGAGTGGGTTAGGAGTTATTCCATAGAAAGTATATAAGTAAATCTGTGTTTAGTCCACAATAGCAGTGCATTTGGTCAACACATTAGGTCAATATAGAAATTGAGAGTTCCAAATCCTAGGATCTATCAAGCGTTTATAGGGATCAAATTTCTCTAGGTGCAAACCTCTCCTCGAATAGATCCTTGCCTGCAATACCTGAGAAAAGGCTTTTTACCTCGAGACATTTGATCCCTCTTGCGCTTGATAGATCCTAGGATTTGGATCCAGACTCGTTGTATTACGAACAAACTATATAAGTTTCAATTCATGACTACACATAACTGAGGCAAATGATATCAAAATCTTGGGTATCAGATCTTTTATTGCTAGTGAATGTAGCAGTTTTATCCCACAATTAAAGGTGATATTTTTTCATCGTTTTTAAATGGCTGAACTTGGAATGAGTACATTGATATCCAAAGTTCTATTTTTGTTCTTATACACTATTTCTATTTAAATTGCAAATCATCCCCATTCGAATATATGCAACCTCGGTAACATATCCTCATTTACTACTTGCCATAACTGGAGGCCATGCTTTTTATGAATACCCATTGTTGTTCTCTCTGGGGATGGTAAGATCATGGATAAATGTAAAGCTTAGTGTAATTGCTACAATGCTAAAGCCAATAGGCCTCAATCTAGGTTTGATAATGGTGAATTGAGTACTAATAGGGAAACCTTATTGTCTTGTATATGAGTCGAGAATTGAGGGAAGTATTGGCAACTATCCTATAGCGCTTGACGTCAAAAAACAAGTCTCTTATGATTGTAATAGTTTCTAGTCATTATTAGAATAGTCAGTTTTTTATCCGAAACATGCCTGAAGGTCAAGGTATGCATTGCATTACACAATTTTTAAAAATCTTTTGGAAGTTTCTCTAAATTATCTTTGTCAGTTGAAAAATTCGGCAAAATTCCCCCTTTGTCATTCTTAACTATGGCATGCAGTTCATCATCTTCCTTGTCACCAACCTTGGGTTGTTTCTTTCCCAAACTTCAAATACTTCACTGATACTTGATACTTGGCCTGAAACAATTCACTGATACATTTTTGAGAAAATATTGTGTGTAGTTTTCTGTATTTAAGAAAATATTATGTGTAGTTTTCTTCACATTCAAGCATGGGTAACGGGTTAGTTTTGTCTGACCTTACAGTGTGTATTGAAATATTGTCAGTTGATGGGGAGTGCATTTATGTATAGTTTGTGGTTTCATTTAACATTGGATCTTTCAAAGGCATCATATATAGGAATTTGGCAAGGATGATCAATCACAGATCCTATCCAGTTGTTGCATTTAGCAAGATACTTGGTGGAGTAATTATAAATTTGCTTTTGAAGACAAATTAGTTTGATATAACATAGTTGGAGACCCAAACTGCATTGTAATCAAACATATTACTCACATGTATTGAATTTCAGGCCTCATGTTGATGTAATAGCATAATGTTCATAACTGTGTAGGATTCAATTCATATTGCTATCAATATGAAAAGAAATTATTCTTTTTGTATTAAGAATGAAACAATATAAGTTTCAACTCATGACTGCACTAACATTTCACTGTTTCGTAGTCCATTGCAATGAGGGAATATGCATAATCCTTATTTGGAATAAAAAAATTAGAAGAGAGCATATTTAAAAGAGGTTTGTTGGCACAACACGGATCAGGGGATTGTTAGCTGACAACATGGTGCCCTCAATTGAAAATAGGCAACCTAAATACCATTCTATTTTTTCATTTAGGATAGTACAGGATGCTATTTTTTTCATGGTGGGGCTGGAGATTGCCCAAATTTAAAAAAACTACAAAGTGAGAGCCCAACCACTTTGTCAAGAAAAACACACCAGATATGCAAACATGGAAGACTCCCATGGCCTACTATGGAACATTTGACTCAATCTCAATAACATAACTTGAAGGCTTCCAAAACCTGCAATTTTTTTAATGGTGGTAGTGTTTGTAAATGTTCTGCAATCTTTTATACCATGGACAGAGCTTTTCTTTGCAAGTATAGTTACATGGATTATTTCTCTAAGGTCAAAGGTTTGCAGACTTAGCAAGGATAGTGGATTTAACTTGTGGACACCATTTCCTATTTTCAAAGTCTGCAACTTTTCGACTCCAGGATTATAAATTGTAACATAATTACGATGTATTATAATTTGGGCTTTTGCTCATACGAGAGAGGTCGTCTTGTAATCTATTCTTTGTGATTTAGACCTTAAATTTTAATCCCTTTGGTGTACATTCTATTGGTTCTTCGTCATTAATTTGGCATCCAACTGCATTTGGTATTGTTTTGTTTCTTTTGAATGTAAAAATCAATAGTTTTGCATGAAACCATGTAATTCACACTTAATAACCATGTGTTACATGAAATAAGGGGTTAAAGTTATAATGACATGCAATCAGGCGTTAAAGTTATAATGACATGCAATCAGGCGTTAAAGTTATTAAGACTTAGATTTGTGTGTGAGATTCCACATAGTTTTTGAATTGAACTTACAATTAGCTTGCATCGTCGATCACTGTTCATGGAAATGTTGCAGGGGTTGAAGTTAGGTAGTAAGTGGAGCTCAGATAGAGGACTGCTGCCAAAGGCAGGATTTCCACATAATTTGCAGTTGGTTTACAGGTTCAAAGGTAAGATGTTATTTTAAATCCACAAACATTTGGGTATGCTGTCTATATGATTTTCTTGGTACAGATTTTTGTTTTTTTGCTGTGGTTAAGCTATTCATTTTGGCTCCAATTTCAGGAAAATCTCATAGTAGAGGATGGCAGCTACAAATGTTCTGCTCTAGACAAACAGAACAAGAGGACTCCAGGGTATCAAGCAAGAGAATAACCTTTTCACTTGACTTGAATGCATTATATTGGTGACTAGATGGCATTAAATTTTTGATATATGTTTCTATTTGCAATTTTATCATATTGTACTGGATAAATAAATTAGTGCAATCCATTGATCTTGGATTTTAGCTATTCCATGTTGTTGCTGGAAGTCTTACTAATTTCATGATTAAAGTATTCTTATTGCATAGGATCACTAGCTATAGATGTTTTTAAGCATGTAAAATGTATTCTAGGGAATTTACTTTGAATGTACCGAATGCAACATCATAATTCTAAATGATCTCAACAAACTCATAGTAAATATTTCGCTGACAGACTGCATAAACAATGAGATAAGAAATACAAATTATTATTTCTATTTGGAGAAATTATATATCTTATTGGACATTGAACTTTGAAGAACATGTCTAGTGCTGCATAGTATTAATTTTGATCCCTTTTGTTGTTTTTTCAAATGTTTAAATGCATTTGGAGACTACTGTACTAACTCTTCCTTTTCTGTTTGAGATACTAAGTTGCACTAAAAGAAATTACATGTAGAGGATTAAGGAAGCTGAGCCAGCTCGAGGCTATGCAAGAGTTCATATTTAATATCTATCATTTTTCTTTGTCAGAACCCTATGGAAGACAACATGATAACATGGAAAAAGAGTCATGCAGTAAATCTGATAATTATGAAGGTGCAAATGGTGATGCACCAGAAGAGGGAAACATGAATCCAATGATAATTGAAAAGGTCAAGAAAATTGTTGAAGGTGCTCTAGACATAGTTTCATCTGTTGGTGAACTCAAGGGCTCACCAAATTCTGAACAGTCTACGCAAGAACATGCACCAGCTGTGAAAACAGTTGTCTTCTGGGTGAGTGCCCTTTTGAAACAACAAGAAGTGAAAGAACATATGCAGCTTCAATGTCATCTGGTATTGTCTGTGTTGGACTTTCTAAAGATAGCTTTCCAATCTCTGTCCTTCAAAGCAACTCTATTGGACTTGAACATGTGCAAGGTCATGACTTCAACTTGGTCCTGTACATAGATTTCGATTAGGCTGGTTGCATGTTCCATCAATGAAATAGAATCCACCAGAGGTTGCTCTCTCAGCATGGAATTAGGAGTAGTTTCATGGATTTTTATGAAGCCAACCAACTGTTTAATTTATCTCCACAAAGGCATAATACAAAGCAGTAGTTATATCCATTTGTGAAGTGATATGGTGAAGGAGCAATCTTTGTGACATTAACCTTCAACAACGTCAAGGCACACCCATCTATTGTGCCAATGAGAATGTGATTTAACTAAGAAAAAATATGATGTTTTCTGCAAGGGCTAGGTATATTGAGATTCATTATCACTTTTTTAGGGAGAATAGGTGCAAAAAGCAAAATTTGAAGTGGCACACTACAGGAATGAAGTTCAGCTTGCTGAAATATTCAAGAAAGCATTGAGCAAGGAGTAGTTTCAGAGGTTTAGGAAGATTCTTGGCGTAAAATAAAATAAAATGGTTGTTGGGCAGGGGTGTTAAAGAGGTAATGAGCATTTTAGTTGGGAAACCTACTTTGATAAAAGTATTAGGGACAAAATATGATAGGATAGATGGTTTCGAGATAAGATCTATCTATTATAAGTTGAGCTATTTCTTCCTAGAGATACAATCTATCTTCAGTGTACAATTTTAAAAAGAAATAGGAACTATAAATGTGTTAAAACATAATATGCAATAGGAAGTCAAGTCAGCTGTGTGAAAAATACTGTGTCTTGTGCTTTTTTTGCTTTGAAAAATCATGATTCCAGTGGCCCTTAACTAACTATAGTTAGTTTTCCTTAACATGTGCCAGTTAAGGTTGATGGGGCACACATATATTACCTATTGGGATTTTAAGAGCATTTCAGCGGCTCAGAAGCTTAGAGAAAGGATGAAAGATAAAATTGTAAAGAAAACATCTGGACAAAGCTGGATTGAAGTCAATAACAAGGTATATTGTTTCACTGTAGGAGACAAATCGCACCCACAGACGTAGGAAATTTATTCAAAGTTGGATAGATTGTATGGGGAAATGAACGAAACAGGGTATGTGCCTAATGCTAATTTTGTGCTACATGATGTGGAGGAGGAACAGAAGGAACATATTCTCTGCTATCATAGTGAGAAGCTAGCCATTGTATTTGGGCTTATCAACACCTCACCTGGGACATCTATCCATATTGTAAAAAATCTTAGAGTGTGTGGTGACCGCCACTCTGCTACCAAATTCATCTCGAAGATTGCCATGAGAGACATTGTTGTGAGGGATGCAAATTGTTTCCATCATTTCAGAGATGGGATTTGTTCTTGTGGGGATTATTGGTGATGATAACTGAAACCAACTGTAAACATGACTTATCTACTGTAAACATGACTTGTCTAAAAAATAAAAAAAATACATATACTCATTTTTCAATTGGGTAGCCATGCCATCCTTGCTTTGGTAGCTGTGCATATGTGTATTTTCACTTTGAGAAACTTTTTTGGACAGTGGTTAGTCATTATATGCTTAATGTTGGTGCATCATCATATAAAAGATAAAATATACTAATGTCAAAGTTGGGTGGCATAGAATCTGGATATATTGACATGGGCTTGCTTCATCTGGAGGAAATGGATGAATAGATTACTTATGCCAATCTATGTGTGGAAATATATGCGATTGAAAGGAATATTTAGGAATGTTACGCATTGGGGTTTTACTTGTACCGTTTGTCTTTACCCTCCTACCTACAACATGCTGACTGCATTTCATTGCTGGAATCGTTGTTTTAAGTTTGATACAATATTTTGAACTTGGATTATGGACTGTCATAGTCTAAAAACTTAGGATGATAGAAAGGAACTTGACTCTTGATATTTTTTAAGAAAAAAAAATAATGTAAACACATTGCAAAAAATTAATGCTTTGTCAACACTGGAAGATCAGTCATCTATAGATGGCAAAGATAGTGGTTGGATGTTGATTGACAATGCCTATGTGGTTAAGCAATGTAAACAAGCAGACAAATAGGAATATGCGGAGTGGTAGTTGAGGTCATATAGTAATCACAGACATTACCAACACGAGTATCAACTCTGAATCAAGGAAGTTACTTCCAAATATGGGGGATCCAGAATCTCGTACCATCCCCATAATCATAGTATGTGGAGAAGTATTACAATTCTGAAAAATCACATTAGTTTGATTTACTTTTTAAGGCACGGGAGTATATTTGTAATTAATTTAAATTTTTACATAGAACAAAGTTTGAACTCAAATTTAGCGGCCTAGTCTCAACTTGCCATGGAATTTGTTACAAGAAAACTAGCCTTATCTAATTTCTTCCGGTATCTATAACTATATAAATATTGGTCACTATTTTTTTTAATGTTTATATCTATTGTGTTTACTACAGATCATAGTAAAAAACTACTTGCACAAATCAAGAAGTCAAAGGATAAGAAGTAGTGCATTCATAAGTTAGAATAAGAGAATCAAGATCTTGTGAAGAAATTATCAAAAGAAGACAAAAAAAATTCTCACCTAAGGAATGTTAACCAGACATTGCTTGAACAAATTAAAAAGTTGCAAGATGAAAAGCTAGATATTCAAGATATTGAAAATGAAATAGACACATCAAAAAATGAGAAATAATTTTCACACCTAAGGGTTCATAATCAAAGCTTGCTTATGCAGTCTAAAAAACTAAATAATGATAAAAAGTCATTGCAAGAAAGGTTAGAGAAATTTACCAACAAGGAAGCATTGATAAATAAAAATAGTGACCAATCCAATTGAACTAGAGAAGTCTTTAGATGTAAAAATCCAAGTCGTGGAGAAAGGAACTAATACAAATCCAATCAACATCACAACTTAGAAAGATGAAAATCTTGTGGAAGTAAGAATATCTTTAGATGTTGAGGCACAAACAATGGAAATTCTAGTATTTCTACCCATAAACTTTTAAGGAACAACAAAACGACACAAGTGTGCAAAGGAGACATGATCAAAAGTGAAACATGAAAGTACTACAAACATGGTATGTAAAGTTCATGTTACAAGGCTGCCTTATCAACATCTTAATCATGAAAGTCGATATGCTAGACAGTTAGTATATCAACATTGCTTTGAGCAAAACAATTGACCAATATCCCAAATAATATTAATGCCAGTACAGTTGAGTCTCAAAATAGAATTCATCTTGGGAATTACAATACAACTGGTTCTTTCCAATAACCCTATAAATGCACAGTTCCACATAGGATCAAATTAGGGTGGGTAGACCTTTTTACAAATTGACAAGTTTGTTCAATTCTTACAAGATCATATTGTCTTATATTTCCAACCATCGTAATCACAAGAACATAGAACATGAGAAGACATTATGAGCTAGAACAAGAGATAAAGTCTTTTCCACAAAATTCCTTGAGGAAAAAGCATCTATAAAGAGATAGACAATGTAATAATAATAATAATAGTTAGTGAAGTGACACATCCTAACTAAAAGGCATGACCTAATTAAGGTAAGTGACCTATTAATCATTGTGATTAGTCAATGCTAAATGTACATTGTCACATGGCATTGTAACTTATCTATTCTATCATCTATCTTATACAATATTTTATTTATTACTTGTCCTATATTGATTTATGTTTATTGTCCTTATGTTGGATATTTGTAGTAAATGAACTTTTGTTCATTTCAGAAAAGTTGTAGTCAGATTGTTCTAGGAGTGTTTATTTTCCTTGTTTAATGTTTATGATTTTTTGTAGATTGATCCCTTAAGAGAAAAGAGCATATGCAATGTATATTCATTTTCTTTCTAGATAAGTCATCATGCAATAAACTGCCATCTTTCATAGATATTTGGGTACTAATGTTACCCCCCATTTTGCATGGGTGTCCAAGTGTAAATTTTATCACAAACTTCGGTGAGGCTGAGAGGTTTGTGGATTTAAGGATATCTTGGGATTTTTATGGTATACTTCATGGATCCTACCCTAGAAGGGATCACCTTGGTGTTTCCAAAATAATAATGAATAGGCAATGCCAAGGGATAAATCCGACCATTCTAGGATAATTCTTTGGCACAACAGATTTCTAGGTTAAAATTGCAGATTTATAGTGCAAGGGGAATGTTATTTTTCATAAGAAAATGTTCACTTAATCCCACAAAGTTGATACTTAGCTAGCAGAGGTGTTGATAAGTAAGGGATTGCATTTTAAGCAACATATTGAAACCTTCTGGATTGAGATGTTTCCAATTTTGAGGTAGTAAATGAATTAATAATGATAGTTTCAAGATAAACTTTTCACCACATTGACAAAACTGTTAGAACACTTTGGACCCACGATTGAGGACCTTGTTTACAAGAAACAATCAGATACCTATAGCTAATTATATTTTTGTCTTTGAAAAATATCAGTAGCAAATATCATCCACCTACAGGGGTCTTACTTGATGTCTTGTAGCAGTTTCATCCTTTCTCTAAGCTTCTGGCCCAAAGGTGCAAGGATTTCAGAGTACTTTAGAGGGAAGCACATTTTTGGTTCCTTCAGAGGCCAAGGGTGAGTTTTGTCTTCTTTTGTTGTTGGATATTAGTTCTCTTCATCGAAAGTATGTAAATACTTGCACCCTTAATGGTGATGGTGACAGCTTTGGAGTTACTGACCATAAAGCAGAGGAAAGATTAGTTTCAACTGCTGAAAAGACTAGTAAAGGTTCTATCCAAAATTGTCAAAATGAGCCTATGTTAGAGGAAAGATCAGTTTCAGAAGTTGGAAATACTAGTACAAGCTCTATTTAAAATTTTGAAAATGAGTCTATGTTAGATGCAATCGATAGAAGTACAAGTATTGGTTTCGCCAGATTGTTCTCTTCATCAAAAGTATGTAAATACTTGCACCCTTAATGGTGACGGTGACAACTTTGGAGTTACTGATCATAAAGTAGGGGAAATATTAGTTTCAACTGCTGAAAAGACTAGTGCAGGTTCTATCCAAAATTGTGAAAATGAGCCTATGTTAGAGGAAAGACTAGTTTCAAAAGATGGAAATACTAGTACAGGTTAGTTTCAACTGCTAAAAAGACTAGTGTAAGTTCTATCCAAAATTGTTAAAATGAGCCTATGTTAGAGGAAATATCAGTTTCAAAAGCTGGAAATACTAGTACAAGCTCTATCCAAAATTTTGAAAATGAATCTATGTTAGATGCAATCGATAGAAGTACAAGTACTGGATTTCAAATTCCCGAGAAAGTAGAAATTGCTAGAGATTCTAATGCCAGTTCTGGAAAGCTATAATGCTTGGAGAATCTGGTGTGTAATATCCTTCCAGAAGTTTATATGAATGGCTTAGATGTTGGAGAAAACAGTATAATTTCAAACATATTGTCTTTGAATTTTGATTCAGATGATAGTGTATTAAATAGTCCTCACAATTTAGCAAATTTGCTCCTTGTTGAGGCTGATAAATGCAATGGGCTGTCAAAGGAAATATCAAGTTCATGGAATTCTTAGAATAGCAAGCAGTCAAGATTTTCATTTGCAAGGTTAGAAGGTTCTATAGAAAGATCAAGCCATTATTCCACTCCCAATTTGGCATCGTCTAGGCAATTGCAAAGGGAGTGGGAAAATGGACAAGATGTTTCAGAAAGCACAAATGGACATAAACTATTGAATATTAATGGACTATCTAATCATGCTTGTAGCCCAAAGGTGCAAGGATTTCAGAGTACTTTAGAGGGAAACACATTTTTGGTTCCTTTAGAGGCCAAGGGTGAGTTTTGTCTTCTTTTGTTGTTGGATATTAGTAATTTTATTTTAATAATTGTGTTTTACCTCTTTCTAATATGGCATTTACACCTTTTGTTTCCTTTTATCCAGCCATTTTAAGCGTTTGTATTTTTCCAAGTTTGTTATCTATGGATATAGACTTATTTTTATGGATCTAAATACAAGAGATAACCATTTTCAGATGAGCCTATCTTTTAAGATCTAACACTGCATAGGGCATGTCTTTAAGTTGCACCAGGACATTACCAATGTTGTGTAGGATTGTTAGATATCCCTTGGCCATCTTGGGGACTTCTTAGCATCACTTTCCAAAATCGGTGCCTAGGAGAAAAGAAATATAAGGCCTTAGCTCTACGCTCACTCACCAACACATTACCCATTACTAAGAGACTATTCAATCTCTAATTCAGCCACAATTTAGATTTTTTTCTTTAAATTAGCTAGGTCAGACCCTCTCTTACTCTTACCATCTGCTCTGCCCTACGTCTATCCTCCCGCAAAAACATACCCTATGTTATAGTGCTGTACTAATGGTAGGTTTTGAACAATTCTTCATGAACCTTGAACTTTGAACTTGTAAATATAACCCCACACAAAAACTTTTGCAGTTTGATCACAATAAAATAGGCTTCACAATAAGAGAAGAAACCTTTTGCAGTTTGATCACAACCATAGACCTACTTATTATGGAACCTTCTCAAAGAAAAGGTGAATATACTTTGCATAATTTTAAGTTTATTAATTATCAAAGCAATAGGTTGTGTTTTAATTTTGATAGCCCATGATAGGGACATCTGAAACACATTGAAGCTCATGGATTCTTAATATTGCAGTAGACAAGAGGGAAAGTTTTGTTTCTGACTCTTTGTTTTTGATGTAGTGATGGCATTGGGCTTCGAAATCCTTTTAGGAAGGACTCTTCTTTGGACTATGAGAATGATAGTGATGAATACTGGGAAGAGGTACTCATCACTAAATCTCTCTGGTAAGAGCATTTGTAGTATTTTTATTAGCTTTAGTTACAAAGAAAATTGTACATAGCTCTCAAGAATTAGTTTATCATAAATACTAGTTACTGGTAAGTGGTAATAGTAATAATTATGTAGTTTGTAGATTGATATCTATCATAAATTTGTTTGAATATCATCATTGTCAAGCATTGACAACTTCTTAAAGGGTGCTAGCTCAATGGTAGAGCGACTGCCTAATTATAGGCAGGAGGTTGGTGGTTCGATTCCTCCATGCCCTATCATAAATTTGTGACTACAAAAATGACTAAATTCACATATATACTACTATTAGTAGCTAATTTCCTATATCTTAGTCGTATTTATCTTAGTCATTAATATGTTAATATCTAGTAGTTTATTTAGTCATATATTTGGTCATTAATGGTTGCAATCAGTGACTAAATCAGCGACTAAATCAATGACTAACTTAGTGACTAAATCAATGACTAAATCCATGACTAAATTAATGACTAAATCGTCAACTATCAATGACTAAAACAATGACTAAATCAATGACTAAATCATTGACTATCAATGACTAAAGCATTGTCTATCAATGACTAAAGCATTGTCTATCAATGACTAAATCAATGACTACTAAGTCAAGCTATTAATGACTAGTGAAATACGACTAGCTATAACATAGTGGAAATTTGCTACTATTAGTCACCGACTCAAAAGTAGTCATTTATAGCCTAATTTTAGACATTTTTTAGTCATTAATTTCTCATTTTCTACTAGTGTGTACTTGTCTTTCTTTCAATGATCCTTTTCTTATGGTTGTGATGTTATGATGCTAAATGTATTTAGATATTGTATAACCATTGAAAATATAACATGGTATTAGAGCCACCCTCAAACAAGTATTTGTGATGTCGAAACACTGCTACATCTACAACTACTGAAGATTAGGGTTTCATGCCTAAAAACCCAAGAAGATAAGAACTAGTCATGCTAGTAATTTTTCTATAACTCGAAATTGGAGAAGGACTAGGAGCTGAAATATTCACATGCCATAGATAAAATCGTCTTGTACCCTATGTAAAAGTTTCAACCTCATATAATATAGGATATATGATTCCTCCAACAAAGGGTTCTAGACTCTCCCATAATTACACCTTAAACAGGTGACCTAGGGAGAATTTCTATATCTCGGGATAGGATGGTCCAAATGAAATTTTGTAATATTTTTTAGATAGTTCAAAGACTTTAGTTTTTGTGGTAAAAATTTTAGAACCCAAAGGTGAAACATTCACACGTGGAATTCCGTACAAATTCACTACGATGAACAGTCCTGAAATAAGTCAGCTTGGAAAAATTTACATAAGTACCACCTGGTGAATCTAGTTCTTATCTAACCTATGTGGTTGGAATGAAGATAGACCTTGATACCTTAGTTTGAAGGTTTATAACTTTAGGAGTAGCAAATTCGGAGCTATAGTAGAAACAAAATACATCAATTTTGCAGAAGAAACTAGAGAAAAACTAGGGCTTCCTGATCTGAGAAATTCCCTCCACGAATTAGTTTAGGAAGGAGGACCATCAAACTCACCCTAGAAGGGCGCATATTTCTATGTAAAAATTTTCTCATTTTTTGGAATTTCAATTTTTTTACCTAACACTACTGCTGGAGAAAACTAGGGCATTAGATATTTTGCAGTTTTTTGCACAGTTTTCGAAACATAAGTATGTTGCTCAGATTGCCTTGAGAAGGTTTGTATTTCTATCCAATCAAATATGAAAGATATGTAAGTTGAAAATTTAGGGTTTCTCTATCAAACCCTAGGTCCACTAGAAGCAATCTTCAAAAAAATCCTTCTAACAAGCATCAAGTTGAAACAATCTCACTAGTAAGTTCTATCCTGTATATTTCCATTTGAGGTCCTCATTTTTTATCATGATGAAAAACAGTACCAATATTGAGGACAATCTTGGAAGAGTTGAGAACTCCTACGCATGAAATTATAGAGTGCTTCTCATACTTGAAGAAGCATGACATGAATAACTATGTCAAAGAAGAAGCTGCAGATCCAGAAAAAGATGAATTCGAAGCAAAGGAAAAGAAGGACCTAGTCAAAAGAAATATGAGTATTTCCATCTCCATTGGATCTCACATGTATCATCCTTGAAGACTCGCAATGATATGTTCGATGTAATGAACAACTTAAACGAAGATTACCTTGAGAGATCAACTCAAGGATGTGAAAGTGAAATATCAGTGCTACTTCACAATGAGATCTTGGCTCGAGGAGAAATTAGAAGTCATTGAAGACAATGTCAAAGAAGCAAAAGCATAAATTTTGAATGGTCTTCCAAGTTTGGTCAAGAAATTTTTTCTAGTAGGAAGATCACATATGGAGGAATGCACATAAGAATAATATTAATTGATGGAAAAAGAAGAAGAGATGAAAATCGATTCCTAATAACTCAGGACAAGTAGAGAAATAACAAGAAGGAAGAACATTCCTTCCAAGAATAGAAGAACATCTCAAAACTCAATAGTTTAGTTTTGATGAGAAAGGACACTTTACGAAAGAATGTCCCAACAAGGAAGAATGGAAGGATGAAATGATCAAGAAGTACCAATCGATCATACAGAATGATGTTTGGATATGAGTTCAAGACATGAAGGGATGTTTTATGAAGCCTTCCATGTAGATCTACAAGATCAAGTATTTCTACCCTTAAACTTTTAAGGATCAACAAAACGACACAAGTGTGCAAAGGAGACATGATCAAAAGTGAAACATGAAAGTACTACAAACATGGTATGTAAAGTTAATGTTACAAGGATGCCTTATCAACATCTTAATCATGAAATTCGATATGCGAGCCAGTTAGTATATCAACATCGCTTTGAGCAAAACAATTGACCTATATCCCAAATAATATTAATGCCAATACAGTTGAGTCTCAAAATAGAAGTCATCATGGGAATTACAATACAATAGGTTCTTTCCAATAACCCTATAAATGCACAGTTCCACATAGGATCAAATTAGGGTGGGTAGACCTTTTTACAAATCGACAAGTTTGTTCAATGCTTAGAAGATCATATTGTCTTATATTGCCAACCATCGTAATCACAAGAACATAGAACATGAGAAGACATTATGAGCTAGAACAAGAGATAAAGTCTTTTCCACAAAATGCCTTGAGGAAAAAGCATCTATAAAGAGATAGACTATGTAATAATAATAATAATAATAATAATAATAATAATAGTTAGTGAAGTGACACAATGCATGACCTAATTAAGGGAAGTGACCTATTAATCATTGTGATTAGTCAATGCTAAATGTACATTGTCACGTGGCATTGTAACTTATCTATTCTATCATCTATATTATACAATATTTTATTTATTACTTGTCCTATATTGATTTATGTTTATTGTCCTTATGTTTGATATTTGTAGTAAATGAACTTTTGTTCATTTCAGAAAAGTTGTAGTCAGATTGTTCTAGGAGTGTTTATTTTCCTTGTTTAATGTTTATGATTTTTTGCAGATTGATCCCTTAAGAGAAAAGAGCATATGCAATGTATATTCATTTTCTTTCTAGATAATTCATCATGCAATAAACTGCCATCTTTCATAGATCCTTGGGTACTAATGTTACCCCCCATTTTACATCGGTGTCTAAGTGTAAATTTTATCACAAACTTCAGTGAGGCTGAGAGGTTTGTGGATCTATGGATATCTTGGGATTTTTATGGTATGCTTCATGGATCCTACCCTAGAAGGGAGCACCTTGGTGTTTCCAAAATAATAATGAATAGGCAATGCCAAGGCATAAATCCGACCATTCTAGGATAATTCTTTGGAACAACAGATTTCTAGGTTAAAATTGCAAATTTATAGTGCAAGGGGAATGTTATTTTTCATAAGAAAATGTTCACTTAATCCCACAAAGTTGATACTTAGCTAGCAGAGGTGTTGATAAGTAAGGGATTGCATTTTAAGCAACATATTGAAATCCTCTGGATTGAGATGTTTTCAATTTCGAGGTAGTAAATGAATTAATAATGATAGTTTCAAGATAAACTTTTCACCACATTGACGGAACTGTTAGAACACTTTGGACCCATGATTGAGGACCTTGTTTACAAGAAACAATCATATACCTATAGCTAATTATATTTTTGGCTTTGAAAAATATCAATAGAAAATATCATCCACCTACAGGGGTCTTACTTGATGTCTTGTAGCAGTTTCATCCTTTCTCTAAGCTTCTGGCCCAAAGGTTCAAGGATTTTAGAGTACTTTAGAGGGAAGCACATTTTTGGTTCCTTCAGAGGCCAAGGGTGAGTTTTGTCTTCTTTTGTTGTTGGATATTAGTTCTCTTCATCAAAAGTATGTAAATACTTGCACCCTTAATGGTGATGGTGACAGCTTTGGAGTTACTGATCATAAAGTAGAGGAAAGATTAGCTTCAACTGCTGAAAAGACTAGTGCAGGTTCTATCCAAAATTGTGAAAATGAGACTATGTTAGAGGAAAGATCAGTTTCAGAAGCTAGAAATAATAGTACAAGCTCTATCCAAAATTTTGAAAATGAGTCTATGTTAGATGCAACCGATAGAAGTACAAGTACTGGTTTCGCCAGATTGTTCTCTTCATCAAAAGTATGTAAATACTTGCACCCTTAATGGTGACAGTGACAACTTTGGAGTTACTGATCATAAAGCAGGGGAAATATTAGTTTCAACTACTGAAAAGACTACTGCAGGTTCTATCCAAAATTGTGAAAATGAGCCTATGTTAGAGGAAAGACCAGTTTCAAAAGCTGGAAATACTAATACAGGTTAGGTTCAAGTGCTGAAAACACTAGTGCAGGTTCTATCCAAAATTGTTAAAATGAGACTATGTTAGAGGAAAGATCAATTTCAAAAGCTAGAAATACTAGTACAAGCTCTATCCAAAATTTTGAAAATGAGTCTATGTTAGATGCAATCGATAGAATGACAAGTACTGGATTTCAAATTCCCGAGAAAGTAGAAATTGCTAGAGATTCTAATGCTAGTTCTGGAAAGCTAGAATGCTTGGAGAATCTAGTGTGTAATATCCTTCCATAAGTTTATATGAATGGCTTAGATGTTGGAGAAAACAGTATAATTTCAAACATATTGTCTTTGAATTTTGATTCAGATGATAGTGTATTAAATAGTCCTCACAATTTAGCAAATTTGCTCCTTGTTGAGGCTGATAAATGCAATGGGCTGTCAAAGGAAATATCAAGTTCATGGAAGTCTTAGAATAGAAAGCAGTCAAGATTTTTTTTTGCAAGGTCAGAAGGTTCTATAGAAATATCAAGCCATTATTCCACTCCCAATTTGGCATCGTCTAGGCAATTGCAGAGGGAGTGGGAAAATGGACAAGATGTTTTGGAAAGCACAAATGGACATAAACTATTGAATATTAATGGACTATCTAATCATGCTTCTAGCCCAAAGGTGCAAGGATTTCAGAGTACTTCAGAGGGAAGCACATTTTTGGTTCCTTTAGAGGCCAAGGGTGAGTTTTGTCTTCTTTTGTTGTTGGATATTAGTAATTTTATTTTAATAATTGTGTTTTACCTCTTGCTAATATGGCATTTACAGCTTTTGTTTCTTTTTATCCAGCCATTTTAAGCCTTTGTATTTTTCCAAGTTTGTTATCTATGGATATAGACTTATTTTTATGGATCTAAATACAAGAGATAACCATTTTCAGATGAGCCTGTCTTTTAAGATCTAACACTGCATAGGGGATGTCCCTAAGTTTCACCAGGACATTACCAATGTTGTGTAGGATTGTTAGATATCCCTTGGCCATCTTGGGGACTTCTTAGCATCACTTTCCAAAATCGGTGCCTAAGAGAAAAGAAATAGAAGGCCTTAGTGCTACACTCTCTCACCAACACATTACCCCTTACTAAGAGACTATTCAATCTCTAATTCAACCATGATTTAGATTATTTTCTTTAAATTAGCTAGTTCAAACCCTCTCTTACTCTTACCATCTGCTCTGCCCTACCTCTATGCTCCCGCAGAAACATACCCTATGTTATAATGCTGTACTAATGGTAGGTTTTGAACAATTCTTCATGAACCTTGAACTTTGAACTTGTAAATATAACCCCACACCAAAACTTTTGCAGTTTGATCACAATAAAATAGGCTTCACAATAAGAGAAGAAACCTTTTGCAGTTTGATCACAACCATAGACCTGCTTATTATGGAACCTTCTCAAAGATTCAAAGGTGACTATACTTTGCATAATTTTAAGTTTATTAATTATCGAAGCAATAGGTTGTGTTTTAATTTTGATATCCCATGATAGGAACATCTGAAACACATTGAAGCTCATAGATTCTTAATATTGCAGTAGACAAGAGGGAAATTTTTGTTTATGACTCTTTGTTTTTGATGTAGTGATGGCATTGGGCTTCGAAATACTTTCAGGAAGGACTCTTATTTGGACTATGAGAATGATAGTGATGAATAATGGGAAGAGGTACTCATCACTAAATCTCTTTGGTAAGAGTATTTGTAGTATTTTTATTAGCTTTAGTTACAGAGAAAATTGTACATAGCTCTCAAGAATTAGTTTATCATAAATACTAGTTACTGGTAAGTTGTAATAGTAATAATTATGTAGTTTGTAGATTGATATCTATCATAAATTTGTTTGAATATCATCATTGTCAAGCATTAACAACTTCTTAAAGCATGCTAGCTCAATGGTAGAGCACCTGCCTAATTATAGGCAGGAGGTTGGTGGTTTGATTCCTCCATGCCCTATCATAAATTTGTGACTACAAAAACGACTAAATTCACATATATACTACTATTAGTAGCTAATTTCCTGTATCTTAGTCGTATTTAGCTTAGTCATTAATATGTTAACATCTAGTAGTTTATTTAGTCATATATTTGGTCATTAATGGTTGCAATCAGTGACTAAATCAATGACCACTAAGTCAAGCTATTAATGACTAGTGAAATACGACTAGATATAAGATAGTGGAAATTTGCTACTATTAGTCACCGACTCAAAAGTAGTTGTTTATAGCCTAATTTTAGTCATTTTTTTAGTCATTAATTTCTCATTTTCTACTAGTGTGTACTTGTCTTTCTTTTAATGATCCTTTTCTTATGGTTGTGATGTTATGATGCTAAATGTATTTAGATATTTTATAACCATTGAAAATATAACATGGTATCAGAGCCACCCTGAAACAAGTATTTGTGATGTCTAAACACTGCTACATCTACAACTATTGAAGATTAGGGTTTCATGCCTAAAAACCCAAGAAGACAAGAACTAGTCATGCTAGTAATTTCGCTATAACTCGAAATTGGAGAAGGACTATGAGCTGAAATTTTCACATGCCGTAGATAAAATTGTGTTGTATCCTGTGTAAAATTTTCAACCTCATATAATATAGGATATATGATTCCTCCAACAAAGGGTTCTAGACTCTCCCATAATTCCACCTTAAACAGGTGACCTAGGGAGAATTTCTATATCTCGGGATAGGAAGGTCCAAATGAAATTTTGCAATATTTTTCAGACAGTTCATAGACTTTAGTTTCTATGGTAAACATTTTAGAACCCAAAGGTGAAACATTGACACATGGCATTCCGTACAAATTCACTATGATGAACAGTCCTGAAATAAGTTAGCTTGGAAAAATTTGCATAAGTACCACCGGGTGAATCCAGTTCTTCTCTAACCTATGTGGTTGTAATGAAGATAGACCATGATACCTTAGTTTGAAGGTTTAGAACTTTAGGAGTAGAAAATTTGGAGCTATGGTAGAAACAAAATACGTCAATTTTGCAGAAGAAACTAGAGAAAAACTAGGGCTTCCTGATCTGAGAAATTCCCTCCATGAATTCTATGTAAAAATTTTCTCATTTTTTGGAATTTCAATTTTTTTACCTAACACTATTGCTTGAGAAAACTAGGGCATTAGATATTTTGCAGTTTTTTGCACAGTTTTCGAAACATAAGTATGTTGCTCAGATTGCCTTGAGAAGGTTCATATTTCTATCCAATCTATTATGAAAGATACGTAAGTTGAAAATTTAGGGTTTCTCTATCAAACCCTAGGTCCACCAGAAGCAGTATTCCAAAAAATCCTTCTAACAAGCATCAAGTTGAAACAATCTCACTAGTAAGTTCTATCCTCTATATTTCCATTTGAGGTCCTCATTTTTTATCATAATGAAAAACAGTACCAAGATTGAGGACAATCTTGAAAGAGTCGAGAACTCCTAAGCATGAAATTATAGAATGCTCCTCATACTTGAAGAAGCATGACATGAATAACTATGTCAAAGAAGAAGCTGGAGATCCAGAAAAAGATGAAGTCGAAGCAAAGGAAAAGAAGGACCTAGTCAAAAGAAATATGAGTATTTCCATCTCCATTGGATCTCACATGTATCATCCTTGAATACTCCCAATGATATGTTCGATGTAATGAACAACTTAAATGAAGATTACCTTGAGAGCTCAACTCAAGGATGTGAAGGTGAAATATCAGTGCTACTTCACAATGAGATCTCAGCTCGAGGAGAAATTAGAAGTCGTTGAAGACAATGTCAAAGAAGCAGAAGCATAAATTTTGAATGGTCTTCCAAGTTTGGTCAAGAGATTTTTTCTAGTAGGAAGATCACATATGGAGGAATGCACGTAAGAATAATATTAATTGATGGAAAAAGAAGAAGAGATGACAATCGATTCCTAATAACTCAAGACAAGTAGAGAAATAACAAGAAGGAAGAACATTCCTTCCAAGAATAGAAGAACATCTCACAACTCAATAGTTTAGTTTTGATGAGAAAGGACACTTTACGAAAGAATGTCCCAACAAGGAAGAATGGAAGGATGAAATGATCAAGAAGTACCAATCGATCATACAGAATGATGTTTGGATATGAGTTCAAGACATGAAGGGATGTTTTATGAAGCCTTCCATGTAGATCTACAAGATCAAGTATACCGTGAATCAAAGTATCAAAAGGTACGAAGCAAGGTTCATGGTTTCTATCAAAAAGACAGAGTCAATTATGGAAAGGCACTGCTCTAGGGCCTAGACACACCTCTTCAGTAGTGGATACTACACTAGACAGTTGGTGTAATCAAAGTAGAAGAACAGATCAAGCAACCTATATGGTTTGAGACTCTCTATAAAGAACACCTATGCACAGAAGGATTTGTACAAGCTCAGTAGGTGCCTATGGGTTAGCACATGCAATTACATGAGGAGCTTGAGGATCAAATAGAGTGATGGAGATCCCAACCTTTACTACAAGGTTGAAGATAGAATCTCATAAAAGACGATAAGCTCATAGATGGCACATGAGAAAACTTACAACAAAGTTTGGGATGGAGGATATTGATATCTAGTGACCTCGGCGGGTGACATAGATGGATACAAAGAAGACTAGTAGCAGAGGAGGATACCTGTCACTCCAATGTCCTAATGCATATGTAGAGGGAGGATGGTTCTCCACCTCAAAGGCAGTGACTATGGTAGATCTCAAAGTTCAAGAATCTTGAAATGATTCTTGGTATTAGAGGTATGATGAAATCCAAATGACATTTTAATTATCCAAGTAGAATATGCAAAGAAAATGGTGTGGTACCTAAAGGGTACTGCAGAGATATAATGACTTTGATTAAGTTGGTAGTGTTATGAACAGAAATATCACTCCAACATATTGCAAAAAGTGTCACTATTTCTCTTAGTGCAAAAAAGGATGAATATATTGCATCTGAGAAAAAAGAAAGTAAATATTCCTCAAGTAATGAGGAATTTTATCGATGAATATGAAGATTATACTCTTATCTATTTCATCATTGGATAAGAAGGGATGCACTCGTAGGACACACATAAACAAGTCTATGTGATCTATGGTGTAAGAAGACTTGCTCAATATTTTCAATTATGAGCAAGATAGGAAGAGGTCCTCAAGAATCAAACGATGAAGTTGAACACATTGGCAGAGACTCTAGTAATTCAAGAAGACAGAGATCAAGTTGGAGTCTCCCAAACAAACAAAAGATAAGTATTTGAATTGGCATTTCCTATATATCTAGTTGTTCAAGATGTGTACATAGATATGTTTCTATATTCAAGAAATGTATTATGCATATTAGAATATTTGTTTAATACTAATATTCAGGTGATGGGTAAGTGGCTTATGTTGGTGTACAACATTCCATTGCTACTTATATGAAACCTCCTTGCTAGCATAATGTATTAGAAATATGGAAGGCATCTAGAAAGTTACCGTATGTATATGAGATATAGATGATTGTTGCATCAACGGAAATAGTTGCATGATTATATGACATATATCTTTATGCATAAGAATTTGTCATTATGAATATGTTACGAAATGTTTCTAATCATACAACTATATTTGACTTGTAGGAAGGATTGTATGCAATCACCTACAAGAGATGAATTATGCAGTTACATATGCACAAAAGAAGAATGATTGAAGTTGTGAATGCATGATATAGTTGCAGATGTACAAGAGAATAATGATGCAATAATAGATGCACAAAATAAGAATGATGCAAGTTGTGAATGTACAATGTAGTTGCAGATGTACAAGAAGAGAATATTAAAGAACAAGTTGAAGGGAGTTGTAAATCCCAAGTATGTTCCTACAGAGGAACAAGTAGCAAATGTGTTGACTAAGCCTCTGTATCATGTAAATTTTGAATACGTTCGATACAATCTTGGTGTATCTCAAAAGGACCTCTCTTGAGAGAGGGAGTGATGGTATATGGAAGAAGGATGCAGTGGTGGTAGATCAGTCTAGAGTAAGGAAAGTATGGATAGGATTGTTGGCTCGAAAGGGTTAGTAAGTTAGACAAGGACTATTGATCCTATGGGCATTAGTATGTCTTGCTAGATTAGTTTAACCCAAGTGGGTTTGTAATCCGGGACAAGACTTGTTGGTCCCCAGGAAGATCCATCTATCTAACCAGGCTTGTTGGCTCGAAAGGGTTAGTAAGTTAGAAAAAATCCCCAGATAGATCTACCATAGAACTCATTGTGTTGCTGCTCCAAGGTAGTTCGAGGGAAATAAGTGGTTAGTATTTCTGGCTAGGATTTTTTGTCCCAAAAGGGTCATTAAGCCAGATAAGGTTTTTTTGGTGTCCAAGTATATAAATCTATTTGACTAGGATTGTCATCCCAAAAAGGGTTAGTAAGTCATACAAGATGTTGTCTTAAGTGGTTTTAGTATTTTTATACTGATGATTTCTTCAGTATTGTTATAGTGATGATTTATTAGATGATTTATAGAGTATTGTTCTACTGATGATTATTGAGATGATTTCTTCAGTATTTTTATACTGATGGTTGTTGAGATGATTACTTCAGTATTGTTATAATTATTATTGTTGAGATGATTGTTGAGATAGCTTCAGTATTGTTATACTAGTGATTGTTCAAATGATTGCTGATATAGTTTTATTATTTCTATATTGATGATTATGAGGTAGTTTCAGTATTTCTATACTAATATTGATGATGATGTTGCTTCATCATTTGTATGTTTATGTTGATGATGTGGTTGTGGCCCCAACACCTTGTGTTGATGATGCTGATATGATTGTGGTCCCATCACCTTGTGCTGATAATGTTGATATGGTTGAATTCAAAACACTCTGTGTTGATGATGATGATGTTTTTCCAACATTTTTTATGTTGATGATGACGATGATGTTCCAACATCTCTATGTTGATAATGCAAATGATGATATATCATTTATTGATGATGTATATTTATCACTAATATGCTAATGATGTTGTTGTTGTTTCAGTATTTATATACTAACGATGCAGATGATGTTTCAGTATTCAAGTATTGATGTTAAAGAAGAAGATTCAGTATTCACATACTGATGTAGTAGAAGAAGATTCAATATTCACATACTGATGTTATAGAAGAAGATTAAGAAGAAGATTTAGTATCTACATACCGATGTGGAAGAAGAATATTCAGTATTCGCATACTAAAGTTACAGAAGAAGGTTTAGAAGATGATTCAGTATTCACATACAAATGTGGCAGAACATGATTCAGTATTCACATACTAATGTGCTAGAAGATGAATCAGTATCCACATATTGATATTGCAGAAGATGATTCAATATCCACATACTGATATTGTAGCAAATGATTAAGTATATACATATTGATATTGTAGAATATGATACAGATGATCGAGTACTCATAGAAGATGATTTATTATCCACATACTAATGTTGTGAAAAATGATCCAATACTCATAGACAATTCAGTACTTAGATACTGAGGTTGCAGAAGATGATCCAGTACACATAAATGATTTAGTATTTACATACTGAGGTTGTAGAATATGATCTAGTATTTTCACACTAAGATTAACGATGAAGATGTATGATGGTGTCCCAAAAAATCCTATGACATATAGAGATTCACCAGTCAGTTGTACATATGTGATGATGGTTGTTGCTGATGTAGAATACCTTCCTAGTTAATAGGGAGTGTTAAAGTATTATAACTTCAGAAGATATTCTATTATACTTTTTTGTATTCTCCTTCAAATATGTTATGCCTCCATTCAAATATGTCCTTGATGTAATTGGTCATGTACAAGTCATGAGGTAAACCCTCTGTTGTAAGTAGGGGAAATAGTACCCACAAAAGTAATATATAAAATGTATTTTGAGTCTCCCAAGGTAGGTCAGCCCTAATTAGGGAACTTGGCTGAACTATTTAGTTATTTGAGGAATTCACCTAATGAATATAAATAGGTTAGGTGCCTCTCTCATTCTCACATATATTACACTCAAGTATTTTGCTGGAGAGAGAGAGAGAGAGAGAGAGAGAGAGAGAGAGAGAGAGAGTCTACTGTGGAAGATCGACAACTATTCGTGTTGCTATGGTTTTACATTGTACTTGGTCAAATTCTATACTGATGAATTTTTGTGGGGTTTTCTCCCTTGTGGTTTCCTCGAGGAAAATCTTTGTGTTCTCTTGTGTTGTTGTACTTGTCTTTCTTTTAGTGATCATTTTCTTATGGTTATGATGTTATGATGCTAAATGTTTTTATATCTTGTATAACCATTAAAAATGTAACACTAGTAAATTTGCACTATCCTCGGTGTTGGTACCTTTCAAGCTTGTATCTTTAATGCACATTTCCCCTTGTAATTATTGAGCTTCATCTATATTTGCTTGTTTTGGTGTTTCTTCAAAATATCTATATTGCTTCTTCTCTTTCTCAACCTATTCTTTTCACAAACATAACAATTTATTTCCAACATCTATATCTTGAAACATATACATAGATATGATCCTTGTTAAATCAAGAGACGCATAAATAGGAATTTTTCCTTGAAACATTTCACTGTTGTTTTTCATAACAACTACTTAAAACTTATTCTTTCTCTCTAGATGCACCTACAACATTGTTAAACACATAAATTCTTGATCTAAAAAGAATCATCCATGCATTTGTTTCATGACACATAACTTGACATATTCAACCTTATGTCCATACCTCTAGTATGGTGGTACCTCTTCCAAATTACCTTTAATCACTTACACTTTGTTTGGAAACATAAGTAATCATTTCAACTCTTGTAATATGTGCATATTCATAACTTTCCACATAACTAAAAAATTCAATAATTAAAATCATTACCAATGCACATAAAAACAAACCTTTCATTGCATTTATCACACAAGGATTCACGTCAAATATAAATTTTAAGCTAATGCTTCATCATTCATCATATCATGGTGCATAAAATACCAAAAATAATATTCACATACTACGTCATGTATGGTATTGTTGTTTCACCCATTTCTTGGTTGAAAGATTCCTTCAAAATTTCAGGCATGTATATATACTTGAGGGTTATCTCCTCATGGAACCACTAGTTCAGATGTAGGGAACCTCAACCTATATATATTTTCATTAATATGAAACAAGGATGATACCCTTCACTGGATTTTTATATATCTCTGGCTTATCTCCTGCAAAGAACCTAGAATCCCTAATAGCATGGAAGATCTAACTTTACAGATCCTAAAAGCTCAATTTTTTCCTGATCGTGGAAACTCAAATATCATAGATCCTTAAATCTCTAATTTTTCTTAGCCTAGAAGATCAGCACCAAGTACTCAATCAATTCATTCAATACAAAATGAATGTTACATTTTGATAAATTTATATTCAGGTTCTTTTTCTTACTCTCATTTTTTCCAAAATTTAGGTTTAACTTATTCACGGAGGCTTCACTTGTTGACCAATATCCTATCACGTTAGTTCATATTGTGGGTTTTAAAATTATAAAAAATCGAACCAATATATTGCAGGTATTGGGGGGATGAGGGGTTTAAGGTGGGGGTGGGTAGGGTGGTTTATAAGGATTGAGGTATAAAAAGGGGTGGGGAGGAGGTTTTAAGTATTGGAAAGGGGTTTCAACAAAAGGAGTTTGGGTCAATATTTCTCGAAATTTAGGGTATTCTTTAATATCCCACGATCGCACGTGCTATGTGAGAGGTTCACTAAGTGAAGTCCCTGTGAACTTATTAGTCTTTATTATTCAAGTGCCACCAAATATATTAGGGGAAGTTACTACCTAGATCCTAAAAACTCTATCAGGCTATGAGATCTATTTCTGAGAGTCTAATGACTCTCTAGTTTCCCTGATCTTAACTTCTCACGCATAACCACACAGAGCTTGGTAACTCATACAAAATTGCTTAAAGTCGGATACCCATGCTAACCACAAAGCCTAGTAGCTCATTTTTATTTCGGAGCTGGATATCTCATTTTTCAATAGGGATGGAAGGATTTCCTTTCTCTCTTTAGAGAAGTTAAGGTTACTATTTTCCCCTTATGTATGTTTTTTATATCAGCACGTGACTTTCTTGGATAGTAACTACCTTTTCCCTATTTAGCCTCTTGTCCTCATAGGAATGAGTGAAAGATTAACATTTAACTTGAATGTGAATTTTGGAAATTACCAATATTTACATGTCCATCTCAATAATTTAACTTTTAACTTTTAATGTATAATTTTTTCTTAAAATTTTAAGAGCCTTATAATCTAGGTCATCCCCGTGATTAGCTCAAAGGTTTTCTAATTCTTATTTGCTTAATCTTTGGTTGTATAAATTTATTTCTTCTTATTGAAAGTTCCATAGGTTTAAATTCAATTATTAATTTATGGTGTTATTGGAACTTCCATAGCTCATTACCTATAATATCCTCAAAACATTATCATTCATAGTGACATATATTAATACTTTTTTTCAGAAATAAATATTGAATACATGAAGTATCATAACCATCACTAATTATACTCGATGTTCCATATCCTGTCAGCTCCATATCAAACCAAAATCTTAATAATTATGAACATTCTTGGTGTTCCTGATCCCACCATATCAACATGCTAGTGCAGTAATATTCATGCTCCAAACATTACCCGTTCAACATCAAAACATGTTTAAGTAAGTATTCAAAGATTTGATTCACAATATTACACATCCAAAATGTTAAACATCATATTATCACCTTTCATGACTTGGTACTTTTAGTATATCCCATAAACATATGTAAACCATTCCAAAATTTGTATGACTCAATTTCCTTATCATGGATATGCCAATTACAAAACTGATTTTGATTCCAATAATTTCACGGTTACTATTGTTGAGTACCTTAATAAAAAAATCCAAATCTACTGATTATTTATTATTGTTTTTCTCTTACAATACATTCTTGGCATATCAAGTCAACAAATCACCTTTTCATGAAATGCAATTGATTGTTCATATAATAATCTGTTAACAATATCTTAACTAATATTTTAAGAACAATCAAAAGTTCATATTAATTCTACAAATCACCTTTTCCATTGAGTTCATCTTTTGCCCTTGCTTATCTTATTGATTCCCATGTGGCAGTGCTTCTTGCAAACATGCATACCTGCATTCGTTACTCACAATTTCTTGCAAGAAATTATTTGCATCACAATCCCACAAAGATAAATATAAAATATAATGGCAAGATGTTATTTTTAATTCTTATAAACTCTTGATGCAACAAGATAATATACTTTTGTATAATATGAACGCATTAGTTTCTCGACAACTTAGTCATAATTACTTGTCATTGACTTGCACCTTAAGAAAAATTCGTACCTTACTTTCTTTAATCTTGAATGTACATTAAACTTTTAGATTTATGACTAGATTTACATCATCGTGTATTCTTTTCAACATTCTAGACTCGATGTATTAGTGCAATGCACTTAACCCTTTTAGCAAACTCTTTAACAAGTTATACATACACCAACACTTTACTCTACATTATGCATGTAAAATAGCATAGATATGGCTTTACATAAGTATTCCAACTAAACTATTGTTAGCATGGTAATCTATTAATTTTTCCCATTCCCAAATATTTACAATCTAATGAAATCATACATATCACCTTGTTGATCTTCAAACAACAATTCACTCATCATGCATATATTTCTGCATTTTAGTTTATGCAACTAGCTTCATGCATTCAAGCAGATGATTCTAAGTTAACTAGTTTATGTACTTTAACGATCATAAGATTAAACAATAGTCTTTCAATAGCATGCACGCCATTAAGTAAACATAAAATCTCACATTCAAATAATCAATTCTTTACAAATTTCACAACACACATGTATGTAGGCTAGTCCATTAGGTCCAAGAGTTGTAAACCTACTCTCAAACATTTTGTAACAAACCAATTTCCTCTATCCTACTTTGAGAAATGGGGTGTTTTTTTTTTTTTTTCAATTAAACAAACTCTGAACATTAGTATCTTTAATCACATGACACGATACAATATTGATAAGGTACTTTTATATAATTTATACATAAAAGTAACAATAAATTTATTTCTAATAACTTTTACCATGAATGATTGAAACCTTCAATTGTAATAGGACAAATCATAATTTATAAGTGATATTTGGTTATTTTACATAATAAAATATCTAACACTTATCTTCTAAATAATAAAATATCCTCACTCACTTAGCTTCTAGCTTAAATTCTTGTCCCATAATTACATTTATTCTTTTTTTAAATACAGGGGTATTGCTACACCCTAACTATAACAAACTTTTACTATATATATATATATATATGTATGTATGTATGTATGTATGTATGTATGTATGTATGTATGTATGTATATACACACACACACACAATTTCCACTTTAATGTATATAATTATATGGAAGTAACATAAATACAACATGGCTTCATGTTAACACATAGCCTCCTTCTCATATCAAGGATCATTCATAATATCTAATGAATGCTTATAACATTCAATTCTTCAAAATGCACTTTTAATATTAACTTAGTCATTTTTGTTAATCTTACAACTTAAATTCTATCTTATTCAATTATAATAACATAATTCAATCATATATATTTACCCATCTATTATACGTATCCATCTATACTTATTGGCTCTTGATATAATCATCACACCTTTGGATTGGATTTATTCATGTGATAAGATGGTATAAACATCACATAAATCTTGTATGCTTGAATTAAACCATGCTAATATCTACACACTAATAATTCTTCCATTTGTAAGTACCTTTACATCAACATACATTATATACTTCTTAAGTCTTATTACTATAATATACCCATCATTCTCCGATATTTATTCTAACTTGTGAAATATACTCTATCATTTAGACATTATGATCAATACAACATTGTTCATGAGTACATAGTAAATCTTAAGTTTATTTACTTTGGTTATTCAAGTTTTAAATTATTCTTAACCATTAAACTCAAAGTCAAGAATTCAAGAAACTTAGATGAAAATAAAAGATCATTGATATATCAATTGCTTACATCTAACATAATCAAAAGAGCATGAAAATGAATCTTTTAAATGTCTTGATGTTAAATATTAACTCGACGGAAACACTTATTTGTTTAAGATCTACGCAGGAAAAGGAAAATGAAAACTTGACTTTGAATTTCCACCCAATCGACTAACTCTTTGTCAGCGTATGTTTTCCTGCAGAGAGACAACCCCCGATTTGGGCATGAGTCCACTAGGGGAAGTATTTAATCTCATCTATGATCTCTCCACAAGTACAACTTAAATATTGGTTTTCCTAATTTAATCCCAATAAAAGACATAAAGGGTTTATTATTAGCTTCCAACTTGACATATAACAATAAAATTATCTCCATACTTATCAGACTTAATTTCCCATTGAGTTAGACTCAACCAACTAAATACTATAGTTAAATAATAACTCTATTTTTTATAATAGCATTAATTCTTGGAATGCTTAACAATATCATTTCTAAAACCACACATTAGTCTCAGCTAGGTCCTTTGAAAAGACTTTGTGACCATGTTATCTTTTCCAAGATAAATATTTAACTTTTCATTTCCCTCTAAACTTTATAATAGAGATATTAATTCTATAACATATTGAGATAAGTTAAATTGAATCATATTTTCCTTTAATTTGAAGTTCCAAGTAACTTTTGGACACATTAACTCATTTCTAAGTATAATTCTCTCAAAATATATATATTGTTTAACTTAGACTGAGGTTAAGAACCATCCAATACAACCCCTTTTTAAAAGTCCTCCCTACTTGAACTTAACAAAAGCAACGTATGTAAGATGATATCTAAGTGATAGCGTAACCATCGATGGGGTTTGACAACATTTACTCTCTCACTCGAAGGATACTCTTCCTAAAAGTAATGAAGTAATAATTAAACCCATTGAGAGGTTCTCACTTGAAGTCTAGACCAAATGTACCTCACCCAAGGTCTATAACAAAACAATGTGACAACAACATGTGTAAAGCTATTATCTCAGTGGCCATGTAAAGTCACAAATTACAATTTTAATATTATTCAACAATGGTGTTTGTTTCCAGGCCGTAAGACCAATCCATATCATGACAAATTAGTTAAATCTTCTACTCACGCTCGCACTAGCTCTTAATACCATATGACCATAACATTCCAACAAAACAAGTTTGAACTCAGCAAACAAGTAGATCAAGTTCCAATCGTCTAAAGAAGGCTACTAAACATTTTTGAAAGAAACTAAGCGATTCATCCAAACCTGAACCTAAGTCTATGTTTTCCACAATCAACGTAAAGTAGAAATATAATATTAATTGAAAAGGTTTATTTTATGAATGCAACGCTTGTCGTCCTTCCTTTCCACATTCCACATAGAGTTAGAAAACGATGAATGAGGGATCAACCACTCCAATCGAGAAATCTCCTTCCTATTCTTTTGTGATATAAATTTTAATGACGTTGAGTGAGGGCTAAGATGAATGAGGGCTCGTCCTAGAAACACCATCCCCCTATCTTCTTCATATAGAGTTTCTAAAAATGATGAACGAGGCCCGGAATTCCGTGTTACTCCCCTTCTTTTCCCTCCCCTCTCCTTTCTTCGAGAGGTAGGTGATGACAAGACGAATCCTCAAGCCAACTGCTAATTGTCTTCTTAAATAAAAATTAGTTTGGTAAATATTTAATAATAGCCTCCATTTTCCTTTTACTAGTTCAACATTTAAAATAATTAAAGTTACATAACTCAATAGCTATATATATATATATCATAAAAAAATTTATTTATCATAAAAATTCTTAAAAGTGATCTTTAATACTAAAAATGATCTAAATTATTTATAAATTTTATTATTTATTTTTATATATGTACAAACAAAATTTTCATAATATTAAAGCCATAGTTCAGCATTGTTTTTATAATCTTATAATTTAGACCTCTATTTACATCATTATGTTAGATAAAACCTAGTTACTTAAAATAGAAATAAAAAGAATTTTGAAGCCCTCTTTTGTCTCTAATGAAATTTAGGATCACCACAGACATGAAGTTATAAGAAAAACTATAACGAAATGAAAATAAAAAAATCTAACCATCACATAAAATAATCAAACATAAAATCAAATCCAAATAAGTTACAAATTATAGTTCTTTAAATCTATATTAAAAATTGAAATTTTTAATAATTATAACGAACATTAAATTTAGTTATAAGGTGAGCCACAAGGTCGCATATATGGGGCGCAACATATTATTATCACTACGAAAAAACCTTTTTATATGAGTGGAGTGAGTTGGCATGTCATGTTTATTTCATGAGTCTTATCCATTTGTTATATTCTTAATGTACTCTTGTCTAGAAAAAACATATTGGTAATAGGTTATAATTGTCAGTTATGTTTATGTACACATTTATCTACACAATGAGAGAGTTCTAATTTTATGCTAGGTGAACTATGGAAAGAGTTTTCTTGTTCCCTAAACTTTGATGCCTTTTTAATAGTTTCTATAAACTAAATATAAAAAGCAAAGGACACGTTCCCTTGTTACTAGTATATTTCACTATGGTTATGAGTATTATATTATTCCTCATTCAATTCTTCTTCTTATGTATTTATATTCTTATCATTTATTCGGAAATAAACAATAAAAAAATTTAAATTTTTTATATTTATTACAATGTTGAGAATAAGTATCATTCTTCTTATTCTTTTTAATTTTATATTTTATTATTTTATATTTTTTTACTTATGTTATTTTTTTTTTTACATTTACCATCTTGAAAAATTTATAATTTCTCATTTCCCCTTTATTCTCGTGTAATTTTTCTTTTAAATTCTCTTAGATAGATCCTTGANTAAAACCTCGATTGAGGTATTTAAATACCTCGATCGAGCTTCATATCTCCATCGAGGGCCTGAAAAGGGCCTGAAAAACAGAGATTTATCTCTCTTACAAGAAAATCAATGTTTATATGTGTCTTCTAGGGGTGTAAACCCTGTCATTCATGGCACACAAATGAGCAGAGTTCATACCAATAGATTAGTCACTGAATCCTCTATCCATTGAGCTATCATGCATGCGTTTTGGCATTCATATGTTTTTTTTTTAATTGGTTCTAAAACTTACACTTAGAAAACCAACCAACAACTTCGAAGCAACTCAAAGAAAAATCCGTAGGGTAAAATATACACATCCAAAAATTTCTTAAAAATGCACAACCCACACATCGACGTGTCCTCTTCAAAAAGGTATCTTTGGTTTTTCAATTTTTCAAAACAGTGAAAAAAAAGCTGGGATGAACACTCGTGTATAAAATGATGTTGAAATGTGATGTGGTCACTTTTGAAAAATAATAAATAATTGTATATTGCAAAATGAATTAGCAACAAAATATGCAGACCACAGTGCATTTTGTGTAGATCATGATTATATATATATATATATATATATATATATATTAAATTATTAATGTGAGATTGAATTATTGGGGTTGGGCACAAGCCACTTATTAACTTCTTCAAATTTTTAAGGTCATACAGTTTATTAAATGCAAAATTTCACACATTAAATGACATCGGAATATTTTAAAAAAAATATTATTGGGAAACCAACATAATATTTTACAATTTGTTTTTTAACTGCAAGTCGAAATTCACATGGCATATATGTGTTTCAAGGGCTTCTATTTAGCACATGAGTAAAATATCAAGTTTTCATCGTCAAATTTTGTCAAAAAGTGTTACCCACCTTCATGGAATCGCCCCATAATAATTATGTAAGAATGACATAAATACGAAATGAAATAAATGTAAAATGAATTAAATGTAAGGTTGATATAGTCAACCTTAAATGCCAAATGAAATAAACATATAATAAAAACAAATAAATAATCAATTATTTATTCAAACAGACTCTGCTTAGACCGTGCAGTTTTGAATCTTTCAATCTTTCATCTGCGTTTGGTCATATATATTATGCTCAATTCACGGTCTCGATGGATAATGATTTGTTGGAAGAGACTAGAATTCCTCAATGTCTCGAAAATGTAAATTGTGTGAAGCAAGTCAGCAAAATAACAGAGATCTCGCAGTCATTTGCGAGATATATGACGAAAAGGCGGTACGTCTATTTAACGCCTGGTTCTGTGCTTCGCTTCAGCATTTTATGATGAACATGCCCACACTGTGAATGTCCTTTTCCGACGATCAGCATCACAGTCAAAATTAAAAAATAAACATTATTAAATATTTAAAAATAAATATAAAATTATAATTATAGATAAAATATATATTTAATTGTGTGTATGGTGTAAATCTTATCATCTTTCATTTTGGACATTACTTAACCATCTAATCACCACTCATTTTAATAAAATAAAAAATATAAAATCATGTTTTGTTTTGCTTAAGGGAATATCATGAAACTTTTGTGCCACTTTTCCATGAGAATGGTTTCATTATTTGCATTCAAACCAAACTCATAATCTCATTATGTACACCACATAGTGAGACTGTGAAGTCATAATCACATTTCATTGTTGACACATGAAATTAACTTAATTAACATAGATGAAGTCAACATCCTATTCTACGTTATGTGAATATTATCTATATTGTCACGAATATTTTTATTAATAATTATAGTTTATTGAAAAAATATATAAAGACATACATACATGGGGAAGAGAAAAAAAATTGGAGATAATTATATAAAATATCTAATAGCTTTCTATTGAATTTGATGCAAATGAAAGTTATAACATATGACAGATAATTATTTTGGTGCTTTGGGATAGTCTTGTGTTTTGTTACGTTATACCTAAACCCAGCGCACCTTCAGGTGTACCCAAAGGAAAGAGGGCCAAATTGTTCACCCAGGAGGGGTGTTATTGAGCAATGGTGGTCATGGTTGGGCCCTTTGGTCCTCCTTTAGGGGTAATATGGCTTAATGGCACTGTTGACTTCCCTTTAAAGTGGTTTTTAACCTCAGGGTTGGTGTTCGAGGCCCCTAAGGGTTGACCACTGGGTCTCATGGATCCATATCCTACTTACATGCTCTGGTGGTCTCTACCTCAGATACAAGACACTCGTCTTCATTCGTAGCCACTTTGGACACCCTCTTGTCCCTTCATTCAGTGGGTCCTTTCTCTCCTTGGCCTTAGTTCCTCATAGGAAACCCACCCTCCATGCTAGGCCTTTTCATGCTTTGAGGAGGGTGTTAATGGATTTTACAACTTTCTAGGGTTTAGATGCGGTATAACGCCCTCCCTCCAACTAACTCCAGCCATTCATTTGCAATGATTCGCTTATTTGAACATGTTTTGGCACCTGGGGATACAAATACCCCAAGCAGCCTACTTTAAGCCTACCATAGGCTATATTTTATTATTATTTTCTTTTAATTTTCAGTTGACATTTTATAATTTCAAATTAACTTATTTTAATGCATGTAGGCCTCGATATTTTAAAAAGTGTGTGTGAGATCATTTAAATAGATCTCTTTAAAGACATAACTTATGGGATAGATCACTATGCACTTGTTTTAACCTTCTCAGGGTTTCTCTAGATGAATGCGCTCCTTTTGAGAAAGATTTCTGGTTAATGCAAGCTATTTTCTGGTAATTCTTTGGTGAATCTCCGCTTTTGGTGATGCTTCAATTTGTTGGATGAGCACAAGCACAAGGAGGTCACGATTCTTACCTTTTTGTTGGATGTTGGTGGATGTGCATGTCTGAGTCCTAGTGGTATCCTTAGAGATGCACTTTTCCCTAGGATAGGTCATTACCCTCCCTTTTGTCACCTTAGAAAACAATGGTACATCTCCTCGTGAGGGTGCCCTAGGGTTTCTCCTTAATTATTTCTAGGCTAGTTGCTTAACCCATGACCCTCCCTCACTAGGCTAGTCGTTCTTCCTAAGAATCCCCACGTTAAGTAGGGCTTGTGCTAGGGTTTTCCCTAGGTTTTTCACACTTTCTCTTACACATCTAATATAAGGTTAGTTAGCTTAGTTATAGGCTAGTTTTAAGTTAGTTTAGAGTTTTCTTACATTTCCGAAACCAACGGATCTGTTGCTAACAACATTCCTCTTCATCTCTCACCCTCGCCATTCTTGTTTCTCCCTAACCCTCGTTCCTCTTTCCCCCTTCGCTTCTCATCTGGTTTACCTTTTTTGTTTCTTAAGTGCACCCTATCCCTTTTAGGGCTCGCAGCCTTTCACTCACGCTTTATACCTTCGACCTGCTGCTGTAGCAGTCCTTTCCTACTCGGGCCAACTATTCTTACTGCCACAACCCTCCTTTACCTTCGTTCCTTCCCCTTTTTCTTAGGGTTTCCTTCAAAACACCCTCTCACATCTTTGTTGGCCCTTTTACTTACCCTAATATACCTCGATTTACCCGATCCCTTTACCTTTGACGTGTCGTCCTCCATTCTGGGTTGTGCTTACCCTTTCAATCTGTCGGAACTCGCAGCCTACCCTCTTCCTCATCTCTACTTCATGAACTCCGCGTTTACACTTTGTTCAGTCCTTTAAACCACGTAAGGGATTCCCTTTGCAGTGGCAGCCCTGACCATGTAAAGACTACTGTTACATTCCATATCAAGAGTCCTTGATTCACCTCCAACACATGTATACACAACTAAAACATTAGTCAACAAATTACTAAATTGCTGGTATGTTTGCAAATTCATTTGCACGTTATACAATCATTGGTTGAAGTCTGAAACGTCATTATATTGTTGTTAATATATGATGGTTCAAGATTGTGATAATAGTCTTTTAGGCACACTTGATTTGCAAAATATTCACTATAGCACTGAAAAGTTACTTTGCTACCTTTTTATCGGCACATTATTATATGTCTCAAACTGTAAGTAATTATTGCATGGAACAATGTTGTTTACAATTCGTTTATACAATGCTTCACATACATAGTTTTCTACTAAGATATACGACTCTATTTCAGACTTAGTTTAATGGCATGATGCATGCATGGCCCTATGAGACGATCACTTCTATTATTTAACTGTTTGGTTTGTTACTAAGCCTGTAATGAATGCCATAAAACTATTATTTCTTGCATAGATGTCTGATTGTTTTACTCACACTACTGTACATGTGCATGATTTAGTAGTGGGTTAAGATCTGAAACGATGACATATTGTTGATACGTATTAATTGTATTGTTGAAGATTATGGTTTCGTAATGGTAGATTAATTGTACTTTGCTATTTTTCTCATACTACCTTCATTGTATTCTAGCTATATGGTAGACTACGTAATTGGATTATATTTGGATGAATGTATATCCGTTGTTTCTATCATCAATTGACTCCATTATGCATTGGTCACTAACTTCACAATATATGCAAGATATGTTTTTGTGTATAAGTGTCTTTTGTAGAAGTTAGGAGAAGTGACTACGATGACAGTTGTCACTTTCTCCACGTATGTTGGCCGGTGGCTTGGACTTCCATTTCAAGTGGTAACATTTTTGTGCCATTCTCGGGACCATTTCAAAATTTTAAGCGGTTGATAAAGAGTCATTCACACCCTCAAAAGAACGACATCCAATAAGAAAAATTGAGGTAAGTCTTTCTAGGTATTTTGAAAATATTATTGAAGACTAATATTGCAGATCTTACCTGCCAACTCCACAAAGAAGAATCCCGACAAGGCTTAACATTTTGGCAACGTTGTCGGGGACCTCAAATTCATTGAGGTGACATATCTGGGAAAGAACGACACTTTGGTAAGTCTTGAAGTCCTAATTGTATATGATTGCATACATTTTTTTGAAAGGACTAACCTTCAAGCTTATCTGGCGACTCCACATAGAACTCAGCTCACCCCATCAAGCAGGTACACTCTTGTTTTGTTCATTACTTTGGTGAGATATGTTTAAATAACGTGGAAAGTCTCTCCTATAAACTCCAATCAAAGAAAAATAAAGAAGTTCTCTACAAAGACAAGGAAGTATGACGAGATGGCATCTAATTATGAACTTTGAATGGACATATTGGATTTTTCACGCATTCTGATATTTCCACACAAGTATGCCATTCAATATGGTGGGAAGGGAATTTTCCCATTGTTCCAACAGTATAAGTACCATGCAAAAACACATGTGCAGGCATTCATGCAATTCATCAAGGCAAGAAACATCATGCACGGAGACATCAGGATGAGGCTATTTATGCTATCTCTTCACCCAGAATACAACTTATCTGTCAGAAATTGGTATGAGTGTTTTCCTTGCAAAAGTTTTTCTTCACTCAGGCAGTTCATGAATGGATTCAGCATGGATTGGGATTATGGTGTCAAAGAACATGAAAGAAAGGAAATGATCAATAGAATATGGGAAGAAACACTTGGAAGCAACCAGACTCAAGATGATTCAAGAAATGGAATCAAAGATGATATTCCATTTGAATTCAAATATCGTGATAATCCAACTAATACTGAAATGGAAATAGTTTTCACTCCTCTTGATTTATCAAACTTCCAAGAATATTCAGATGAGTTACCAGAGGTATTCTAGCATGCCTTCAGGGGTGACCATGATAATGTCGTAGATCATGTGGAATGGTTTATGACTTTGGCTTTAGAATATGGTATTAAAGAAAAAGAAACTGTTTGCATGTGATCATTTGTCCTTCACCTGGGAGGAAAGGCCCATGCTTGGTTTGTGGGCCTAGATAAAAGAACAATATCATCCTTTGCAAAATTGGTGGAAACATTTTCTAGCCACTAGGATTCGGAGCGACGTGTGAATGGATACCTCATGTCAAGCATGCAAGGGACTTGTTTAGTAAAGAAGCCGAAAACAAGGATCAGGTCAAAGAGGCCATTGTTCAAGGTCTAACTAGTGATATTTAAAGCATGATAGATGAATCTCCCCAAGAAAAAGAATATGATTATGTTCCTATATATCAAGACCTAGAATCCATAGCCAAAGAAGCAGAAGAATAGAAAGATAGGATGAGTTCTTCCTTCCAACATGCAAAAACTCCTTGTGACATACTAGATCTCTGGGAACCTAATTACGGGAATTCTGAGGATGATGGTTATTGGACATTTATGGGTCCACCTTTATATGATTCCTTGAGACTAGGTAGCATTGTCTGCAAATGTTGCAACAAGGAAGAACAACTTGATGAAGCTAACCAGGTTGAGCTAGAATTTGATACTGTTTGGGATGAAGAGATTTCAATCACCTTAAGAAATGATGATGAGGAAATGATTTATGAAGACCCTATGGAACGAGATATGATTGTTAATTCTCCTTATCAGGTTAATGATGAAGAATTGCTCGACCCTTTCTTCACTATAATTGAAGATGAAATATCACGAGACTTTGCATATAGTTGTTATATGCAGATGGCCCATTATAATGAAAAGTTCAAATATTTGGGACCCTGTATCTATGTTTATTCTTACATGATGTCTCCATCATACTCATCCTGCAGTAGGGAAGCATGTTGCATAGAGGATTATTTTGCAGAGATTCAATATATGATGAGCCTAAGTTACCACTCTCAATTGTTCTCCTTAACAAGAATTGAAGAATTTGTTCATCCCACTCTAAGCCCTTAATGATACATCTCAACAAGACTGAGGAAAGTAGGTGGACATGTACGATTTTCATCCCTCAATTTCATAATATTTATTGTTTATCTTTTCATTTGAAGCATGAAGGTATGAATTATATTGTTGACAATTTCACTTCCAACCTTCCACTTATCCTTTATACCTTCAACCTATTCTTGTAGCAGTCCTTTCCTACTCAGGCTAGCTATTCCTATTGTCGCAACGCTCCCTTACCTTCGTTCCTTCCCCTTTTCTTAGGGCTTCCTTCCGAGCACCCTCTCACGTATTTTTTAGCCCTTTTACTTACCCTAAGCTACCCCAGTCTCAATATTCTACCTATTATCGCTTACCTGGTCCATTTATCTTTGATGCATCATCCTCCATTCTAGGTTGTGCTTACCCTCCTTATCTCCCAGAACTTTCGGCCTACCCTCTTAATCATCTCTACCGCATGACCTTTGCATTTACACTTTGTCCAGTCCTTTAAACCTCGTAAGGGCTGCCCTTTGGAGTGGCAGCTCTGACCGTGCAAAGACTACTATTACATTCCATATCAACAGTCCTTGATTCACCTCGAACACCTGTATACATAAGTAAAACACTAGTCAATAAATTACTAAATGGTTGGTATGTTTTCAACATTCATTTGCACGTTATATGGTCATTGGTTGAAGTCTATAACGTCACTATACTGCTGTTAATATATGTTGGTGCAATATTGTGATAATATTCTTTTACGGACACTTGATTTGCAAAATATTCACTACTTTAGTACTGAAAAGTTACGTTGCTACCTTTTTTAAATGATTATATGTCTCAAACTGTAAGTGATTATTGCATGTAATCCTATTGTTTACGAATAGTTTATACAATGCTTCATGTACACAGTTTGCAACTAACATATATGACTTTGTTTCAGACTTAGTTTAATGGCATGATGCATGCATGGCCCTTTGATACAATCACTTCTATTATTTAATTGTTTGTTTTTTCGCTAAGCTTGTAATGAATGTCATAAAACTACTACTGCTTGCATTGTTGACTGATTGTTTTACTCACACTATTGTACATTTGCATGATTTAGTAGTGGGTTGAGATCTGAAACGATGACATACTGTTGATACATATTAGTTGTACTGTTGAAGATTATGATTTGGTGATGGTAGATTAATTTTACTTTGCTGATTTTCTCATACGACCTTCATTATATTCTCTCTATATGTTACACTGCATAATTGGATTAGCTTTGGATGAAAATATACGCATCGCTTCTATCATCAATTGACTCCATTAGGCACTCGTCACTGAATTCACAATATATGCAAGATTTGTTTTGTGTCTAACTGTCTTTTGCAGAAGTTACATAGGGATGTTTCATAGGAGGTTTCGGCTTCCGAAGAATTTAGGAGAACTGACTAAGGTGACACTGGTCACTTTCTCCACGTATGTTGGCCAGTGGATTGGACTTCCATTGCAACCAGTAACACATTGAAACCCCAAAAAGAGAAAAACTGATTTTTCTCTTATATTCCAAATAAAGACACTCATAAAAACTTCATAGATGACTTCTATAGATCAAATTCTAATGACATAAATAAAGAGCATTATTCTCCCAACAAAAGATGAATATCTTTCCAATATACAAATCCAAGTTGTGACTCTAGAGGTAAATTTGAGTAAATGTGTAATTTCGTGAAAAAATTCAGGGATGAATTTTATTGTAGGTAGTAATTTTTAATATATTTTTTCAAAAACATTTATCAATTTTTATTTTTTTGTAAATTTTATATTATAATTTTTTTATGTTTTTTGAAGGCTTAACATTTTGGCACCGTTGTTGGGCACCTCAAATTCATTGAGGTGACATGTACTGGAAAGAACGACACTTTGGAAAGTCTTGAAGTCCTGATTGTATATGATTGCATACATATTTTTGAAAGGACTAACCTGCAGGATTATCTAGCGACTCCACAAAGAACTCATCCCACCCCATCGATCAAGTAAGCTCTTGTTTTGTTCATTACTTTGGTGAGATTTGTTTAACTAACGTGGCATCTCTCTCCTATCGACTCCAATCAAAGAAAAATAAAGAAGTGTTTTACAAATATAAGGAAGCCTAACGAGATGGCATCTAATTACGAAACGTGAATGGACATATTGGATTTTTTGTGCATTCCGAGATTTCCACACAAGTATGCCATTCAAGATGAGGGGGTGGAAATTTTCTTGTTGTTCTAATAGTATAAGTACCATGAAGCAACACATGTGCAGGAATTCATGCAATTCATCAAGGTAAGAAACATCATGCACGAAGACATCATGATGAATGCCATCTCTTCACCTAGAAGACAACTTATCTGTCAGAAATCAGTATGAGGGTTTTCCTTGCAAAATTTTTTCTTCACTCAGGCAGTTCATCAATGCATTCATCATGGATTGGGATTACGATGTCAAAGAAAAGGAAAGAAAGTCCATGATCACCAGAATAATGGAAGAAACACTAGGAAGCAACTAGACACAAGATGATTCAAGCAACAAAATCAAAGATGATATTCCATTTGAATTCAAATATCTTGATAATTCAACTAATACTGAAATAGAAATAGGTTTATCTCCTCTTGATTTATCAAACTTCCGAGGATATTTAGTTGAGTTACCAGAGGTATTCTGGCATGCCTTTAAGGGTGACCATGATAATGTCGCACATCGTGTGGAATGGTTTATGACTTTGGCTTCAGAATATGGTATTAAATAAAAATAAGTTGTTTACATGCGATCATTTGTCCTTCACCTAAGAGTAAATGCATGTGCTTGGTTTGTGGGCCTAGATAAAGGAACGATATCATCCTTTGCAAAATTGATGGAAAAAAATTGTAGCCACTCGAATTCGGAGTGACGTGAGGAATGGACACCTCATGTCAAGCATGCAAGGGACTTGTTCAGTAAGGAAGCCGAAAAAAAGGATCAAGTCGAAGTAACCATTGTTCAAGGTCTCACTGCTGATATTTTAAGCACAATAGATGAATCTCCCCAAGCAAAAGAATATGATGATGGTCCTATACATGAAGATCTGGAATCCCTAGCCAAAGAAGCAGAAGAACAGAAATATAGGATGAGTTCTCCCTTCCAACATCGAGAAAATCCTTGTGACATACTAGATCTCTGGAAACATAATAGCGGGAATTCTGAGCACGATGGTTATTGGACATTTATGGGTCCACCTTTATATGATTCCTCGAGACTAGGTAGCATTATCTACAAATGTTGAAACAAGGAAGAACAACTTGATGAAGCTACTCAGGTTGAGCCTGAATTTGACACTGTTTGGGATGAAGAGCTTTCAGTCACCTTAAGCAAGGATGATGAGGACATGATTTGTGAAGACCCCATGGAAGAAGATATGATTGTTCATTCTCCTTATGAGGTTAATGATGAAGAATGTCTCAACCCTTTT
The DNA here is from genome assembly GCA_001517045.1 of Pseudotsuga menziesii. Lineage (NCBI taxonomy): Eukaryota > Viridiplantae > Streptophyta > Pinopsida > Pinales > Pinaceae > Pseudotsuga > Pseudotsuga menziesii. The sequence continues at coordinate 200,560 of LPNX011192519.1, forward strand.
GCCACTATAATTGAAGATGAAATATCACCAGACTTTGTAGATAGTTGTTATATGCATATGGCCCATTATGATGAAAAGCTCAAAGATTTGGGACCTTGTATCTCTGTTGATTCTTCCATGATGTCTCCATCATACTCATCATGCAGTAGGGAAGCATGTTGCACAAAGGATTCTTTTGCATAGATTCAACATATGATGAGCCTAGGTTACCACTCTCAGTTGTGCTCCTCAAGAAGAATTGAAGAATTTGTTCAACCCACTCTAAGCCCTTAATGATACATTTCAACAAGACTGGCGAAGGTAGGTGGACATGTACGATTTTCATCCCTCAGTTTCATAATATTTATTGTTTATCTTTTCATTTGAAGAATGAAGGTATGAATTATATTGTTGACAATTTCAAAAGTTCAAGGATTATTGGGGTTACTAACATGATCACAAAAAAGATAAGAAATGTACTTGCATGGTTAAAGAAATGATTGAGTAATTACAAAGATAGGTTGCAGCTCACATATGAATATTTGTGAGGTCCAATTCTACGAATAGCTTCCCAAGTTTAGGATTTATGGGTGAGTTTCAGGAAGAATTTTTTCTTAGAAGACATGTATGACGAAGGTGTTCCATACATAAGTCAACTAGAATCATGGATCAACGAAGCTTGTTAAATCAATGCTTCTTCATGGCACGAATTTCAAGTATTTCGGGTTCTTAAGAAGGTTCAGTTTCCTACACTCATCCAAATGAAGATCTGGGTAAAAACGCAACATATCATCAATGAGGTATTGTCCTAGATTACACTTAAGGACAAAGGTAAGATATCAGGTATGAATTGCTTACTGATATGGTTACATTGGTGGTATGATTTCACCTAACCTAATTTGATCGATAGGTTTAGGTTAGGTAGGGATAGTTGCATTAGGCATATCCTGTGCATTGCATTTGAAGTATTTTCATTGTTTAGTCACTTTCATTGTTCTTATTTTGTTTCCCTCAGTTTTGTGAACAAGGCAGGACAAAAGTGTCTACCTCTAGATAGTTTTAATCTCTTGTACATTTGATATGTGTGTAGGTCTACAGGTACCAGTAGATTCATAGGTTCTTAAGAACTCCTGGGAGGAGAACTCATCCCACAATAGGAGCCAGTGATACACTGCACCTGTACCGTATGCACCTTCAGGTTTACCCTAGTGAAAGAGGACCAAATTTTTTGACTAGGAGGGGTGTTATTAAGCAATGGTGCTCATGGTTGCACCCTTTGATACTCGTTTAGGGGTACTATGGCTTAATGGATATGTTGAATTCCCTTTAAATGGGTTTCCAACCTCAGGGATGGTGTCTGGGGTCCCTAAGGGTTGACCACTGGGTCTCATGGTTCCATATGCTACTTACATGCTCAAGTGGCCTCTACTTCAGATACAAGACACTCGTCTTCACTCACAACCACTTTAGACACCCTCTTTTCCCTTCAGTCAATGGGTCCTTACTCTTCCTGGCCTTATTTCCTCAGAGGAAAGCCACCCTCCATGCCAATACTTTTCATTCTTTGATGAGGACATTGAGGGATTTTACAACATTGTAGGGGTTAGATGGGATATAACTCCCTCCCTCTAGCTCACTCCATCTTTTTTTTCAAAGTGATTCGCTTATTTGAGCATGTTTTGGCACCTGGGGATACAAATATGCCAGGTATCCTACCTTAAGCATAACTTAGGCTATATTTTATTATTATTTTCTTTAATTTTCAATTGACATTTTATAATTTCAAATTAACTTATTTTAAGGCATGTAGGCCTTGATATTTAAAAAAGTGAGTGTGAGATCATATAAATAGATCTCCTCACTTTGATATTAAATATAGAACTTATGGTATATATCACTATGCACTTGTTTTACCCTTCTTAGGGTTTCTCTGGATGAATGCACTCCTTCTAAGGAATTTTTCTGGTTAATGCAAGCTATTTTCTGGTAATTCTTTGGTGAATCTCTTCTTTTGGTGATGCTTCGATTTGTTGGATGAACACAAGCACAAGGAGGTTAGGATTCTTAACTTTTTTTCAGATGTTGGTGGATGTGGATGTCTGAGTCCTAGTGGTACCCTTAGAGATGCACTTTTCCCTATGATAGGCCATTACCTTCATTCCTATCACCTTAGAAAACAAGGGTGCATCTCCTCATGAGGGTGCCCTAGGGTTTCTCCTTAGTTTTTCCTAGTCTAGTTGCTTAACCTAGGACCCTCCCTCACTAGGCTAGTAATTCTTCCTAAGAAACCCTAGGTTAGGTAGGGCTTGTGGTAGGGTTTTCCCTAGGTTTTCACAATTTCTCTTGCACATCTAATATAGGGTTATTTAGGCTAGTTATAGGCTAGTTTTATGTTTGTTTAGATTTTTCTTACCTTTCCTAAACCCACGGATCTGCTTCTAGTAGCAGTCCTCTTCTTCTCTCACCTTCGCTATTCTTGTTTCTCCCTAACCCTCGTTCCTCTTTCCCCCTTCGTTTCTCATCTTTTTTACCTTTTTTGTTTCTTAAGTGCACCTTGTCCAATTTAGGGATCACAACCTTCCCCTCACCCTTTATACCTTCGACCTGTTGTTGTAGCAGTCCTTTCCTACTAAGGCCAGCTATTCCTATTGTCGCAACCCCCCTTGACCTTCGTTCCTTCCCCTTTTTCTTAGGGTTTCCTTCGGGGCACCCTCTCACATATTTGTTGGCCCTTTTACTTACCCTAATCTACCTCAGTCTCCACATTATACCTATTGTTTCTTACCTAGTCCCTTTATCTTTTATGCATCATATTCCATTCTAGGTTGTGCTTACCCTCGTTATCTACTGGAACTTTCATCCTACCCTCTTAGCCATCTCTACCTCACGACCTCTACATTTACATTTTGTTTAGGCCTTTAAACCTCGTAAGGGATTCCCTTTGGAGTGGCAACTCTAACCGTGCAAATACTGCTATTACATTCCATATCAACAGTACTTGATTCACCTCTAACACCTGTATACATAAGTAAAACGTTAGTCAACAAATTACTAAATTGTTGGTATGTTTTCAACATTCATTTACATGTTATACGTGTTAGAATTGTTGTGCCATTTATATCATCAAGCAAAGAGTCCAAATTATTTATGTAGTGAATAGGAATGAATTATACAAACTGAAAAAATAAAATCTCGCAGGAAACAGATAAGTATTGCTCAGGGAATTATAGTATTACATAATTCGGTGTTACAGTAGTGTTACATAGGAACGAATTCGAATCATTAGGGATGAATTCGAATCTACCAACTGGATGTGATTGTATCTGACTACATGGGTAACTAAAGATGTCTAAATCACTATCGGAGTTCAAATAGTTAAATTCATATGTCTAAATAAGTCACACAATCAGTTATAATCAGTTAACTCAGTCTAACTGAAGTGGTAGGTGAGAAAAGGCGCCTTATCCACATGCAGTCATGCATAATTGGCGCTAACTGAGATGAAAGTGAACTAACTGAAAGTAACTGAAGAATAACTAAGATTAACTAGTTCCAACTCCTACTGACTGAAGGAGGTTAGTGTCAGGACTCCAAGTGGCTCCTAAAATGTAGGGATTGGCCTAGGAGGCACCTAAACTAATGCATGCAAGTGCAGTCAGTGGAAGTTAGCATCTATTGATGTTCCCCACACTCTAGTAAGTGGTACATGTGGCCCCATTAGGCCAAGTGTACCCAATGGTACTAGTGGAAGAAAATAATTAAATAAAACTCCTAAGTTAGGCTAAAATAATCTAATAGACAATTTGGTCAAGGGAATGATTATAAATCCTAACACCCCCCCTGAATCCTAACTTGTACAATTGTGGGCCTTGGGAACAAGGCCGTAAGTCACCCATATACAATATAAAATATAAAAAATGTTTCTTAATAAACGGAGGAAATAGGGGAAAAACTCATGGGACCCCCCCCCCCCCGCCTCAAGATAAGTAGGAATCATGAAATACGAGTTAAAAACTTTCAAAATATTTTGCTACAATTTGCAGCACTAAGTAGCAACAAAAATAGTATTCTAGTTCTTATGTGCAGAAAAATCTTGAATCTATGCATGTGAACCTATGAATCCAAACTGAATGATTATGTCTAGAGGAATATTCCTCTTTTGAAGAAGAAGAATATGCTCAACTAAATCAGAAATATAGACAGCTGCTGGATGAAAACTGGACCCATGTAGAGCAACTGAAATCAACTGATGAGAGAGAAAAGGTGCTTGAGAATTTGAACCATGTGAGGAACACCCCAAAAAATGATATATTGCAGCCTTGAACATCAAACCATGTGAGATAAAATCATCCCCAAGTGTTAGGAGCAAGTGTCTAGGTGAATGCATAATGTCTCCATCTTTACTAGTTATGTGAGGAGATGAGCATGTGATCAAATAGATAGGTAAAGAATCCCTGGGACTCTGGAGAATGAATTCTTGAGCTCCATAATATGATATAGCTTCACAAATAATCAATGATTCACAAATTAAAATATGAAAAAACTCATAAGAGGAAACTAACATCAAATCCCCAACAACAAATTTGAAGGAGACTTGCGGTACTTGATTTGTCACACCAAAATTGATGAAACCGGCTACAAGCATGATTGAAGGATCTTGGAACTTAAAACTTGAACCAAATAATATCATACCAGATAAAAATAGGATCATATCAGATCCAAATAAGTTCATATCAGATCAAAAAATTTGCTCCACCGAGATGGGAGATGCACAATTTTCTCCTTCTTCAAAATTATGAATATTAGTGCATGCAATCATGTAGGAATTTGCTAGAAACTCAAGATCAAAGAGAGTGAATGGATCACTCCTCAAATATGATATTATTTCCAAAATATCCATATACCCATAAAATATAATATCATCAAACTCATAAAATAATACTGACATCAAATCACCAGCATCAACTTCGAAGGAGAATTGTGGTACTTGATTTTTCACACCAAATTTGATGAGACCAGCTACAAGCATCACTGGAAGCTCTCGAAACTTAAAAATTTAACCAAGTAATATCAGATCAGATCCAAATAAGATCATATCATATACAAATAGGTTTATATCATATCCAAGAGTGTGTTCCACAATGATGGTAGATGCACAATTTTCTCCTTCTTGAAAACCTTGAGTGTTTGTGCATGCAATCATGTAGGAATTTGTTGGAATCCGTAGATCAATGAGAGTGAATGGATCACTCCTACAATATGATATTATTTCCAAAATATCAAAATATTCACAAAATATAATATCAGCAAACTTATGAGAGAAAACTGACATCAATTCCCCAACAGTAATTTTGAAAGAGACTTTTGGTACTTGATTTTTCACATCAAAATTAATGAGACCAGCTACATGCAACACTGGAATCTCATGAAATTGAAAGCTTGAACCAAGTAATATCATATCAGATCCAAGTAATATCATATGATATCCAAATAGGTTCATATCAGATCTGTTGGCCCAAGAAAGGGGCATAAGAAGGAATTTCGTGCGCGCAACCAAGGAAAATGCATCGCGCGCACGATAGAAGCAAAGGAAGATCGCAAGGGACGAAAAGGGCCCGCGAAGGAAGAAGGGAGAGGTGTGTGGAAAAGGAGTGGAAAGCACAGAAGTGCACAAGTGGGAAATGACTGGAAAGCAACAGATGCAGAATATATTTGTAAGTTAGGTCGATAGTGCCTCATGTCAAGTCATGATCACCACAGCTGTAACCATAGGGGTGATTGATGGTGACGGCTAACAGACTGACAGGATGTAGTTGGCCCTGCGTGGCCATGTAAATTAGTATAAATAAGAGGGATGCAATGGTTAGAAAGTTGGTCTGTGATATTTTCGTTGATCCCTGTTCAGTTTCCAGTAGTAGTTTGCTATTTAGTGGTAATCCATGGAGGGGGATGTTGTTTATGTTGTAATGTCATAGTGATCAGAAGAGGAGTAGACTGAGGAAGAGTGTGGTATCATTAGAGGGGTTGTTGAGCCATGTATCTAACTGCAGTGTGAGAAGATCGCTAGGAGTAGGAGTAGAGTAGAAGAGACAACCAAAGAGCATGAGAACTATGAGTCTGAACTTAAAGACATATCTCGAGATCAGTCTGCATCTCACAGACTGCAAGGTTCTATATCCTTTCTCATGCCAGATGAAGAACACCTTGGTGGTTTTTCCCAGATGGGTTTCCATGTTATTTCTTGTGTCTAAATGAATGGTTGATGTGGTGAATGTTTATGTGATTGATTAATAGTTGCTTTCTGTATAATGTTAAATGTGGTTTAGTCTCTGTTAGTTTCTTGTAATTGGTAAATGGATGAGCATAATGCCTTGCTAAATTGAAACTGTGTATATATCATTCTGTGTAATTCTTGTTATGAATCCTGACTTAAGTCATAGAGCCGATTGACATGAATCAACTGTGGTGCATGAGTTGCGCAAGCTGCGAGTTGGAAAGGAAAGTTGGGTCACGTGCGATGACATACACTAGTGCTCAATCGTGCAGAACCGACTACTCTATCCAGCCATCCTGCTACCTTCGTTCAGCTCCTTAGCTACTATCCAAGGGACCATACTTCCTCAACAATCACGTAAACATGGTTATGACGGTTACCCATCTATGAGATATCTCAGGTGAGACTGCGCCTGCTTCGCAGGTGTTTCCGATGGGGCTTGCTCTGTCAGGCTGGTATCTCAGGTAGTTATTGGATCGATGGGATGCGCAGGACCTGGGTTGGGTGAGTGGGGAAAAGTGTCAAACAAATGGTTCCGTTGTTGGGACCTCTTGATTAAATCAGGGAGATGTTGTGGCACCCAACGAAGGAGGAGATAGAAGATTCATTGGATGCTAAAACGCTGGTGTTTGTGCAAGAAGAAAGCGCAGGAACATAGTTCAGCATAGAAATATGGTTAGATGAATATATTTACTCTGATATTCATGAGATCTTCTTTGTTGAGTTCCCTGTTCTACTACATGAATGGTTAGTAGGATTGGCATCTAGACGGACCAACTTCCAAACAAGGGAGATTAGCGAGTGGAGCAACCAACTGGTTCAGGAGGTAACTAGTGTAAGTAACGTTCTCTCTAGAGCTGTTGATTTTTGGGTTGATAGTATATTGCAAGGGTATATTACTGAGTTTGCAATAGATACTATAACTTCATATAGTGAAGCTGAAAGAAATTTCTTCCAAGGACCACAAAGGAGATACTTATTGAGTATAAGTACATGGATAAAATTACTTGCTTATGAGAAGGATCTTTTGCACTTGGATAGTTGATCCGTGCGTCTAGGAGGGTGCTATGTCACTAACAAAAAGGTAAGAACATGGGGAAGAGTGCGTGGAGATGTTCCCTGGAAGAACAGAACCTGAACTCGAGGTTAGAGTACTAAGGAGTGGGAGAAGATTCAGATCAGGAAAGAGAAGGAAAACTGAAAGGGGTCGATGGAATCCTAGTTTGTTCGAAGGAAGTGAACATGAACTTTGGTCGTGTGAAGACGAAGGGTCTTGCAACAAAGAGGAGGACTATAGCCTGATCTCGGAAGGACTTGAAGATCCGGATAGCTTTGATGAGACCTCAAGGTCAGAGCACAATTATTTAACACCAACAATCTTTCCTGAGACAAGATCTAGAGTCTCATCCCCTTAAAGGACCTCTAATACGGATAGCACTGGTTCTGAAACTAGTGCGCAAGAAGGTGCAACTCACTTGAAACCTGTCCTGGAGAGCCTGAATGCCAACCCAATGGCAATGACAGACGTCCGGTTACCTACATTTAATGGAAATGGAATGGAAGACCCTGAACAACATTGCTTGCTATGTGAAGCTGTGTGGATGGTATGTTTTGTCCATGGCATCAATGTCAAGAAAGCGCAGATGATCACGACCTTAAGGCATCACGCCTTGGATTGGTTCATGAAATTTTGTGCCGCACCCGCTGGAACACCATAGAAGACCCTTAAGGAAATCCGAGTTGCAATGATCTTTGAGTTCATAAAACCCAAATCAGAGTCACAATGTATTATTGACATTAAGGAGATTAAACATGCTCTAGCATAAACTGTGTGGGATTTTGATCAAAGATTCAAGACAGTAATGGCCAAAGTAAGCTTCCAAATGTCCGATGTACAACATAAGGAGTGTTTTATTGTTGCTCTACTACCACACATATGTGGGCCATTGATGCAGCAAAAGATTGAGTCGCAGACAGAAGCATTGGAGCTATAGATGAAGCTAGAGGCCTCACCTATTGGTGATGGTGCCAGAGGAATGGTATAGATTCAGTCACATCTAGCCAAACTCACGATACAAATTCAAGATATCAAGAAGGGAAAAGAATCATAAGAGGAATTGTGGTGCACAAAATGTAGAATGGATAGACACACCAAGGATAATTGTTCGACCTTCATGAATTATGTCGCATCTGGTGCACCTAACCCATTAAACGAGCAAGGGCTACCATGGTGTCGTATATGCAAGTCAAGAGGCCACCATGATGAATAATGCATGTATTTGTAAAAATTTGTAAGTACCCCTGCAAAATTATTCTATAAATTTTCTAAATCGGTAGGACATGAGGAAAAAGACTATAGAGCATACCATCTCTTGAAAGAAAAAACTGTTGATATGTACTTAATGAAAAATGAGGGGTTCCATCAGGTTGAATAGAAGGAAGCCTCGTATCAACCTGTGTAGTTCCTAGCTAATCAGTACCAACAGCCGTATGCGCTTCGGTAGCCATATGCGCAATAAAACCCCGATCAGCAAAACTACTAGCAAAACCAGTACCGACCACAACAACTACACCCTCACAGAAGGGGTGGAAGAAAATTTAGAGGATGAGGTAGTAGAGGAGGATTTGGTAGGGGGAGAGGTCCATTTGCATGCTATAACTATGGACAACTAGGTAACTTTGCTAGAGATTGTTTAGAGCCTGCAAGAACATGCTCATATTGTAAGGGACATGACCATAATGTTGAACAATGTCCTCAGTTGATCGCAAAGTGGCAAGCAAGGACAGTTGCAGCACCCAACCCCCTACCAAACCCGAACCCAAATGCAAATGCAAATGTTCAGATGATCATGGCTGAACTGCGAGACCTGAACATTGTTGTCATAACTAGAGAAGGTGCGACCACTGGAGTAGAACAAGATAACTCGCAAGAACAACCGCAACCACAAGTGAGGACGGTGGCGCAGAAAAAGGAATCAACGATCGACCAGAAACAGAAAGAAATATTTTGGGATGTGCAATCAGACTTCATAAGCCTTGAATTACCATCAACTTCAACCAAAGTCAAGGACATGCCTGAACGATTCCAACACCTATTGCAGAAGAAGGATTCACTTGAGGTTAGTAAGTTGAGACCTCTTCTATCTAGTTGTTTGATGCTAATCCAAGATAAATATGCTATTGCAGAGCTATAAGCAATAATAGATGAGATCCCTGTAGAACCAAAAATTTAGAAGAAGGTTAACCAGGTACGATGAAAATGTAAGACTGGCCGCGAATTGAGAATGAAAGCGCAGATTGGTGATTATGACATGGACTATATCATTTTAGATTTGGGGTCAGATGTCAATATCCTAACGCACCAGACTTGGGAAAGCATGGGAAAGCCACGCTTGGATTGGTCTCCTATCCAGCTGCGTCTTGCCAATCAGGCAAAGGTACTACCCATTGGATGATTGAGCAATTCCATTGTCAATGTTGAACGATTGCGCACATATGCAGACTTTGAGATCATCAACATTGTGGATGATACAAATCGTTACCCTGCACTGCTAGGGACAGATTGGGCTATATACAACCAAACAATTACAAATTTCAAGAAAAGGATCCTCTCCTTTGAAGATGAGAAAATGAGAGTAGTCTCGCCCATTGATCCATTTGAGGGGAAAAGATATGTTGAGCTTGTTTATAAAGAGTGGCAGGCTGACTATCTCGATCAAATCTACAATGTTACAGCTATGCACAAAGATCATATCAGTCTGAAGGCAGATGAAAAATTAAGTTGGAAGTGCACGAGTTCATGTATGTCTGATTTAGGGGAGGCTTTAGAGAATTGGAAAAATAGATTACATGAAATCTCCATGAGAAGGTGTGCAAGAGTTACAAGGTCTATGCAATGGGTGGAGACTGAGTCAAGGGAATTACCTACCTATGAGAGTTTCATATATGTTTTGGATATGTCCCCAAATACCTGTGATAACTCTGAGCAGTTGCGACAAGGAACCCAGTAGGTTACGCATATAGTTCTAAATGCTGACAAGCACCCTAAAATTCATGATACAGTACAAAAAGAAAAAGGGGGTACATTTGAGAAGATCAATGACGCTAATACTCACAAACATAGTGCATCTACTCAGCAAGACAATATACCAAGGGACGCAGAAGATAACCCGACTAACTTCAGCGGGCCAAAAATAGTTGAACTAAGTAAAGATCACAGAGTAATACAAAAGCACTCATAGAATGAAGCAGTTGTACAAATTACAGATCTCCTGCAAGAATACCAGAACCTCTTCCCTCTCAACAGCACAGAAAGAAAGGGAATGGTGGAAGACTTAGAGTGGATGAAGATACCTTTGCGATTACAGACTAAGCCAACTCAACAACAGCTGCCAACACGAAATTATCAATATATCGGGGTGAAGCCATACACAGAAGGAAGACTTATCCTACACTATGACAGTAGAGTATTCACACACCCACACAAACTAAAGGCAACTTGGCTAAGGCCATATACCATCGCACAAACTATGGATATAGGCACAACACAACACCATAAAATTCGATGGTACCCATGCCGTGAGTTTGGTAAATGGCAGTTGCCTGAAACCTTACTATGACACGTGTAAAAAAAATAGCGGCCAAAAGACGTAAAATATTTTGTTGCAGGATTGCGACAGAACCAACAGAAAGCATGAACAATAAACCACCCAATGGTCACGTCATCGCATATACCTAAGCGGGCAACCTAAAGTGTGCAAGGGGCAAGACAAGTAGGGGAAAAAGGATGCAAAAAACAAGAATGAGAGGCTTACTAGCATTAACCAGCAGATCCATGCCAAATATTTGTACGACTGGGGCACCGTCATGGCATTAAATAAACACAGTACGAGGATCAGGGTGGCGTACTATTAGATCTCATCAACCATTTTAGCACTAATTAGCATAGCTAGTTTGACAAGTATAACCCGAAAGGCCAGCTGCAGAAATTAATGGAGAAAGCATTGGAAAAGGCAACCCGAGAGAGTGATTAGACCTAAACCTCCTGTCAAATGATGATTGAAAGACATTGTGCAATATCTAAATATTTGATTCCCCCTCAAACATTTTTTTGTTATGCACAGTGCGCACAGGAGCCGAGCCATTGCAGAACTACATCCTATCACATGTCTTCCATTCCGCTTGAGCCCATGGTAATTAACATTCCTAGTGAGAGTGAGGCACCAGATGCCACTATCATCTCTGGTTGCATCATTGATGAGGAAGTAGAAACCTAGTCAGGCGAAGACCCACAATTCCAACAGCCACCAGAGAGTGACGCAATGGCAAGAACAAGGAAGCCATAAACAATTCCAACCCCTAGTTCGCATCCTATGCCGAACCCAGTCCAGGGAATACCAATTATTCCAAGTGAGCCATTTACATGGCCACCATCGAGACAAAGTAAATGTTACACATCCACCATTGAGACAAAGGAAACATAAGGTTCTAGCCACTCTAAACGAACAAGGAAAGGCACATACTGTTGAGCAAGGAAATGATGGTGGAGACGAGGCCTGGCTACCGTAGGAAGAGCTAGAGGTAGAGCGAGTCGACCCGAGCTTCCCATGCTACATTCAGCCAAGAAGACCTGGTGTAGCTGAAACAGATCTTTCGAACAAGGCAATGACCACTTTGATAGCACCGCGAATCCTTATCGGCATGACCTTGCTACACAATATCCTCCCAGAATTGGCTATATTGAAGTTCCAATGCTATGACACTCGACAGCAAGAGGGGTTGCAGATAACAGACTGCATGGACATAATCCAGGTCGCTGCATGTGCTGTCAAGGTAATCAAACCAAAGAAGTGGGATAAGGGACTAGCCATTGTACGAATAACCAACATGCTCTTCATACCTCACTTCAGCCATAGCATATAGGTAAATACATATGTAAAGTAGTTACTAGTCTGCTTTCATAGAGGATACTTATGGATGGACCAGCCATATCCTGTTAATGCTAAATTAATAGTGAGAATAACAGGACTCCCAACCGAAGGCAAAGATCCTCTACCCTACCTGGCTAAGCACAATACTAAACCCATCAAGCAGAAGCACAACCTTCAGTGAGCAGGAAGGGGCTACTTGCTGGGGCCCATATAGGACCAAAGTTTCCGTGTTGCTGCAAAAATATTGTCCTATAAAAATTTCATAAGATGATACCAACACAGTGTTCGGAAGCGGTAGTAGAAATTGTAGATTTATGTGCACAAGGAGAAAAGTTCAACTGGTCATGGTACTTGCTAAATGTACTAATCGAAGATGCGATGATGGCTCAACACAAGAAAGGTCACAAATTTTTATATTCCTGGTTACTAATTTTGATTTCCTTCACTGTCTGGGCTAACCCCCTGAACTATGTACACATGGATGTCCCAATATCCTACTTAGGGGCAAGATACCAGAATATATGGGAGGACAAGGTCGATAGAAAACACCAACAAGATAACAATATTGCATTCTTTATGCATGCAAAGGTGCTGTGAGAAGTTTCCCAACAAACTCACAGGATCTACGCCACAACTAAGGTATGCTGCTTTTGTTAAGTTTGAAGCTGATATACATAATATAAATCTACTGCCTACAAAAGCTCCATGTCAGCAGATACATGAAGCAATATTTATAGTGACCAACGATGATGTGGATACAATTGTCAAGCTATGGCCTAAGGAATGGTGCATCCCACTTGCAGAGCCACTACCTAAAGAACAAAATGCAGAAGAACCTCCAATTCATCAAGTTAATGGTGAATACCATGAAGGTGACGATGCCCAAGTGGATCTATTGCAAGAAAACATGGAGGATGATGATGATACGGAGGACTCGGACCAACATATTTTAGAGCGTCCGCCTGATGGAGATCAGTCGCAGAATGGCGTGCAGCCCGAGGAAGGCCACACGCCTCGGAAGAAACAGAAAGCCGATAAAACAACGAACACAACTATATTAACTAAGGATGAGTTACAAAAACTTGCCAACGATGTTAAGAAAGTTGCGCAAGATAACCTTAGTGATCTAATGGCCCAATAAGTGAGCATTGCTAACCAAGTCCAGGACCATCTCAATAAGTTAACAGCGGCTGTCAATGATGTCAAGGACACTGTGGAGGCCGAAACATATGGTGTTGATCCTAGTGTGCCACTAGTTGCACCAACATTAGTACCACCGATCAAAGTGCTCATTTAGAAGCAGGCACTTGAAGCGACTGAAGAGGGAAGTGCAGGTACCGATGATAACAATGTTAAGATAGAATTCTCTAGGTTTCTCTTGGAGTAGATCTATAGCATCCAGCAGGCAGTTGCAATTGAACTTTGGCTAAGGCAAAACGTCATTACTTATCAGGAAGCAAAGAAGCAAAAGAAGGCCAAACTGTGCAAGGCTTTGTTGCAAGGAAAGGACTGGAAACTGCAGGAGCGCACCAACCTCCTGGCCGAGAAGGAGTAAGAAATATTAGCCTGGGAGCAAAGCTGTGTCACGTTGGTGGATTCTATTAAGAATTCCATTGTTGTATTTCCACCAGAGGTTGGGCAAGAAAATGAAGACTCCCTGGCTAAAGTTTCCAGGATTGCGAAGATCACGCAAGATATTCAGCACCAAGTAGAAGATCTACAAGCCCGACAGATACCAAGCACACCCCCGGAGGTGCTGGCAGAAAGAAGAACAACAGTGTCTAAAGCTGCTGACAAAATTAAAGGTGGAGAAGTAATCTGCACAAAGGCTGCAAACAATGTTGTGACCATTTGGGAAACATTTCTAGAGGATGACGCAACTGAGAAAATAAGGCAACGTATATGAGAGAAATATGAGCACATCACTACTACGAAGGTGGAAATGTGGAAGCTACACCTCCAGCAAAAGGTCATTAAGAATGCAGAGATCAAAAGTCTCCAGCACGAAGTCAGAACCCTTCGCGAGCAAGAGAAATCGAGGGAATCCAAGGTTGAGGGATTTCAGTCGGAAGCAGAACAACTCATAGAACATATTCAACCAATGCAGTAGAAGCTTCACAGCATACTCCAATTGATAGAGCAAGACTTGTTGGAACATGTACAGTCCGATCGTGTGGAGCAATTAGCCGCACAAGAAAAGGAAGTTACGGAAGAAGTTGTTAAGATAGAAGTAATGGTGCAGGAATTCCAAGGCAATGTCTGTGTTGCTGCGCAACCAGACTTGGAACCAACAAGTTCAAAATAATGCAAGCAAATACGACCAAGCCACTCGGCTAAAAAAAAAAAAATTATTTGAATTTTGGAGGCAGCCATAGCACCGTGCGTGCGTAGCGAGAATGTGGATCTAGAAGCCGATGTTGTGCAGAAATGATGATGCATATTAAAGTTGTCACCAATCTGTTTATGAAGAAAATGATGGCAAGTCCAATGCAGCTAACAATTACTGACAAACTATTAAATGCATCAATATTCAATGGAGATTTGGAGCTTGAAACAGGACAGCACTGCAACAAGACCAAGTATGGGGAACTCTGTAATGGTGGTTGTCCAACTCATCCACATGTGCTCACAACTGTCAATACCCAAAAGTGGCAATGTAGATAATCATAGCATATCTAAGAAGGAAATCTGGTACACAAGGTGAGGGCCTTGTCCTCATAATACCACTAGATAAGCATGCACGAAAGAAGACCCGATGCGCTTCCTATAATATTGGGGTTCACTTGCACCAAGCATGCATCACTGTGTTGTACTGCTCAATCACCAGATGTAGTTACAAATGAGTTGTGGACTCTCTTGCCGAGCAGCCTTGAGGGATAAATCTGTTGCTGCATATTTCAACGTGTCGATTGTATCCAGAGACAGTAAGAAGGAATATGGTGATAGTCACCCAGTTAGTTCAACCCATTGACAAGCCTCCGACGAAGTCCTACTTGGATATTAGTATATTAGTAGAGTAGCGGCCCTTTTGGTGGCACCTGAGTGGACTCCAGTAGGGACCAAAGAACCAGCCCATTTTGACAAACTCTACAGGATCTGAACTAGAGTCTCGGCCGTCTTTCACAAAGTCTACAAGCTTGGAAGGTGGCCACAGCTTCCACCCATCCAGGAGGGGTCTCCATCTCTTAGTGGACTATGGGAGGACCAACGAGAAAGTGTCGGCTTGTACTCTATGCTGCTCAGGTGAAAGTGTCAAATTGTGGCAAATCACTCACCTCCACCACCCTGGGTAGCATGGCTTGTCCGGTTTTCAATATGGAGAAGTCTTCAAAGTTCATATCTATGGAAAAAAGGGTGGTGAAGAACAAGTTGCAAAAGAGAGGAACTAGAAGAAGAGAAGAAAGAGAACAAGTCACAACAATCCACAGCAACCATGCATCAAACCCCAGGAGCATGAGAATGGCAGAAGAGCCAAGGCCACTTGGATTGTTTTGTCGGAATGGGACACTAACCACCCTTGGTGAAATTGAAGGCAGACTATGACAAGATGATGAGAGAGTCCCAGAGAAAATATAGCATTCCTCTTCGCAGGGATCTTGGTCTCAATAAGAAGCACATAATATTACCTTGCCGGTTTAAGGGAACTTTGAAATTGAATCCTCCATTACCCATCATCTAAATAGTTCCAAGAAATAAGCTATATTGGTGTGCTTACCCCACAACGCACCTAAGTCTGTGAAAAAGTTGCCTTTAAGGAACCTGAAAAAAAAATAGATCAAGGAGTAGGATGCACAAGCTAAGATGCAGCCGAAGCTGCGTGTAAAAAAAAAAATCGAAAAGATACCACACAGGTTGGGCCACTCATATGTCCCTTGCTTCGTGGCTCGAGAGGAGCCACAGGTGACTTTCGGGGGCCTGTTGGCCTAGGAAAGGGGCATAAGAAGGAAGTTCGTGCACGTAACCAAGGAAAATGCGTCGTGCGTGTAATAAAAAAAAAGGAAGATCGCGAAGGACGAAAAGGGCCCACGAAGGAAAAACAGAGAGGTGCGTGGCAAAGGAATGGCAAGCATGGAAGCATGCAAGGGGGAAACAACCGAAAAGAGATAGATGCAAAATCCATATCATGGTCATATAAGGCGGCGTAAGCCTATAGCTACTCACGTATGAGAATATATTTGTAATTCAGGCCGATAGTGCCTCGTGTCAAGTCATGATCACCATAGATGTAACTAGAGGGGTGGATGATGGTGACGGCTAACAGATTTCCAGGATGCAGTTGGCCCTCCATGACCATGTAAATTAGTATAAATAGGAGGTCTGCAATGGTTATAAGGTTGGTCTATGGTATTTCCATTGATCCCTGTTCAGTTTCCAATAGTAGTTTTCTATTCAGTGGTAATCCATGGAAGGGGATGTTGGTTATGTTGTAATGTCATAGCGATCAAAAGAGGAGTAGACTGATGAAGAGTATGGTAACATTATAGGGGTTGTTGAGCTGCAGATCTGACTACAGTGTGAGTAGACCGCTAGGATTAGGAGTAGAGTAGAAGAGCGAACCAGAGAGCATGAGAACTATGAGTCTGAACTTAAATACATACCTCAAGATCGGTCTGCATCTTGCAGACTGCAAGGTTCTATATCCTTTCCCATGCTAGTTGAAGAGCACCTTGGTGGTTTTTCCCAGATGGGTTTCCATGTTATTCTTGTGTCTGAATGAATGGTTGATGTGGTGAATTTTTATGTGATTGATTACTAGTTGCTTTCTGTAAAATGTTAAATGTGGTTCAGTCTCTATTAGTTTCTTGTAATTGGTAAATGGATGAGTAGAATTCCTTGCTGAATTGAAAATGTGTATATATCATTCTATATAATTTCTATTATGAATCCCAACTTAAGTCATAGAGTCGATTGACGCGAATTAGTTGCGATGCATGAGTTGAACTAGCTGCGAGGTGGAAAGGAAAGTCAGGTCACATGCAATGACATGTAGTTGTGCTTAGTCGTGCAAGATTGACTCCTCCATCCAGCCATCCTGCTACCTTTGTTGAGCTCCTTGGTTGCGATCCAAGGGACTATACTTCCCTAACAATCACAGAAACATGGTTTCGATGATTACCCATCTATAAGATATCTCAGGTGAGACTGCGCCTGCTTTGCAGGCGTTGTCAATGGGGCTTGCCCTATCGAGCTGCTATCTCAGGTAGTTGTTGTATTGATGGGTTACGTAGGACCTAGTTCACGTGAGTGGGGAAAAGTGGCCAACAAGATCCAAGGATGCACTCTACCGAGATGATAGATACACAATTTTCTCCTTCTTCAAAATTATGAGTATTGGTGCATGCAATCAAGTAGGAATTTGTTGGAAGCTCTAGATCAACAAGAGTGAATGGATAACTCCTACAATATGATATTATTTCCAAAATATCCAAATAATTACTTATATTCACACCAGAAACATCATTAGAGACAGAGAAATCAAATTCCTCTCCCTTTCCTGGAGCAATCACTGGTAAACTATGCACATAATTTATAATAGAAGAATCACTGGAGAATTTTTGCATAGAATGCAAGGAGATTTTTTCTTCAATAATATATATTCCAATGTCTTCTTCTATATCAACCATGTGAGAAGATGAGATATCATACATCTCATAAACTTCCAGAGTAGGAGGAAAAGGAGTCACTCCAAGGAGACTTTCTTCAATTCGAATTGACTATGTGGAAGATTCAACTTCTTCTTCATTAGAGAGAGTAGAGGCTGAGACTTTTGAATAAATAACTCTTGTGATTCTGAATGTGCTCTCCAAATTTATATAATAATCCTCACTGTGCTTCCCAAAATTTCTATCCAGTTCTGTCCAGAGATCCTTTGGGTATTCTGTAGAATCAATAAGGTAGCGCAAGCTAGGAGAAATGACCCGACCTATTCTTCCAAAAGCTCTATCAGCATCATTTAGCCAGTCATTCTCATATTTACAAGACTCTTTACCAAGTCCCATAGATACCTCATAGAGACCTTGTCTCTTTAGAGATGCAATCATCTTCAACTTCCATTCAGAATATCTTGTGGATGGAGTAAGAAGAGGAACTGATAATCTCGAATCCATATGAATTTGAACCTGCAAAATATCACTGCAAAACAAAAAATATTCGAAATATGTTAGAATTGTTCCTCTATCGACATGAACACTTTCTTAGGGTCCGTCATGCCTACACCACCACTCTGAATAAATTCAGAGGAAGAAAGGCACTCTTTGCCGGACTTATGTGGAAACCCAACTGCTTCTGGTGTTCAATGGAGAATATACAAACATAAAGCTTGCTTGAAATGGCTATGATACCATGTTAGAATTGTTGTGCCATTTAGATCATCGAGCAAAGATTCCAAATTATTGATGCAGTGAATATGAATGAATTATACAAACTGAACAAATCAAATCTCACAGGAAACAAACAAGTATTGCTCAAGGAATTACAGTATTATCTTCATTACATAATCTGGTGTTACAATAGTGTTACATAGGAAATAATTCAAATCATTAGGGATGAATTTGAATCTACCAATTGGATGTGACTGTATTTGACTGCATGACTAAGTAAAGATGTATAAATCACTATCGGAGTCCAAATGGTTAACTCCAGATGTCTAACTAAGTCACACAATCAGTTATAATCAGTTAACCGTAGTCTAACTGAAGTGGTAGGTGAGAAAAGGTTCCTTATCCACATGCAGTCATGCATAACTTGCGCTAACTAAGCTGAAAGTGAACCAACTAAAAGTAACTGGAGAATAACTAAGCTTAACTATTTCCAACTCCAACTAACTAAAGGAGGTTGGTGCTGAGACTCCTAGTGGCTCCTAAAATGTAGGGATTGGAATAGGAGGTGCTTAAACTAATGCATGCAAGTGAATTCAATGGTAGTTAGCCTCTATCGGTGTTCCCCGCACTCTAGAAATTGTACATGTGGCCCCATTAGGCCAAGTTAACCTAATGGTACTAGTGGACCCAATAATTAAATAAAACTCCTAAGTTAGGCTAAAATAATATAATATACATTTTGGTTAAGGGAGGATTATAAATACTAACAATGTGGTCATTGGTTGAAGTCTAAAACGTCACTATACTAATGTTAATATATGCTCATTTAATATTGTGATAATAGTCTTTTACACACACTTGATTTGCACAATATTCAGTACTTTAGCACTGAAAAGCTACATTGCTACCATTTTAACATGATTATATGTCTGAAACTGTAAGTGATTACTACATGTAACTCTATTTTTTACAAAAATTTTATACAATGCTTCACATACATAGTTTTCTACTAACATATATGACTCTATTTCAGACTTGGCTTATTTGCATGATGCACGCATATCCCTATGATACAATCATTGCTATTATTTAATTTTTTAGTTTTTCGCTAAGCCTGTAATGAATGTCACAAAACTACTACTGCTTGCATAGATGATTGATTGTTTTACTGACACTACTGTACATTTGCATGATTTAGTAGTCTCTTTAGATCTAAAATGATGACATACTGCTCATACATATTAGTTGTACTGCTGAAGATTATGATTTGGTGATGGTAGATTAATTTTACTTTGCTAATTTTCTCATACTACCTTCATTATATTCTCTCTATATGGTACACTGTGTGATTGGATTATCTTTGAATGAACATATAGCCATCGTTTCTATCATCAATTGACTCCATTAGGCACTGGTCACTAACTTCACCATATATGCAAGATCTGTTTTTGTGTCTAAGTGTCTTTTGCAAAAGTTACATAGGGATCTTTCCTAGGAGGTTTCGACTTCCGAATAAGTTAGGAGAAGTGACTAAGGTGACATTGGTCACTTTCTCCACATATGTTGGGCGGTGGCTTGGACTTCCATCTCAACCAGAAACATGTTTAAACCCCAAAAAGAGAAAAACCGATTTTTCTCTTATATTCAAAATAAAGACACTCATAAAACCTTCATAAATGACTTTATATATATCAAATTCCAATGACATAAATAAATAACATTATTATCCCAACAAAAGATGAAGACCATTCCAATATACAAATCCAAGTTGTCAATCTAGAGGTAAATTGAGTAAATGTGGAATTTCATGAAAAAAAAACTAGGGATGAATTTTATTGTAGGTAGTAATTTTTAATTTTTTTTTGCAAAAAAAATTATTAGTTTTTATTTTTTTGAAAATTTTATATGATAAAATATTTTACTCTAAACATGACCAAAATTATTTAGAAACTATACAAAATTATTAGAAATTTGAATATTTAAAAAAAAAACCTTTTAATATTCTATGGTTGGAAATTTAAGAATTAATAATATTCGTAAAATATTTTACACTTTAAGAAAATTATGGATCCTTAAAATTTTCCTTGAATTTAACCTTGAATAAGGGATCTCAAAGCTTTGTATCAAAAATTTGTCATAATAGGATGTTCTCAAAATAAACTCAATGGAAACAAATTTAATATCTCAAAGAAAAATATTAACAATGAGAACACTAATTTCAAAACAATTCAATGGCATATGGTAATGAACTTTGTCTCTCTCTGACACACATTGCAAGGAATTTGTAACAAGGGCATGACATAAGCAAACTATTGTTGTTCAACATCCTCAAGTTTAAAAGATTCATCATTCAACTTCGACTTGATATTCTTATACCTTATCCAAAGACATCCAATGTAGAGGATGATCCAACCCATAGATTGAAACTAAAAGAGAATGATGCAAACATTTCTCAAAGCTTGAGTTGGGGGAGGAATGTTATTTGATTTGAAATTTCACTGATATGATCAATTATATCCAAATTTTCACTAAGGAGGAATACATAACTACAAGATTATTTTCTCCTTAATAATCGATGATTTCCTCCATTAATGTCCTTATCTTCCACAATTTTTCTTTACAATGCTCGGCTTTCCTTCAAAGGTCTTAATATTTAGCCTCAACCTTGGTAGCATGTTTACACACTACATATCCTATTGTTGTGATAGTCTCAAGTGGGTTTGTGCAAAGTTCAAACAAAAATAGCACCAAATCAAATCCAGACAATAATTAATTAGGTTTCCATATCTTAGATTCCTGTGGTGTTTAGATTCAGAATGGGTTTTAAGGTACTCCACAATGGCCATTATAATAGTCGATGTTTTGAACCTTATTCATAGTTCATCATCAAGACAAAATGCGTCGAGGATGAGGAAAGGCCAATGTAGTTATAAGTATAAACTCAATTTCTTGGAGAGGCAACCTCAAACCCTATAACCATTTTAAGACTTAAACTTGAGAACTTTTTAAGGGGAAAGGAGGTTGTATTAATTAATTAATAGGATATTAAATATGAAATAGTTTATTAATAATAATGAAATACGATAATATTATTATTAAAGAGAGGAATAGTTAATACATTTAGCCGATTAACTTGTAAATTAGGGTTAACTTTAGTATTGAATGTAACAATAATTGATATTAAATGTATTAATTAATAAATAATACATTTAATATTATTAACTATGATTAACTGTGATTAAGGTTCAAAACATTGACTATTATAATGGCCACTATGGAGTACCTGGAAACCAAGTCTGAATCAACTAGTTTATTTAGGTTTAGATTTAGGAAAATATTTTAGTTTTATTTTAAATATTTCAAGAGAAACGAGGTAATTTAAACCATGGAGAAACTTGTCACATTTTCCAAGAAACAATCTTAAGGAATGACTTGTTTCTCAAGAATTTGTTTTTTTGACTTAAGAAATGAGAAGGGTTGTATAAAATGACATTTTCCATGTTGTCCCTTTTCAAAACCCATTGTAAGAAAAGGAAGATACCTATATCCTTTTTTTAATAAAGTTCAATCTTCTTCTTTTTTTATAGTCCTCATCTCCACTTTCTACATTTTTTTTTGTACAAGACAAGTTGGAGCTCTAAAAAATGCTATAGTTATGTCTTCACATATTACATAAATCACTACTATCATGGATCCAACTACAATTTCTATCATTTCTAGTTGTAGCAAGTACAATTCTATTTTCAAAGATGATCATTCTACCATTGCTTTCCGCTTCTTGTAATATTTTTGGAATAGAAAGTTTTATTAATGAACTATTTAGATATAGAGAGAAATGGTGCAAATTGAAAAACATAGGAATTGAAATCCTAAGATCAAGGATAGTGGAACCACCTTCTCTTCCATGTCTAACACCAAATCCTCTTTTGTGATCGTCTGTGTATGCCATACTATCACTTGAAGCTGATCAGTTGATTTGGAACCAGTCTAAATTTGGGAAGTATACTCCAAATATTGGATATCTTCAGTTCATACTGGATAGAA
This sequence comes from Pseudotsuga menziesii, assembly GCA_001517045.1. Lineage (NCBI taxonomy): Eukaryota > Viridiplantae > Streptophyta > Pinopsida > Pinales > Pinaceae > Pseudotsuga > Pseudotsuga menziesii. The sequence continues at coordinate 223,107 of LPNX011192519.1, forward strand.
ATGAGGAGGAACTTACTTGGTGGTGGAAGGTCCTTTGGAAGTTTAAATATCCACTTAAGGAAAAAATCTTTAGCTAGTTTATATTGTCAGATAAGGCATTAACATGGGATGTTATATGCAGAAAAGGAAGGGAAGGTCCAGGTAGATGTTATTTATGTAAAATGGATATAGAAACCAATGTTCATCTAGGAGTGGAATGTACTTTTTCAAGATGTGTGCGGTTTGAACTTGAGGCAAAGTTGCAGTTACACAATTTATGGACTAGTAATTCGGTAAGTACATGTCTAAAAAAATTGGTGTTTAAAAGGATAAGTGAAACATATCAGGTCCTTACCAATTATGGTTTTATGGTTCATTTGGAAGGCTAGAAAGAAGTGATGTTTTGATGATTTGGTTATAACACCTTTCTAGGTGCATCTTTCAGTTTGGGTTTGTTGAGTTCCTTTCCCCAAGATAATATAGTAGTCAGGATTAGACCTGTTGTCGAAGAAGTTATTGATAAATCATATCCTTGGGGATATTTTGATGGATCGACAGCAAGAGATCCAAAAATCTATGGAGTTGGTGGCCTTCTCTTCATATCTGATAAGCACTTTTTTCACTTTTAAAGCAGGACTGGGCACTAGAACTAACAATTATGCTGAGATTCTAGGATTAAAGCTTCTTCTGACTTTGTCTTTGGATAATAATTTTAAAAAACTGCATATTTTTGGTGATTCTCAACTTGTTATCAATTGGGTTTCTGGTAAGTATGGTATACAAAATGTTCACCTTGCTCAGATTTTGCTTGAATTCAATAGATTGGCTGACATGTTTGATTCAGTGGATTTATTGCATATTTATCCTGAAAGAAATACACTAGTAGATGTTTTGGCAAAAGATGGAGCTAATGTGATATCTGTCTCTTGGCAGATTTTTGAGCACATGGCAGCTGAATGCTTTGGATTTGTTAAGCTTTTTTAAAAATGGATTATGTTAATATTTGAACTATTTTGGGATGCATGCAGCATGGAGACTATTGTTGGAATACTGTTGGTGGAATGAGTGATCCTGGGCTAAGGATTATGTTTTATGATGTTTTGAGCAGATGTTTTGTTATACATTTTGATTGATGTATGGTAATGGATATATATATGAAAAACTGATAAGATGTTTTGTTATACATTTTGAATGATGTATGGTAATGGATAGTATAAAAAACTGCTAAGTTTTGAGCAGTTGATATGTCTGTTTTTTTAAGTAATGGGGTAGATCTTGCCCTGCTGAATGCATTGGGTGTATCTATGATATTTTGTCAGTTTGTAAGTGAGATGAAGACTCATTTGAATTTGTAAAAGAATGATGAGACCTTTTTATCCTGGTATTTTGACAATGGACAATAATTATATTGTGCCATCTGTGGAATGTAATTATGTTTAATAAATACAATTACGATTTTTTCTGTGGAAAAAAATCTCAGATCTTTTTTGTTTTTAAAATTGTGCATATCTCTACCATAAATATTCATTTAAAAAAAACAAAAAAACAAAATCAAAATAAAAATAAATAAATAAATAAATTATTCTTTATATCATAAAACATTTTACAATTATTAAACAACAAAATTATAAACAATTCTTAAAAAAATATATTTAAACAATTCATATAAATATATCCATGCTATAAACCACCTTATAATTTTGAAATACAAATTATAATCACTGTGAAATGATAACTCCAATACCAATAACTATAATTTTAAATGATAAACACAACCAAAATTAGCTCATTAGGTGGCATTAATCACTTTAAAAACAATTCATGATAAACAAAAGAAAGAAATAACTTATAGTGTGAACGTAATCCACTTCACCATGAACATAATTCATCACAAAAGGTTTCTTTGTTACCTTAGGATTTTCTAAAATGACAAAGTAATTGCAAGTTCATTTAAGACTAAGGCTAATTTAATTGCTCAATATTTTAAAACCAACCTGCAATTTAATTAAATTAACACATCTAAAAATATGTTTCTAGGTGGTCAACCTTAATCTTTGCTCGAATTTTTATAATTTCATCCACATTCCAAAAATATAAATATAAAACCTTACTATATGATGTATGTTTTTTCCAAGACTACATAAAATATGAAAATTGTATTAAAAATAATTATTATAAGAGAATACAAAATTTTATTATAAAAAAATGGTTTAAATGCTAAGCAAAGTATATGTTAATAATTAATCATGTGCATAATGAATCATTTGCTTACCATCAACAATTGCATATGCATATCTTTATTGTGTTTAAAAAGGTTAAAAGAATATAAAATTGTATTATAAGAAGAAGGTTATTTAAAAAGTTAACCAAAATATATATTAATATTGAATCATTTTCTTACTCGTAACTAATATATATATTAGTTTTGTTTATGTGCCAAAAAATCTTTTTAAGATTACTAAAGTTTTAGAAAGTTGGGAGGTTATAAAGGTTTGTATTGTAGTAAATACTATGAAACTCAGATCTAATATGGGTGTAAGCAGTTTTAAAGAAATGTAACTGCGAAAGATATTCTATTTTATATTATTATTGTTAGTACCCCTTTTGGAGATGTTGTTCCTCCAATTAGCGATGTCATTGATGTAATTGGTCATGTAAAGTCTTGAGGTAAAACCTTCGTTGTAATCCAGGTTAGTAGTACCCACAAAATTATTATTAAAATGTATTTTTGAGTCTCCCAAGGCAAGTTGGCCGTGTTTGTTAGGAGAAGTCAGCCTTGTTGGGTTATTAGGATTCTCCATTGATCAATATAAATAGGGGAGGCGCCTCACTCATTTGGACAAACACAAAACTCAAGCAGTTGCGCTAGAGAGAGAAGAAATAATCCATCTAGATGAGAGGAAGCAGTCTAGTCTTGTTCTTTGGATCTTACATTGTACTTGGGTGAATTATATATAGAGGAATTTTTGTTGGGTTTTCTTCCCCACAAGGGTTTCCTAGGATAAATCTTTGTGTTCTCTTTTGTTATGTTTTTCTTATTATTCTTTCAGTGATCCTTTGTTCTATTTTATTAGAAAACTTAACACGGTATCAAATCCAACCTAAAAGAAGACATTGTGTAGCAACTCATCCTGCAATTCAACAAGTTAGGGTTCACTATTTTTGAGACCTCCCTCCATAGATCAACCGAAAAATAATGTCCATTCAACTTGCCCTAGGAGAGTGCATCTTTTTGTCGAAGCAGTTTTTCATTATGAGGATTTTCACTTTTTGACCTATCACTACTACCAAGGGAAACTAGGGCATTATATTTTTCAAGGTTCCATCCTCATATTACAAAAAAGAAATTTACAATCTATCTCACCTTAGGGAGGTGCATATTTTTCTCCTCTCAGATCTATAAGTAATCTCACCTGAAAAATTAGGGTTTTCTAGTCAAACCCTAAGTCATCCTGATGCTGGATCCAAAAAAGGTGTTCAAATGGGTAAGTACTATCTCATATCCTTCCATTTGAGGTTCTCATTCATTAAAGATTACAAAGAGTACCAAGCTAGATGAAAATATTGAGGGAGCAGAGAATTTCATAGCATGGAAGTAAAGAATTATGCTCATCCTTGAAGAGAAGGACCTAGATGGATACATCAAAGAAGAGGTGAAGGAACCAGAGGGAGAAGAGAAAAAATCCAAGAAAAATAAGGATATGATTAAATTCAAGAGGATCATAGCTAACTCTATTAAGGATCACTTGATATCCCAAGTGTCCTAAAAGAATAATAAAAAGGAAGTGTTTGATGCACTAACCAATATGTTTGAAGGGAAAAACATCAACAGGACAATAACCTTGAGAAAACAACTTAAGGGTGTGAAGATGCAAAATAAAGAAATCATGCAGTCATACTTCTCCATAGTATCTCAAATTAAATAACAATTAGAATCCATTGGTAACATGGTAGAAAAGTTGACGTTGTGATGGCCACTCTAAATGGTCTTCAAAGAGATTGGGATTCCTTCATCAGAGGAATATGTGCTAGAAGAAAGCGAACCAAATTCAGCAAGCTATGGGGGGAATGTATGCAAGAAGAATGAAGGTTAGAAAATAGAGAAGAGAAGTTAAATCAAGATGAAGATCAAGCTCTAGCCATGCATATAAATAATGGAAGAAATAAAAGGAAAGATCGAGGATCTCCTACAAGTAGATCATTAGAACTCGAAAGAGGTAAGAATTTTAAGAAGGATTACTCATCCCATGAATGTTATACATGTCATAAGTTAGCACATATCTCTAGAAATTTTCCACTTAACAAAAAAAAGTTCAAGAAAAGGCCGGAAAGTTCCATTCCCATGCAACTGAAGAAAATGAATCAGATGAAGAGAGGACCATAGAGAATAAAAACTCTAATGAAGAATGTGTATTGATATCATCCCTCATGTGATCAATATCTCATGGAAGTGATACTTGTATCATAGATAGTGGTGCTTCCAAACATATGACAGCCCGCGGAGATTCTCTCTCATGCCTCACTCAAAAAGATTATCCACACAAATTACAACTTGGAGATAACTATCAGTATCCTATCAAAGCACTGGAAAAATATTCCTATAAGATGAAATTAGATAATGAAGAAGGAGGGATATACAAACTAAAATGGCATACAGTATCAACCTTCACGTCTTGTACTGTCAGTCCATGTGAATTATGGCATAGAAGACTTGCTAATGTAAACTACAAAGCATTACCAATTGTGAGCAAGGTAGTAACAGGTCTAGTAGAAATCCAGATCGACAATGAAGGGGTACGCAAAGGATGTGCTCAAGGGAAGAACATCAAGAATCCATTTCCAAGTAGTAATAGTAAAGCAAATGGGATCCTAGATATTGTCCACTCAGATGTGTGCGAACCAATGCAAACTACTTCCTTAAGAGGGTATGTCTATTATGTATCTTTTATTGATGACTACTCTCATAATACTTGGATATATTTATTGAAAAGGAAAGATGAAGTATTTGAAAAGTTCAAAGAGTTGAAATATCTTGTGGAGAATCTCTCCGAAAAGAATACTAAGAATTAAGATCACATAATGGAGGAGAATTCACTTCAACTGAATTCAAGGAATTATTCAAATAATCTGGGATTAAGAGGGAGCTTACTACACCCTATAATCCTCAACAAAACAGAGTATAAAAAATGAAAATTAGATCTATCATGGAAGCAGTAAAAGCCATGATTCATGATCAATATCTACCCATGTATTTATGGGTTGAAGTAGCAAAGACCACACTCTATTTTCAGAACAAGTTATCCCATGGTATGCTTGGAAACAAAAGTTCAGAAGAAATTTTTATTGGTAAGAAGCTTGAAGTCAGTCACCTGAAAATATTTGGTTGTCATGTTTATCTACAGGTTCCCCAAGAGAAAAGATAAAATTTGGACCCTTCAAGAAAGAAGGGAATATTTGTTGGATATAGTGACCAGTCAAACGAATACATAATCTATATTCTAGTATTTTGTAAAATTGAGGTTAGCAGAGATGTCGCATTTGATGAAGATGTAGCTTTCATCAAATCCAGGAATACCCATGTGGATGAAGAAGAACAAGAAAATCCCAGATTAGTAGATTTCAGTAAACCACCAGTTAGATATGAAGAATATCCTACACTAGAATATCAGGACATGGTAAAACCAAAAGAACCTATAGAGTCACATCATGAAACAATCTCAACAAGTAAATGACCAGCTTGGGCTCATGATATAATTCAAGAAGAAAAAATATATGGTGCACCAGAAGGAAGCAAGAGACTAAGACACCACTCCAACTACATAGCATTAAGGTGTAACCTTGTTAATGAAGAACCTACATGTTTTGAAGAAGCCTCAAAGAAGAAGGAATGGATGGATTCCATGATTGAAGAATATCAATCTATCTTAAAGAATGATGTTTGGGAAGTGGTGCCAAGACCAAAGGATAAATCAGAGGCCTCTTCCAAATTGTTTTTTAAGACAAAGCATTCAAGTGATGGTAGTATTGAAAAGATCAAAGCAAGATTTGTCGCACCAGGATTCTATCAAAAAGAAGGGATTGATTATGAAGAAAAAATTTCACTAGTAGCTAGATATACCTCAATTGGAACCATTCTTGCTTTGGCTTCCAAGATGAAATGGAAATTACATCAAATGGATGTAAAGACAACCTTTCTAAATGGTGTCATATAAGAGGAAGTGTATATTGAACAAACTACAGGTTTTTAGACTCATGAAAAGAAAACACATGTGTGCGGACTAAAGAAATCATTATATGGATTAAAGCAAGCACCTAGAGCATGGTACAGAATAATTGATGACGTCTTGATGAGCCTACGCTTTACCAAAAGTAAAGCATATTCCAACCTTTACTATAAGGTTGAAGATGATGGGATCATGATATTACTATTGTATGTAGATGATCTATCTTTGAGAGGAAAGGAGAATATCATTAGTGTATGTAAGAATAATATTGTGATGGAATTTGAAATGAAATATATTGGTATGATGCATTAATTTCTAGGTATTGAAGTATGGCAGTTTTGAGATGAAATTTTCCTAAACGAAGGAAAATATGCAGTCAATATCCTATAGATATTTGGAATGTTGGATTGTAAGGATATGAACAATCTCGATGGTGACAAGCCTGAAGCTCCTAAAAGATGACTATTTAGAAAGAATATATGTCACAGTATGTAGACATATTATCGGCTCACTAGTGTACTTGAAAAATACAAGACCATATATATGTTTTTCTGTGAACACATTAAGTCAGTATATGGTATAACCCAGGAATGTTCATCTAGTTGCAACAAAATATATGATGAGGTACCTAAAGGGTACATTGGATTATGGCCTTACATATGCAACTGATAAAAAGTTTAGATTATGTGGCTACACTAATTCAGATTGGGAAGGAAGTGTTGAAGACATAAAGAGCACATCAGGATGTTGTTTCATTTTTGAATCGGGTGTGATCTAATGGCTTAGTAGAAAGCAGACCAATGGTGCACTCAATACAATAGAGGATCAATACATTCCAGCATCTTCATCCTGTAGTTAAGCAGTATGGATTCGTAAATTGTCGACATGATTGTTTAATACCGAAATGGATGCAACTGATATTTATTGTGACAACTAGAGTTGTATCAAGTTAATACAGAACCCGGTGTTCCATGATAAGTCAAAGAACATAGAGATAAAGAATCATTACATCCGGTATATGTTGCAGAGAAGGGCCTAAAGCTCCAATATGTTCCTATAGAGGAACAAGTTGCAGATGTGTTAACTAAGCCTCTGTCTTGTGTGAAGTTTGAATATTTTAGAGACAATCTTGGTGTAGTCCGAAATGACGTCCCTAAAAAGAGGGAGTGATGATAAGAATTGTTATTGATGATGAGATGACAGCTCAGTATATATGTGATCAAGATCCTACAGATAACATTGTGGTATGGCATTTATTTGTAGACATTATGGTTCGACATTCATTTGCAGATGTTGTGGTATGGAATTCATTTGCATACATTGTGGTCCTGCATTAATTTGTGGACGTTGTGTTATGGAATCAATTTGCAGACGTTGTGCTACTGCATTCATTTGCCGGCGTTTTGGTCTGGACTTCATTTGCATACGTTGTGGTCCTGCATTCATTTGCAGATGTTGTGTTCCTTCATTCATTTGTAGATGTTGTGGTATTGCATTCATTCACAGATGTTGTAGTCCTACATTCATTTTTGGAAATTGTGTTCCTGCATTCATTTGCGGATGCTATGCTCTTGCATTCATTTGCAGAGGATCCAACGTCTTTTGATGTTGTGGGCGATATCGTATGAAGTTTTGATTTTGTGTTTATTGGAGGTTGTTACAGAGAAAATTTCCTATGGCTTGGGGTGGACCACAACAGACAGTATGACACCATAAATAAATCCACTCCCAACATGCTAAAGAGGTAAACACATCTAACACTAAGGGATGAGAAGCGTACCTAACTCTAGACGTTCGTAGAATATCCTTGTTGATATTTCAATAACACTTGCACATACATTTCATTCTCAACAATAACAAAACAGAAAAGCATGATAGATATTAAGTGTTAGAACCTACTCTAGCATACACAAATCCAACATATATAATCAAAACAACTACATCCATGGATAAAAAATTTCATAGTTACACATATAACGGACGAGAAATGGATATTTCTATTAAATATGAACATAGATACAAATGACAACCTCTGTTGGAACCTTGTCAAAATCGAGAAACTGAGTCCTCCACCTGGGCCTACACCACTTTAATACTCCATATCAAGGAAAGATCACAAGACAAAGTCAATCTTGGGAAAGAGCACTAATGGCTTCGCCAAGGATAAAAGGATGCAAATTCAAGTATGCAAGAATGGGGCACAAATCCACTATAGTATCTTTTCTCCCATAAGTTCTCCTCCTCTATTGCATCCAAGTAGCTCAGTATATAGCCCTTCAATAAGAAGTGAAGGGTTGAGTCAAAGTGTTTCGAGGCATATGGAAGGCCAATAGTTAATTTATTCATTACTTAATGAAGAAAACTCCAAATATTTTATTTTTTAATCACATTTCCCAATGTGTGTGAATCATTGTGAAGCATGATGTGTGTACATGCAATCTGTAAGCTGGCAACCCACGTATACCAATAAATAAGACTTTTTAAAGGGATTTTTTGGATCATCAAAATTATATTGAGAAAAAGGGGTCCAAAGAGTCTGCATAGGGACAAGGAAGGCCATAAAAACATGATCCACCAAGTGTGGTAAAATTAGCTATAAAAAACGTCCCCCAATGTGTGAGGTCATAGGGGTGATATGATGGTCAAAATACATTACAATAGTCCTAGAAGTGGAGTACTGAAGATCCAGGTGGAAAAACTAGCCACTCATCAGTACAATACAATGATAGGTCTCTGCATGTGACTAAAAATATGAAGTGTAGCAGTCCCCGGATACATAATAGTACAATGGACATGAATAGGCATAATAGACATATTTCACATGTGGTCATCGCCACATACAATGTAAAGTGAAATAATATCTTCATACTGAGTGAAGAAATCTAATGGTACACTGGTATCTGGTCGTGAGAACTGATATCTCATAGATATTGCCATGATCAAGGAGGTAGCATATATGAAATTACACCAAGATCGGAGGTCTTCTACATAAATCGCTGCTAGTACATGTCCCATCATGTGAATAAAGGTGTTGATGTAGAACATGATGGACCACTGTCTGATTATCAGTCATTGATGTATATTGTTAACAGACATGAAATATCCCACCAATAATGATAATGGGAATCAAGGTACATAATGCAATCAAACAAGCGTGAATAGATGTGTTGAGTTCAAACACTTGAGAGAGTCCATCAATTAGGGGACATTGATGTATTCCCAAATATGTCATTTGTGAGAGGACTTGTCATTGATGACTGCAAGTCTCAAGGCACTCAATGGACTCTAGATCCCTATTCTAGAATAAAGGATCTGAATTTGATGGAATGGAATCTATTGGAAGGAGGGCATTAAGGCATCCCTCATCAACCAACATGAGGTACACAACAACCCTAGATAATTTGGAAGAAATAGGACAAAGAGGATGTGCACGAAATAGTAATTGTATCAGGAATGACTAACATGAAAATATGAGATAACTGAGGAGTGGCTGACTTAGGCTAAAACTTCCTTCGAGCAAGAGCATAAGGCAGATGGAGACTCATAGGAATCCTAGACTCAATATGGAAATTGAGACAACTTTGTGACATAGGAGCCATCGACAGAGGCTCCATAGGGGCTGGAAGCATAACCAGTTGGTGGAGAAACCCAAAGTAATGAGTACAACACCTAAAGTCATACTAATAACCCAACCAATGGATGGAACATACAATGCTCTGTTCGAAAGAGACACGACACGACAACTTCCAAAGTAATATCATTTCACATCTGACTTTTAATGTTTTTTTATTTTTTTGGTCTTTTTCATATTAGAAATCTTGAAAAATAATAAAATTACTTATTGTACAAAACTATGAGGAAACAAGTGTCGCAGGCAAGAAAAATAGTTCCAAGAAGTGGAACATACCTATTCTCAATGCAATGGAGCACATGCAGGATAAGGGCACTTAGGGGGGTGTCTCCTCCAGGTATGGGGTGATGAAGCTACAAAAGATATATGGAAGGCTCTTCTTGGCTAGGATTGAGACAAGATCAAGATATATGGCTCATAAAAATAAATCATGGGGCCATCATAAGGCTCAATACAATAAGCGGACACTTGAAATGCAATTACAACTTGATATAAATGGGAGCCATTATGGGAGATGTCCAGCATAATGTTCAAGGAATATTATGAGGTTCTTTCTCAAAGACATGACGGGACTACAAGGGACTCCCAGACCTAAGGGAGGATTCTCAGCATGGGTACCAAATGGTAAAACAGGATCTATATAGGGCACCCATGAGTAGGAAGGCTCTACCACTTACCTAATGCCACTTCTAGTAGCAGTGTGAAGGTTTTGTAACATCACGAAGTGGGTTCGTACCTATAGTTAAGGAGACTTGGTCATATGACAATGCATGATGCACGCAGAAAAAGTGATTATGTCCTATATGATAGTTCAATGTTATACATGTTATGGGCATGAACAAGTAAAATCCCGAGTGAAAGTGCACAAAAATGGACCCTACATGACAACAATATTAGTCCAAAATAGATGGAATTAATCAATAAAGAATCCAAACTATAGGATATAGGGAGGATTGATCATGACAACTTCATTGAAAGAAAACAATGCGGTGGATGATGGGACATAAGAAGGAATGTAAGGTGTAGACCCAATGTTCACTTATCCAACACCACCGCCATGAGAACGAAAACTGGTGTTAAGACCTGGTGAAGGAAGTGAAAACCTCCCACAAATGGAGTAGAGGGTGGAATATGACCACTCCCGAATCTATGAGCAACGTAAGGTGTTGTGGTTCCCCCCATTCCAACACTAGGGTCTGCACTACGACCTGGAGCAGGTGACGAGATACTAGTAGTGATGTCAGGAATTCTGAACATACAAGGAACCGAACTCAAGAGAACATAAAGATACTCAAGTAACCACAATCCATAAATCCAACTAGCGCACAAAGAGTACACAATTAAGTAAAGCTAAGTTAGATGTAGACAATCCAAGAGGGAGGATAAGTGAACTCCTTAATGCAGAAGGTATGTCTCTCCTAGTAGAGGTCTGATACTTCCATACACTATAAGTGAAGTTGTGTAACGAATTATAGTATCCCTCAGCTTCAACGCATATATTGATTGTGTTGTCCAACCCCTACCTGTCCAAGACACTCACAGAATAACCTCTGCAAGTATCCCCTGTGATACCTAGGTAAGGAAACTAAGGTCACCTTAATATAAAAAATGCTCAGGTGAACAATCACAACCAAGATCTACCATATGGGTAGGGTAACAAAGCCCTAACCTCAAAATCACCAAAGGTACCTTAAAATCCCCCAGATATGAATAAGATCCTAGAATTGTCTCTGGTGCTCAACAGAAAGTGACAAGGTGCTATCCCCACCACTAACGTGTATGTTTCCTCATGCTTAACTCCCATGTAAGAGAAGACTCCTAAGAAAATTAATTATATCAAGGATTTCTCTTCTCACCTCGATAGACACCTAATTGTTTTGTTTTGTAGTATTGGAAAAGTTTACTCACGGCACCCTATTCCAAGACTGTACAACCTAATCTTGTTGGTGCACCTATATCAAATAAAAATGTGTAATCAATTTTAAGTTGAGCGTTAATTTTAAGGGATGTGATTAATGAATGGTAATGGATGTGCAACTAGCAACATTATGACTCAGCAATGAAATAAATATGCACACCTAACAAACAATGCCAAGTGCAATTTGTCTTTGAATATGAAAAATGGGTATGCCACTACAGGAAATGCATAAAAAATTCCATTCTATTTCAAATGCCAATGTAATCCTTCTTATATGAAATCCTAAACACTATGCTCATCCAAGCGACCCAATGCAAGTACCTCCTTAAATCCATATGTGAGATGCAAGTAAGTATGCAACTATATAATTATTTTGTATTTTCAATATAATTAAATGAAACTGTAATAAAATTCACTAAAGTTCTTAGTCTTGGTGGCAAGTAGAAAACACAAGCCAAGAAAGACACTGAGTTAGAGGAAATTTCAACTCAAAATGGGCCTCCTAAGGAAAATTAATAAAATAATAGTTAAAATAATAAAATAATATTTATTAATTTTGGAGGAAGAAAANTACTTTTGACATATCTCCCTGTGTTTTTACTCAAATTTTGATCAGGAGAGCTCGTTGGATGCAGAATTAAATTCCGCATCCAACGCGTACCCACTTGGCATAATTTTGACGGGCCCTACTACCCCAAAAACAAGAAATACCTAGAAAAACATGATGATGATGTCATCATGACATTTTTTTAGGTATTTCTTGTTTTAGGGGTAGCAGGGCCCGTCAAAAGTATGCCAAGTGGGTACTCGTTGGATGTGGAATTTAATTCCGCATCTAAATAGGTCTCCTGATCGAAATTTGAGTAAAAACATAAGGAGATATGCCGAAAATACGAACAAAAAAAGTAGTCTTTTTATGATACCTATCCCCAAATTTATATTAAAAAATTGTTTAAGAGGTGCCCCCTTTTTTAAATTTAAAGCATTTTGATTGGCTAATATATGATGACATGGAATTTGTATTATTTTTAGAAGGCCCATTTTAAATTGAGATACCACTCTAGGTTCTGTCAATGGATGAACATACTGCCAAATGCGACAAAGAAACATCGATAAACTGAGAGCAAATCAAGTACATTATGCACCCAAACCCCAACAAAAAGGAAAATCCTCAGTATGGTCACCAATTCTGTTACGGAGAAAACTTCTTATGGGTTGGGGTGGACCACAACAGATAGTATGACACCAAAAATCAATCCACTTCCAACATGTTAAAGAGATAAACAAGTATAACACTAAGGGATGAGAAGCGTAGCTTATTCCAGATGTTCGTAGAAGATCCCTGTTGAGATTTCAATCACACTTGCACCTACATTGCATTCTCAACAACAACGAAACATAAAAGCATGATAAATATTAAGTGTTAGAACCTAATATAGCATATACAAATCCAATATATATAATCAAAGCAACTACATCCATGGATAAAAATATTCATAGTTTCACATATAATGGACTAAAAATGGATATTTCTATTAAATATGAACATATATACAACTAACAACCTCTGTTGGCACCTTTTCGAAATCAAGAAACCGATTCCTCCACCTGGGCCTCCACCACTTCAATCATCCATATCAAGGAAATATCACAAGACAAAGGAAAGCTTTGGAAATAGCACTAATGGTTGCTCCAAGGATAAAGGGATGCAAACTCAAGTATGCAAGAATGGGGCACAAATCCACTATAGTCTCTTTTCTCTCACAAGTTATCCTCCCCTAATGCATCCAAGTATCTCAATATATATCCCTTTAATAGGAAGTGAAGGGTCGAGTCGATGCATTTCCAGACATATGGAAGGCTAATTTAGTCAAGTTATTCATTACTTTATGAGGAAAAATCCAAATATTTTATTTTTGAGCACATTTCCCGATGTACGCAGGTCATAGTGGAGAAAGATGCATGTACACGCGATCTGTAATCTTGTGCCTCACGTATACCAATAAATAATACCTTTTTAAGGTATTTTTTGGATCATCAAATTTATATTGAGAAAAGGGCAGTACAAAGAGTCGTCATAGGGACAGGGAAGGCCATAAAAACATGATCAACCAATTGTGATAAAATTAGCTATAACACAGGTGATATTTAGGATATATACCTTCGATGATATGTGATTCTTGTGATGATGCGATAAGATGTGATTCTTGTGATGATGCGATGAGATGTGATGCTTGTGATGATGCGATGAGATGTGATGCTCATGACGATGCGATGAGATGTGATGCTTGTGATGATGGTATGAGATGCAATGCTCATGACGATGTGACAAGATGTGATGCGATGATCATGACATAATGGTTGAGATGTGATGTTATTTGATGGTGATATTCCATGGATAATGACAATGTTGATAGAGTTGTGAAAAATTCCTATGACATATAGACTTACCAGTCAGTTGTACATTTGTATTGTTGTTCTATAGAATACCTCCTTATTAAGAGGGAGTGTTAAAGAAATGTAACTACGGAAAATATTTTATTTTGTATTATTATTGTTATTACCCCTTTCAAAGATGGTGTTCGTTCGATTAGGGATGTCATTAATGCAATTTTTCATGTAAAGTATTGAGGTAAAACCTTCATTGTAAGTCGGGTTAGTAGTACCCACAAAAGTATTATTAAAATGTATTTTTGAGTATCCCAAGGAAAGTCGGCCCTGATTGGGTGGAGAAGTTGGCCCTGTTGGGTTATTAGGCTTCTCCACTTATCAGTATAAATAGGGAGGCACCTCATTCATTTGGACACGCACCGAACTCAAGTAGTTGTGCTAGAGAGAGAATAAACAATCCATCTGGAGGAGAGGAAGTAGTGTAGTCTTATTCTTTGGGTCTTACACTTTACTTGGGTGAAGTCTATATAGAGGAAGTTTTTCTAGGTTTTATTCCCCACAAGGGTATTCCAAGATAAATATTTGTGTTCTCTTTTGTTATGTTGTTCTTTTTATTCTTTCAGTGATCCTATGTTCTATTTTATTAGAAAAATTAACAAGCAGGGAACTCTAAAAGAAAGCGTTTTTCATCCTCAGCACTCATAGACTCACGCATATGGAAAACCCTTTCCTGCCATGGAGTTTTAGGAATATACTAGTTCCTTGTTTTTCTATGGAGTTCTTGAGTGTTCATTCTAGTATTGGATATATTAATTTTATTCTAGGAGCTAGCTACTACCGAGATATACTTTTGGTTTTCCAAAATAGGATTATTGACCTCCTTATAGTATCTTAATTTTCTCTTAACCGCTAAATTTTCCTCTCACGACAATTTCTCTTTAAACTTAGAATTAATATTTTTGACATTATCAATGTTTAGAAAAATGTCATTTTCATCAACGCCCCAATGGTTCAACCAATTCATGGTATCTTTACACCAGCAACGCTTGAGGAATAGTTGGTTTTGACTTGATTTTAAATAAATTTTAGGAAGTCTCTCATTTCCCATGTTATTTATTTTATGCTTGTACACCATGTACCTAAGTCATAGCCATGCTCTTGATGGGGGAAAGACCCACTTCTATGAGGATAATAGGATAAGGCATATTCTTTTTTTAATTTTGAGGTTATAAGTTATAAATCGATTCTGGATTTGCACAATCTTCCTCCAAGATTATATAGAAATGATGTACCCCCATACTTCACAACCATATAAGATAATAGGGATGACAATACTTTCAAATAGGAACTTATTTTTATCCCACATGACCAGATTGGTTGATTTATAGATATTTTCAAGATCAAAATAAGCTTTCCACCCTCCATTAATTCTTTTCTCAAAGCTATAGTTCCAATTGAGCTTGTGATGAATATGAATTCTGAGATACTTATAAGAAGTCACTTCCTCTATATTTCTATTACCATAAATAAAATTTCCATTTTCTCTCTTAGATTTTATAATAATGATTTTTGTCTTTTCGGTATTAACAGTCATACACATGTTAGAGAAATAATATTTAAGAATTCTTAATTGCTTATCGAGATCAGAAGGATGGCTTCCCAAAAGAAAAATATCATTAGCATAAAGTAGGAGGATGATAACTATCCCAACTAAGATTGTACCGGCACAACCTACTTCTTTTAAACACCTTTCTATCTTATCAATGTAAATTCCAAAAAGGGTAGGGGAGAGGGGGAAGCATTTTTTAACTCCAATATTACAATTTATATATGTTTCCACCCCTCGTTATTCTTAAAATTGGAAATTACCTTTTCATATAACCTTATCATGATAACTCTCAACTCAAAAGAAAACTTAAGCTCTTCTATCCTATTCCACACGTTATTTTAAGGCATTGTGTCAAAATCTTTTCTAAAATCCACAAATCAACAAAACAGGAAAGACTTAAAGCATTCCTCTATAATGATCCTAAGTGTAACGAGGTGGTTCATGGTTGAATGATTCCTTCTAAAACCTGCTTGGCCTTTAGCTTTCTTACCTTCCATTTATATCCATTCATTGATATTCTTTTCTAAGAATAACAACACAAACGACGCTAAACCAAAACCGTCGAACTGTAGCAAAGTGGTCAACCTCTCACAGCACAAGCTCACCGAGACTGAAGCCAACACCCTCCGAAAAGGACTAAATTTTTCCATAGTGCTGAAGAGCATCCCTATAGAGACCATCATATGTGATATAGAAGATAGCATACATGACTTAACCGAGGTAGACAAGGAAATGGTTAGACAGGATTGCACAGTCATCCTAAGAAAATCAAAACCGTCGAAGAGTAATCTCATGAAAGAAGAACATCTGGCCTTAAAAAGTCTTAGCAACAACGAAGAAATAATCATAGTTAAAGCTGATAAAGGTGGTGCCACCGTAATCATGGAAAAATCCCAATACAATTTTAAGATGATTGAACATCTCACCAAAAGTGGTAGCTATAGAAAATTAAGCGGCAACCCCATAGAAAAAGTAATAAGAGAAGTTAAGAAAGCCATCAATAACTCGAATATTGATGATAAACTGAAGAAATTCTTAACTCCATCTCAAGAAATCACCCCTAGAATCTATGGTCTTCCCAAAATCCATAAAGACAGACTTCCCCTTAGACCTATTGTCAACACTATAGGATCCCCAACCTATGAACTTGCAAAGTATGTAGCCAAAATCCTAGGCCCCCTTGTAGGTAACTCAGAATCTTTTATCAAAGACTCTAATTCCTTTGTAAAGTTAATCCAAGAGGAAAGATTTGAACCTAAAGACAAGATCCTAATCTTTGACATAGTTTCCCTCTTCACAAATATCCCTCTTGAAGAAGCTATCTATGTCATTAAAGAGGTCACTGACCCTCACACAGCCAAGTTAGCCACAGTTTGTCTTAGATCAACCTTCTTTAGTTTCCAAAGAGAATTTTATGAACAAACCACAGGAGTAGCAATGGGATCCCCCCTCTCGCCCATAGTTTCCAACCTTTTCATGGAAAAGTTTAAGAGAGAGGCCCTCAACTCTTACCCATTAAAACTGACTAGATGGAAAAGATATATGGATGACACCAATGTGTTATGGCCACATGGAGAAACAGAACTAGGAATTTTTTTTGAACACCTCAATAACCGTTCTGAGGACATAAAATTCACCATGGAAGAAGAAGATAATGGTAGCATGCCCTTTCTAGACGTCTTGGTGACTATGAAAATTGATGGAACTTTAGGACACAAAGTCTTTAGGAAGAAGACACACAGAGAAAGCTATCTACATGCAGACTCCCACCACTGCCCCTCCCAAAAGATAGGAGTCCTCAACACCTTAGCAATAAGAGCATCAAGGATCTCCGATGCTGAACACCCTAAGGAACAAAAGAACCACCTCTCCAACATCTTCAAGAACATAGGCTATAATTCTAAAGATATCAAGAAATTTTTAGAAAGAACCATGAATAAGACCAACACTCACACCACAAGAACAAAAAATTATGATACAAAGAATAACAATACACAAAAACCTAATAAAAGATTCTACTTACCTTATATAAAAGGGGTTACCAACAATATTGCTAAATTTCTCAAGAAGAAGGATATCACAACCTCTTTCAAAACCATACAAACCATTAAGCAAAAAATGAGACCCATCAAAGACCCAATTGATCATAGACAATGCAGAGGCGTCTACAAGGTATCCTGCTCTTGTGAGCTTTTCTACATTGGTGAAATTGGTCGCTCCTTTAACACTAGACTAAAAGAACACAAATCTGACATAAAAAATGAATGAACCCAAACCTCGGCACTAGCAGAACACTCCCAGAAAACAAAACACCAATTATGCCTAGAAGACACCAAGATATTAGCAAAAGCAAATCATTACTTTAAAAGAAAACTTAGAGAGGCCCTAGAAATAAGAAAGCACCCCAACAATCTAAAGAGAGATGGAGGCATGGAGGTTAGCACCAGTTGGTTCCCACTACTCCTATACCACAATAGACGACAGTATTAGGCCTTAGCTTCCACCATTTTTTGATTATGATTCCTTTTGATGAGACAAGTCCTTTTCCCACTAATTAGCACAAAGGTTAGAAATCTAACTACATTAATTACATTACACTACTATTATTATAATAAACATTAAATCTAATAATACTAAAAATCATTAAATTGATTGTTATTAAAATTAATTCTAATAATAATATTAAAATTCAACTTTAAAGAAACCCAAACTTAAATCATGATTTAAAAGTATTATCAATAATAAGATTGTTAAAACTTTAAACTAACTAATACCATACATTATTAAATTATAAACCTAATGTTATAACTAATATCAACATTAAATTTAACAAATTAACTCTAAAGGTTTGCAACTAATTTAGTTAATAATAATTTTATTAACAATACTCATATTTTCAACAATAATAACTCTTTAATATAATTAAAACATTACATCTACTAGTTTTCAAAAACCTAGATATTTAATACTACAATTCATAATTAATTTAACATTAAAGAAATAACATTATTAAACTATTAAAATGTAAATAAAGCATTAATGCAACATTATAATATAGCACTAATTATATAAAGAATTAATTAACATCTTTAGTACCATTAATTAGTCAACCAAACAAATATTAACGCCATTGATTAATTAATAAACAAATTGAAATATTTTGATAAGTATAATTATTCTTAACCTAGAAAACTAAACCCTAGCCGACACTTAAAACCATCCTGACAATTCAAACAATACTCTCTGGATTTCAATATTAATACTGTAGATTGAGATCACATACTCTTCTTCGACACACCATCCTAATGATGAGTCTTGATGTGGACTTGAAACGTCGATCAAAATCATAAGATATGTGGATATTCCGAACATCTATACTAAAAATAATACCATATAATTTAGCTAAGAGAGGGATAATCATTATAGTCTGATAATTAGAGGGGTCATTTTTATCACCACTTTTGACAATAGGAATAGCGAGGCTTTGAGTCAATGGTGTAGGATGAGGACATGCCCCCATTTTTATCACCACTAGATTAAAGAGTTTGTGGATGTACATGATGAGGACAAGCCCTCCAATTTTTATGATTTCCACTTTGTAGCCTTAAATGTCTTTGGATTTTCCATTTTCTAAGCACTCAACCCCAAAATCTATGTCTTCTAATGAGAAAACTTATTTCATTGTCATAAGGCTTTGAAAGTTATCTCTGATATCTAGGGATTCATATAGCTTTTTAAGATAGTAATTTCAATCTTTTAAAGCAATTTTATTGTCTTCTTTTGTTTTGGGAGTTAGAATTTGCCTCTAGAAATTCTTAGGAGTCGCCTTGGAGAGGTGTAGAAGATTTTGCTTCCTTTTACTTAGATAATTCCTTTTTTTCATTTAATTAAGGATTTTTAGTGATTTATCTTGTCCATTTTTAGTGAATTTGTAGTAGCTTGCTTAATTTATTTTCTTGCATCTTTACACTGTTGATCATACCAAGGATGGGTCCTACTAGCACTCATTTTAGTAGATACTTCAATAGAGAACTTGTTAATGGACGACAAGAGGGTTGTAGCAAAATTATGTTAAAGATTTTCCATATTCTCCATACTAGATAAATGAAATTATTCATTTTTAATATCATGGAGAAAAATGTCAGCTTTATTTTATCGAATATTAGGTGTTTTTGGAAATGATAGTTTTCCTCCTTGGGATCGCTATGCATAGAAATATTGAGAGATATAATTAAAGGTATATAATCAGATCATGGTCGTTAAAGATGTTGAAATCTATAAATTTATTGTATAGACGGATATCAAATATAAAATAATCTATCACCCTACTTCCAATTCCATGGATACAATTCATCTGGCTAGAGTTTGGCCATTTTGTGAGACCGTTGCAAATGATAATATATCGAGCACTATAAAATTTGACCAACTCATAGCCAAATAAATTTTCACCTAGATCTTGAGAACTTCTTTTGTACCTATTAGCTAGCTCAAGGTCTTTGTCTAACCAAAGAGGATTACAGTTGGAATAATTGCTTAAAAGAATAGCTTGGTTACTGAAAGTTCGAACATTGAAGTCACTCATCAAAAGGATATTGCATTTCTTCCTTAAACTAGAATATAATGTTCTAAACAATTATAAGGACAATTTTTATCTAAATTGTTTTTTTACAGAAGTTGGAACTAATAGGGGAAAAATAACAGATTCCTATTAAGGTTTTTTCATCATTAATGTCTGTGATCTCTAACCAAATAAATTGGGTGTAAGGCTGTTTCTTATAAAGCCTAAAATGTGGGGATATGTTCTTCTTAATGTAACAAGATATACCCCCAATACCTGTACGACATGAACGTTTATTCCATATTGACCAAAGGACGTATTTGTTTATATCAGAGACCTTGGACTCCTCATGTTCCCAAGTTTCAACCAATAATATAATATCAATTTCGCTTGGGATCCAACTTAACTTAGGTCCTTTGCTCCATGGAAATCCTTGACAATTCCAAGAGAAGATCCATAGTATGTCAAATTGCTATTAATTACTTTCCTTTTGGTTTCTATCTCTAATGATTGCTTTCTTATTTCTGATTAATGTCACTTTCCCCTCCTCCCTAGCTTCTTTTACCTTTTGGACCTCCTTTCTTAATTCGGCCTGATCCTCTGGAATGAGGTCTTCATTTATAAATATCCCCGAGCCTTTTAAACTTGATGTCTTACTGAGTATGTTGTATTTTTGTTTGGTAGAGCTGACCTTAACCCATATTATCCTTTCTTTATTCTCAATTAATTTCCCCAACTTGTTTTCTTTTATGTGACCGATAGTTTCAATTTGTAACCTATTGTGAAGTTTTGTCTTGACAATGGTTAATGTATCCTCTTTTTCCTCATCTTTTAAACAAAAATTATGAGGTTTAAAGCCCTTTTGTTACACTCATGGTCTAAGGCTAAGATCTTATTCATTTCCTCTTTAATGGATTTGATATCTATGTTACCTTCTATATTATATAGGGTTAGGTTGTGGTTAACTTCTTCCTCTAACTCTTTAATCCTATCCTTTAACTTAATATTTTTTACTGTATCTGCCTCTCATTGTTGAGGTGTTTTTTGAATTTCCATTGCATGTATTTTGATCTCCATTATCTCTACCTTGTTCTCCATTTTTTTTATCTCATTGTCTATTTGTTTTTGAATCTCTTCTTAAAAAGATGTAAATTAATTATAGAGTGTGGCTTTTAACTCTATCTGGATTTTAACTTCTCTTTCTTCCCTACATTTTTTTGATAATTCTATATATTCATATTATATATATATGCAAAAGTGTTTATAGAAAAAAGTAAAACTAAAAATATAAAATATAAAAAAATAGAGAGGGAAGGGTTGTATGCACCTAATTTAGAGCCCCCAAATAAATCAAGAAGATGTCATCCCCCAAATAAATGATGAAGATCCTAGTGACAGGAGTGGTGTGCCAAAAAATATTACTGAAGGTTTTCATCCCAAATATTCACCAAGCTTTTTCACCTCAGAACTTCACCTTTTACCAAGGGTTCATGAATGATGAAAATGCCCTAACCACAAAAGTAAAATGACCAAAATTTTTACCGAAACTTTTTACCACAGAGCTTCACCAAAAGTTTTCACCACAGCACCAAAGCTTTTTACCAAATAAGGTCACTAATCAATCACTTACATAAATTCAAATAAACTCATAAACTTTAAAAAACAATTCATAAACTTTAAAAAACAATTTATAAACCTTTTGAACGATGATAGCTCTCTCTTCTTCTTATTTTCTATCTTGTCATTTTTTCCTTCTTGCGATGATTTCAAGTTCTTTATTTTACATAAATATTTTTATTGATAATATTATTAGATATTAACTCATTTCCCACTTTATTTTACATAAATATCCTTATTTATAATATTATTTCTCAATCATAAAGAAAATGAACGATAAACATATAACAAACACTTTTCTTTTTATATCAATGTCACAAAGCTAAACCTTTTCTTTTCAAGACTTTCTAGGTTTATTATAGATAAACTTAGATTCCTCTTTTAATAAACACATATGCACTTTCAAATTTGTTTGTTTATAATAACTCATTTTAATTATACATTACTCAATTGTTTGTTATTTTCACATAAAATTAAGCTTAAAAAAACATTTATAAATAATACAAGCATGCCACTTATAAAATTCGAGTAAGAGTAACATATTCATATGAATTCAAGCTGTGAACGTAGCTCCTTGTTTCTTTCGTAGAAGTACTTTCCCAAATTTACCTCAACAACTTTTTCAATGCAAAATTTCAGTTTTCTTTTAGAAAAAAATGGCAGTTTTTAACTTTAATGAAAAAATATATTAATAACAAATTTTCATTAGTGCAATAAAATTCTTATACACAAACTCTCAATTTCAATTTGTACTAATCTTAAACACTCATCCTCTAGTCAATTTACATCCCCATCTCTTTTCAATTTGTACTAATATTAAACATTCATCTTCTAGTAGGTTTTATTTGTTTTGCAAAGAGATGGATGAAGATGGGCGTTACAACAAATGCAATTCATTTGTTTTCTTATTTAAAATTAACAACTATATTTGTCGTGGAATGATCATGTTTTTGTGAGAAGCAATTTATTTCTTTCTTTCATGGCTAATGGAAACTTTGTTTCTTGTAATTAAAGAAAATTTTAGAGGAAATATTTAGTCTATGAGATAATTTTTTACCCTTTTTCCAAAATGAAATTTCATAATTTTCATTTGTTTCTTAATTATTTGCAGAAATTTTATTAGATAAAAACAATACTTCTAAATGTTTATTGTACAAGATCAAGAGTCATTCTCCAGACTTATGAGACATATCAAGTCCTATGTATCCTCATATGATTGAGGTGGTGATGTTGTCCCCATATAATTGAGGTGGTGATATTGTATTGTAAAGCTTGTGAGTAATATCAAGTTGAGTGTTGTGAGTAATATCAAGACTAGACTTGTGAGTAATATATTCTCATAAAAGGTACCCTATGAGAATGATCTCCAATTGTGGAGATGATCTTGTGTTGTATCAAGATTGAACTCTTGTGTTGTATCAACGCTGTGGACCTCCATTTGTTAAGGTGGTTATACTATGTGATATATTGGTAGTCATGGTGAATTACTTTAGCATATGACTATATGGCTCAAGGTAATATATATGATCATCAGTATGTATGGAATAATTCTTATGAGTATGACATGATAAGATGTATAAATAATGCACATATGGACCATGCATTTTAATGATAATGAGATAAAGCATAGAGAAAGAGAATTCAAATTGCACATGAAAATGTATGAGTGAACTCAAGTTATAAAGCTTCAGTAAAATATGAATGCCTCAATAAAAGAATCAGTTGAACTATTAATGAATGTAATCAGTTAATTAAATAAGACCTTAATGTTCATCAATTAGCGTGCATCAGTTAACTAAAGGGATCCATTTAAAAGTTAATAATAGAAATTGTGCATGGATGTCACTAAGAGTGAAGCACTGATAACACTTAAGTTAGCTTGTTATCTAAGTGGTCAGCAATCAGTTAAATATTAAGTTCAGTTCACATTCAGTTCAAGTCAGTTAACATTCAGTTCAAGTAAAGTTAACATTCAGTTCAAGTCAGCTAACATTCAGTTCAAGTCACCTTCAGTTTAAATAAATTAGCTTTCAATACAAGTCAATTAACATTTAGTTCAAGTAAGTTAGCATTAATTTCAAGTCGGTTAAATTCAATTCAAGTTAGTTAACGTTCAGCTCAAGTCAGTTCACTTTCAGTTCAAAGTAGTTAACATTCGTTAAAGTTAATTGAGGAAAGGAAGGGCGTTAATGTTTGCATGGAGGGAGTTTGAGAGAAACCTCCTGCAATAATTAATGGAAATTCATGATATAACAGAAATATCATAACACATGAGGAATTGTATTAATTGTATGCCACTTTGAGGGGGCGACCTCCTTTGAGCAAGCTCAATACAAACAACTCATGGATACCTTCATTGGCCTCAACACTTACTTATATATTAATTCTAATCTAAACAACTATTACTCCCCATGAATGTGAGATAATACAATATACTCATGGGACGACTTACAAAGCATATGTGTCCAACAACAATATACTTAAGAAATTAAATAGAAGGGTTGACATGGGTTCCTAACATCCCATCCCTATTAGAAAATATTTGTCCTCAAAGCTTTAGATGTGGAGATTGTTGTTGAATATGAAGAAGTGGTTTCCATGTAGCATCCTTTGGTTGCATGCTGTGCCACTGAATAAACGCCTCTATGATAGAGAGAGAGCGAAGATGATGAGCACACCTATTGGGGATGGTCTTCAACTTGAAAATGATGGAGCCTTCATTATCCAATTTCGTTAAAACAGTTTGTGATTGGATGTTGGTGCCAATAAATTTCTTGAGACAAGAGACATGAAATACTGGGTGAACGTGAGAAGAAGGAGGAAGTTCCAATTTATAAGAAATATACCCAATCTTCTAAAGAACCTTATATGGCCCATAAAAATTGGGATCAAGCTTATGACTCCCTTTGATTTTTAGGAAGGATTTCTTGTAAGGCTGTAAAGGAAGAAAAACCATATCACCGACTTGAAAAATGCACTCAGAATGGTGCTAATCGGCTTGTTGTTTCATTCAGTTTCTTTCCATGTGAAGATTTCCCTGCAAAATGTGTGGTACACCATATCTGGTGTAATGGATAATCTGTATCTGAATTAAGTCATCCTGTATCTAGGTCTAGGGAGGAAGATGTTCCATATTCGAATAATTAAATGTATAAATGTATAATAATTGAATGGATGATAAATTACAATGGATATGGTTTCCTTAAATATGGCTTGGACATCACATATTGAAGAGACACTTCTCTTCATAAACTATATTTTAATATTATTAATTACTATAAGGAATAGTTACCTATTTATTACTATTTTATTGTTGTAACATTTCCTTCCCCTTAGGAAAGCTTTGTCCTCAAAACTTAGATTATTATTGTCATCTGTTCATTCTCGTTTTGTGTTGAAACAATGCCCTTACTTAATTTATGTCCTTTTTAGAACTAGTATTAGGTATGTGCTTGTTCTTTACGCAATAGTTTGTCATCTTCCTTTCATTTGTAACTTGAATTTGTACTCCATTATGTTTATTATTATTATCCCATTTTCCTTGTACATGAATATGAGGAATATTTTTGTGACTAACCATATCAAGGCTTGTTTTAGAAGTCGTTTGTCCTACGATACTTAGGATATCATCATGTAATGTTTTCAATTTATTATCCTTACGAGTTATCTCGAGAAGTGGGGTTTCATGAGGCTTCTCATACTTGAAGTCACCTGATAGTGTTACATTTAGTTTTCTCCAGGGTGGTAGAAGAGTTAAGGTAGAAGATGAATCTACGATATCTAATACCCTTGACTTGGATTTCATTGCATATTGTAGGGTCCATCTTTTATCATTATAAGGATCGTGCATATTGTCAACGATACTGGCTTGACTCTCATTATGATATTGACCAAGCTCATTTTTATCAAATATATTATTGGTACTTTGGTCATCCCTATAATATTTAGTCTCCTTGTCTTGTTTATTGTCTTGATCAATTTTGTTACTCTCATTTTTGTTGACATAGTGGTCCAACATATCTGAGTTACTTATATGGTCTGTATTAGACCTTAGTTTTTGTATCATTTCCATTATGGTATTCTATTTCTATGTCATGATGCTCAAGTTTGTGCCATGGTGATTATGTTTTGTGTCATCACACACATCTTGTCATCTAACTCTTTTTGTTTCTCATGCATCATGTCTACTTTGTCATCACATTTTCTTCCTAGTACTAGAACAACACCTTCTTTCATTTCTTTCTTAAGTGCCTTGTTATTTTTCATTTTTTCTTTGATTTTTTCTTGGTTGGCAATGAGGGCCTTGATGTCCTTCTCCAAATTCTCAGGTTTTTCTTTTAATTCCATCATAGCTTCGGTCCTTTTATGTGAATGTGTGTATTTGGAAGTTTATTTTGACTTATGGAGGAGTAAAAGACAACTAATGTCTTTGAAATAATTGATGAATTAATAATAATTATTATAATTATTTAATGTGTTGAAATAAAATAATAAATAATAAATATTATATTTAAATATTTTATTAAAAGGTGGATTAATAAGTTTTAAAATATTATATAATAATAATAATAATATTATTATTGTATTTATTTTATTAATATTGTTCTTGTTTGTAGGGCTACTTGGAATGAGGGGGGGTGCAGCCTTGCTTGAAGTTGGAAAGCAAAACCATGTGTTAGTTTTACTCTATCTTTTCTTTTTTTTACTTTCTTTTTCTTTTATCTTTTCTTTTTAACTTTTTTCTTTCTTTTCTTTTTTGGATAATGTCCTATATTTTAGGGAAACTCTAAAAACTAAGTAATGGTCAGGGGTCATATAACTATGATACCAACGTTACACCGTATTCGGTGTAATGGATAATTTGTATCTGGATTAATTCATATCCAGGTCTAGGGAGGATGATGTTCCATCTTCAAATAATTAAATGTATAAATGTATAATAATTGAGTGGATGATAAATTACAATGGATATGGTTGACTTAAATATGGTTTTCCCATCACATATTGAAGAGACGCTTCTCTTCATAAACTATATTTTAATATTATTAATTACTATTAGGAATAGTTACCTATTTATTACTATTTTATTGTTGTAACAATGTGAAGAATCTGATCTCGGTTTCAAAGAACCGTGTCAACTACCTGAACTGGTGAACTGTTGGGGATGTATGGATGGAGCACTGGTGGTGCCTAACCATAGACTGTTTCATGTGGAGTCATTTTAGATGCAGTCTGGTAGGAGGTTTTGTAACACCATTCAGTGAGAGGGAGCCACTTTTCCCACTAATGTTGTTGCTCAGAGGTGAAGAAACAAAGATAAGTTTCCAAACATTTGTTGATAAATTCAGTCTGACCATCTGTTTGTGGGTGATACCCTAAACTCCTCTTCAACTTGGTGTCAGTGTGGCGAAATAGTTTTGTCCAAAAATGACTTGTGAAAATTGCATCATGGAAGATCTGGTCCATGAAAATTTTTGCAACTAAGGAGGTGGTATATGGATGGATAAGGGAACACAAATTACTATATTTGAAGATGATCAACCACAACCGATATCGTTATCTTTCATCCATATTTAAGGATCCCTTCAATGAAATTCATCGAAATATCTGACCAAATATTTGTAGGGATGGGATTGATGTTGGGAGGGATGCTTCCAGGAAAGAGAGGAATATGATGGTCGTCTGGTATTCAAGGTGACAATTCCATTGGTTCAACAAAGACACATGCATATCGATCCAAAAATTGTTGTAGAACTGAAGGGAGTAGTGGAGATTGTTTATGGTTTCATCTAAATGGAATGGAGCTGAGCGATGACACCATGTGAATTCTTCTTAAGGAGATTTTCCATGTGATATTAACTGATGATGTTGAGAGACCTTGGTCGTAACCCCTTTAATGTATGTCTTTTCCCATTGACTGAAAACTGCATCCAAAATTTGACAAAATCCCATAAGATGGGTCCAAGTGTGTGTAACCATTGAGCGCCCAAAACCACATCGCATCTGCCTAAGGAAAAGTTAAACATGTCAAAGCACAAGTTATAATATTCAATAGAGATATGCACATTGTGACACTTCTCTTTGTAAGGTAAGGAGCCCGCATTGGAAATCATGACTTGAAAGTTGAAGCAAGGATGGACAAAACAATCAGCCCGTTTGGTAATCTGAGGGTCAATGAAGTTATGAGTGCTACCAGAATCAATGAGTATTGTAAGAGGGATATTCTTGAAGAAACACTTGACCCACATGGTTTGTGGGGTGCTGACTCCTGCTAATGCATGGAGATATATCTCTAGGTGGTCATCTTGAGAAGGAGGGTCAACAAGCGGCTATTGAACGTCGATCTAATCATCTACTAGATCCTCATCATCATCACAAATTTTAGGTGCATGCATAGAATCCACATCCAATAGATAGATATTTTGCTAAGCACATCGATGTCCCTAGGTGAATTTCTCATCATAATTATAACAAATCCCCTTTTCTCTATGTGCATGCATCTCAAATTCAAATAAATGGTTAATAGGAGTAGTTCTAAGAGCTGGTGTGATTGGAGGTCTTTGGGAAACCATATTTATGAGTGGAACAAAAGTGGATTGGGAGCATTGTTGAGCTATGATATTGTCCTCCACCAACTTAGCCAACCCTCAATCTTCCATCATTGTGTTGAGGAAAAAAAATTTAACCTTAGATCCAATTGCATCCTTTAGACCACTAATAAAACAACTCTTGTAGAATGCATCAGACAATTCTTCTGCGTGATTGGCCAATTTCTCAAATTATGTCTGATACCCTCTCATAGTGATAGTTTGGAGAAGTTTCGTGAGTGCTCCTATGATGTCATCAAAAGCACTAGGGACAAATTGTTGCAAAAGTAGTTGGAAAAACTTTGTCCATTTCTTCTCTTCGTGATCCTTGATGTACCAACAGAACCAATGAAGGGATTCATGTTCCAAATGAAAGGATGTAAGTAGGACTTTGGTGACATCCAAAGTGTTATGCATACTAAAATATTTTTCTTCCCTATATATCTATCCAATGGTATCATCACCATTGAAGTGATGGAAATCAAGCTTCTGCTCAAGAAAATTGTTGGAAGAAGAGAACCCAGTGTCTGCAGAAGGCTCTAGATGACATCTATTTTTCATGAATGAATGATGAAGATGGAGGCCGAGAATTTTTATCCAAATATTGGAGTTTGGTATTGAGGGAGAAAAGTTCATCTTCCATTAGTTGGTCTATTCCACCGCGAGTGATAACTAGGAGTTTTTTTTATAGGTGGAATTTATCTGTGACGGCTCTAGACAGATGCAATATGATAGCTATCAATTCACAATAGATATGGTCCCCAAGTATGTTTGGCTTCATAAATATTGAGGGGAGTCACTCGACCACCAATGATGTCTAACAACTTGAGTAATGGGGCATCACCCCTCACTCCACGGCTCAAGTAAAACTCATAACCACTTTTCCACAGACGACAACTCTTGGTTTACCTCACTGGTGGGAACTATTCAATCAGGAAGGGGCCGTTTCCATTTTCACTGGCAGGTTCTCTCAATGGCCAGCTACTTCTGGGTTCATGTGGTACTCCTCACAATGAGTTGTAGGGCTATGCCAAGGTACTTCCCACAGTTAAGTGGATAGGGTTTATTCCTTGATCTAACTTGAAAGTGATATGAACAATGCAAATACAAAGAAGAATACCTACTACAATAATCACAGCGCCAGAAAATAATTTGGCAGAAATTCCACCTAGCAAGCCCAAAAAACCCGTAAATAGAGCTAGGGTTTTGAGACAAATATTTTAAAATGAGCATAACCCGATTAATGTTTCTCAGAATATCTATTATACATATTTCTGGAAACGGAACAACAACTTTGCATCAACCTACTTGCTTGGAACAGAAATCCGGGCACCTCGTCAAAATATTTTCACTCTGCAATTTCCGTGACCGTCACCGAAATTCTGAAAAATAATTGATTTTAAATCAACAATATGTTCACTTTCCAAACTCCAAATGAAATGATTTTTTGTTTTGAAACTATGTATTTTTGCAAGAGGAATTTAGATATACAACTTGTTTCTTATGAATCTGCACAAAAAGTTTCATAAATTTATCTGAAAGTCGCCTCCCAATTTTTCCCTATTTTGTTTTTACCAAAAAGAAGAAGAAAAAAATTCCCACTTGTGCCAAAGAAAGTGATTTGAAACGAGATAAGAGAAACTTTCCTACAATAATTAATGAAAATTCATGATATAATAGAAATATAATAACACATAAGGAATTTTATTGATTGCAGGCCATTTCAAGGGGGAATCCTCCTTTGAGCAAGCTCAATACAAATAACTTGTGGATACATTCATTGGCCTCAACAATTACTTATATACTAAGTCTAACGTAAAAAAATATTACTCCCCATGAATGTGGGATAATACAATATACTCACGAGACGACTTACAAAGCATATGCGTCCAACAACAATATACTTAACAAATAAAAGAGAAGGGTTGACATACGTTACTAACAGAATTATAGTTAGCTCCTCCTTGTAAATGCACTATGTGGTGCTCTCAGTATGTAGTGCCCTGTTTATAGTCATAAAAACTACTTTAGATTTTTTCTAATGAAAACATTTTATAATGTGGCCCTCGTCTCATGTTTAATTTATATCATAAAACCTCATAGAAAGTTCTTGATATCTAAAAAAACATACTATCCAACGTGTATGATCCAATTTACCATCTCAATCCTTTTTATTTGTTTGGTTTGCTAGTCAATGGAAAATGACTATTTCTTTTATTTACATCTTCTCTTTCATATTAATCCCTATATGACTCATTGTAATTGATTGGAATTGACCTTCTACTAGTTGGGCTTTGACCTATATTTTATCTAGTAGTTTTTATTTTCCTATTAAATAATAGATTAATATTATTTGTTTAAAATGCTATTGGCGAAGAAATTTGGGTCTTATTGCGAACCGACGAAGAATTTCTTGGGATGTAAGATCATTTAATCCACCCATTACTACACCAAATTGTATATAATATTTTAATTTATTTTAGCATGTTAGCAATCGAATTCTTGGGACTATGTTATCTAGTCTATATTTTAATGATTTTGTGATCTATTGGTCTTGGAAATTGTGTTCTAGTTCTAAAAGCATTCATATATATGTGAAAATATACACGCATAAACAACGTTTATGAAAAATGAGAAAATTTTAATAGGTTAATATATTGGTTCGCTACCACCACCACCTTTTTTTTAGATGGAAAGATCCACGGGAAACCCAGCAATACTTCCCCACAATAGTGGATGGTATAGGTGGTAAACCGCCGGCCATCCTCGCAGAAGGCCTAACCCCAAAGGAATCAAGGCTCGAACCCGTGACCTCTCCCCGAACTGAGAGAGTGTGCGCACGTCTTACCAATTGAGCTAACCCTTGGGGCTAACTACCACCACCACCTTACCATTGCCACTGCTATACAAATTGGTTCTAGCTAACTATACAAATTGGCTTCCTCCTCCTACCTTGTCTTCAAGGATATTCAGGGTTCTTTCTCCTTCTTTTGAAGCAAAAGTCTTTCGAAAATTTGAAGGAGCTTTGTCTCGACTAGTTTGTGGTCTTGCGAAATATCTCATAACCTATATAAAAATAGATACAAAGTAAGCATATTGTTGTTTGAAGACAGAGATTTTTTTGTCTATTGAATTTGAATTAATCAACAAAATAATTACTCGCTGAGATTTTTTTGTTAATTGAATTTGAATTAAATATAAAAATAAACATTACTAGTGAAATAAATAAACAACAAAATAAAAATTACCAGTCATTATTTAGAAGAGGAAGCACATGTGCCCATTCTTGTATTCTGATAGGTGGTATGCCACTTTCCTACTATACAAGGTGGGTATGTAGGTGGCCTAGAGGAAGGTATGCATGAGCCCCTTTCTTATATCCTTATAGATATAGATAGATGCAAGTCCTAGCTAAGGCAAGGAAATAGTATGCCCAAGGGAAGGCACAATGTATACATGAGCCACAACATAACTAGCACAATCTATTTAATGCTTAATTATTACGTTGGCCATGGTTTATGAAAGAAATTGCATGTGAAGGTGATTTTCTATAATATCAACAACACAGGTTTAAAATGAGATGGATTATTTAGTATCGTAAGTAAGATGACCATTAACATGTTGTCATTTATTGTTTATAATAGTACAATAATTTCATTGTCATACGTACACACCTATTGCTTCATGTTTTAAATATTTTTTTCACAAGAAAAAATATAATCCTTGATATTTATTGAGAGTCAAAGGAAATGGTTACATATCAGAGATGACAATATAATCAATCCCATGGAAAATCCATCCATAGTCCTGTGACAAAAATAAACAACAAAGGTATTGGGTCTAGAGATCACAATCTTCAACTAGTGTGTGCATCTTTCCTGATAGTTTTCCACAAGGGACATCATGCAATTCTAAAGAGAGTACAAGATGATCCCAGTCAGTTTATCCTAGGAAGCACTCGAGGGATGACTAAATCAAGAAAGTATGAAATTCCCATACCAAAAAGAAGTACCAATATGCAACTGCAAAGGAGTCAGAGCTCCATCACTTAGCTCTACAAGAGATGAAAGTCACCTCCCCCAATGATATCATCTTCGTAAGATTCTATGAAGGAAAAGAGGCCAGAGGCCATTGAGAGTGCCTCCTTGGATAAGCAATCTTCCCTCATGTTGTGCTCTCTATAAACATGTTGAAATTCCACTATGTAGAAAGATTCTTTAAGCTTAGAAATATTGTGGCACCAGTATACCATGTCCAAAGCTAACAGAGTAGGCTTGTTGTTTTCCCAATTAATCACAACTGATCAGTCCCCATAGATATGGAGATATGGAAGACCAATAACCACTACAAAGTAAAGAAAGACCCAGAGAGCCAGCAACTCTACCCTGGTATTTGTGTTGCGTCCACAACCCAAATTCAAACTAAAGGAGTGAATTGGACTAATTGCTAGGAGAATGCCTGCCCCTCCATTCAAACTTGCTGCAGCCCCATCAAGGAAACCATAAGAGTAATTAAGTACTGGATCAGGTCCCGCCACCCTTAATTTCTTTGTTTTTCTAGTAGAGGGATAGTCATGCAATAGAGACAACACACGTTGATAGGTGGAGGTGGGTACAACAATCATGTCCTCAAAGACAACAAGGTTTCGGATGATGTAGATGCTCCATATAACAAAAAGAGGAATATGAGTGCACTCCAGATCAAGATGAAACCAAAATTATAGGTTCTCTAGGAGGGAGAAGTTGGACCATGGATCATAATGTCATATCTTTTATAGAAATAGTCAATGATGTTCAGGGCAAAGGGGCATTCAATGAATAAGTGACTTACAGATTCCTCATCACCCTAGCACAAACAACAATGTCTGGGGCCATGCAATCCTTTTCTTTTTAAGTTATCCCAAGTTGAAAGACGGTTCTCTACAGCAAGCTAGAGATAGCATTTGATCTTTATAGGAATAGTGCAGGCCAAAATTTGCGAGACAACTTTTTTCTAAGTTGGGTGTAATGAAGATGATACAATTAAGTCATAAGCTAAGCTTGCTGTGACCTCACCATTATTTGGATTGTGCGTCCACAAAAGAGTATACTTTTGTTCACTTAATATGATTCCCCTATGGGAAATACCATTTATGTAGCAGTTCCATTCTTCCTGCCACCTTCATCCAAGATCCAAGTCCTCACTCGGTATCCAGTAGGACTACATATTTAGTCCAACACGCAAATTCTGGGAATTTTGAAGTGAATGCAATACAAATTCAATCAAATAATCTCCGAGGTATTCGAAAAGGACATAGCAAGAGTCCAATCCAACAATTGGGTCAACACCCAATTTTATACAATTTCCATTTCCAACTTTCTAGCCCAACTTTCTGTTGATCCATGTGAGGGCTCTCAAAAAGCCATTCCAGAAGAAAGATGTACCTCTGACCAAGAAACTTCTTTTATATAGCCATTCATCTATAGAAAGGTCTTTGAGGTACTTTTTTCTTATAATTTGATGCGAGATTTCTGTACCATTCAGATCCATCCAGAGACTCTTCAGTCTTAGAGCTGTACTCAACCAATCCAAATTCTTTATGTTCCAGCCCCCAAACTCTAGAGGCCTGGATAGGGACTGCAATTCATCCATATTTAGTCGATGATTATCCATACTACTTCCCCATATGAAAGAGAAGATACACTAACGAATTCT
The DNA here is from genome assembly GCA_001517045.1 of Pseudotsuga menziesii. NCBI lineage: Eukaryota > Viridiplantae > Streptophyta > Pinopsida > Pinales > Pinaceae > Pseudotsuga > Pseudotsuga menziesii. Next base: position 257,315 of record LPNX011192519.1, read on the forward strand.
GTTAAGGATGGTTTTAGGCACATGAGCCAAAGCGAACCAATATACAGGAAAACCAGTAAGGACCGCTCTAATGAGGATTAGTGTTCCTCCCAAGGAGAGGATTGTGTACGACCATTGAATGATTCTGTTCTCAAAGTTTTTTAAAATCCATATCCAACCATTGATACCATATCCCAGGGGCTTAAGGTGGTAACCAAGGTAATTGAAACCTACCTCAATGGGGTCCATTTTAAAGGGCAGAAGCATTGAGGTACTATTTAATACCTCATCTTCCACTTCATTGAGGATTTTTCCACACTAATGCACATTCCATAGGATGAACAGAATAAATCTAGTAAAACATCAAAGGCCTACCATTCTTCAAGAGTCCCAATCCCAAAAAGAACCGCATCATCTACAAAAAATAGGTGAGTTAGGGCTAGAGAGGAGGATATATGTATACCTTTATCCTACCCTTTCTTTTGTGCATCCTTTATAAGTAGACTAAGCCCTTCTATGACCAGAAGAAAGAGTAGTGGAGAGAGAGGGAACCCCTTCCTGATGCCTTGAGAAGCTAAAAAAATACCAAAGGAGTGCCATTAACCAGCACTAATAAATTAGATGAAGTGATGCATCCCATGATCCAATTCACCCCCATAAGCCATATGCCAATTTGCAGGAGAATGAGCCACAAGAATGCCCAGTTGACACGGTTAAAGGCTTTGACCAGGCCCAATTTGAGTACCAGGGAACTCATTTTTTTGGTTTTTATAGAGTGAAGATCTTCCTGGGTGATTCCCACTAATTTAAGAATTTGTCTGTTCTTGAGGAAACTGAACTGCTCACCAAAGATGGACTTATCTAAGAAAGGTTTTAGCCTGTTGGAAGAAATATTGGAGATAAGTTTATAAATCAGCTTACAAAGGGAGATGGGGTGGTAGTTAGCAAAAGTTTGTGGCCTCTCACACTTGGATTTAAGATTAAAAAAAGTGGAGTTTAGGGATGTGATCACTCTCCCCTCTTTCCTTGATAATTCCACAACTTTGAGCAGGTCCAACCCCACTAGATCAAAGAACTAGAGGTAGAACACAACCGGACAACCATCTGGGCCATGCATTTTGTTCCTTTTAAAGGATTTTAGGGCTCCTTCAACTTCTACAAGGGTCACTTCAGAAGTGAAAACATCAGCCTCTTCCCTTGTTACAAGAGAATGAAAGAGATGGATAACCTTCAATTGATCACTAATAATAGTCTTACCTTCATCCTTGAAGATCTCAGAGAAGTGCTTCACTCCCAAATATTTGAGCTGATCAATCTCCTCCACCATCATCTTCTCCTCAATTTGTGGTCCCAAATGGAATTGAAGTTTTTGCAAGAATATGCAAAATTGTGGAAGAATTTGGTGTTTGCATCCCCCAATTCAGTCCATTTAATTTTTCTTTCCAAATTCCAGGTCAGGAGTTCATGAGACAAATATTTTTCTTTGCACCCCTTTAGGTATAATAGGAAGTTCATCCCTTCCTCATTGAGATTTCATGAGGGGCAGGAGGCCAGGAGGGATTGTATTTCCAATTCAATCTCTAACAGTTCTTTTTATGTGGTGATCTTTTTCTTTTCCTCCCAGTCCTTTACTTTCAATTTAAGACCTTTGATTTTTAAGACAAGATGAGACATGTCATCATCATCCTGTAAGGATAGCTCAGAGTTCCAACTATCTTCCACCAATTTTGAAAAACCGTCCTCCAAAATCCAGGCTCGATTAAATTTAAAGGGACTAATGTGAGAAGAAGAATTGGAATTCCATTCCAAACACACATGATAGTGATCAGAGACTTCTGAGGGATGGGCCCACACTCTATGCCTCTTAAGGTGAGGAATGAGGGAGGTTGAGGCTAAAAAAATTTCCATCCTCCTTCTGATGCCTTCATCACCTACCCAGCCATTCCTCCAAGTAGGACCAACACAAGTCGGAGCCAAGTCAATCAAGTTGGAGTCTTTTAAAAGCTATGAGAAGTAGGGTGCCAAAGGATCCAAACGAGCAGTTTTCCCCATATCTGTGCATCATTAAGAGTGAAGTTCAAGTCACCATCATAAATAAAATTAGATAGTCCAAAAATACCTCCATTAACCACATTATTTGAGAAAGAGACCTTATTAAGATAAGGTCCATAACAGTTGAGAATAGATAGTTCAAAGGAAGAGCCCCGAAACTTAGCCTTCACCAGAATACTAGAATAGGTCTCAAAGGATTTACAATGGGTTGAAATAAGGTTCCAACCAGTCAGGAGGCCTCCCGAGAGGCCTACAGAGTCTAGGGCACATAATTCCCAACTAGCCAAGAGTTTAGAGAAGGCCAAAAGGGCATGATAATGGTCGCACATGGTCTTTTGAAGAAGAATCATGTCCAAAGAGATGGAGAATAAAATATATTGGAGAGATTTTTGTTTGGAAAAACCACTGAAAACACATACATTTAGTGAAATAATCTTCATAAGGGGTAGCGTCTGGTGGGTCACGATGCTCTAAGCACTTGACTGAAGGAGATGGAAGGAGAGGAGGATGGTGAGGCCCTGGATGCATTTTTTATCCTTACTAATAGTGGAGTGAAAGGAAGGGAGTCCTTTCCCCGAAAAGGTTCATAGGAATGCTTCTTCTTGGAGTTTATGATTGTAACATTTTCAAATCTTATGGATTCCAAAGGAAGAGTCAATAGTGAAAGGGGATATTTAGTAGAGAAAATAGTGAGGGACTTCATTAGCCCAAGATCAAAGAAAGTTGGGGAGTTTTGCGGGCTATCAGGTTGTCGATCGGTAGGAACAGGATCCCCAATGTGAGAAATGGGAGGGAACTATTCATAATTGAATAGGGGGGTAACGCTCCCAGTCTCCTTGGGAGGGGATGCCTGAAGGACTGGCATCGGGTGGAAGGCACTAAGTCCTCTGTAGTTGGATAGGAATCCAAGAGAGGAGGGTTAGGTATAAATTTAGGATTAAGTTTTACTGGCTGCATGATCCAGATTTATGAAGGAATGCAACAGAATACACAAATAAGAAATATGCAGCAGAAATAACACTTCATTTCATTAATCAAAGAACTGAAACTTGTTTACATACAGAATGGAAATAAACTAGCTAGCCTTGTTGGTAGCTTATCTTTGAGAAGATATGTGGCGGCTACATGCCTCTGAACTCTGTGTTACAATGAGGCTCGAAGGCCTATATATTCTTGACAAACAATGGAAACCCTACACATCCAAAAACCTAACCCTAGGAGGTGAAACACCAGAATGTGGGCCCCGTTGGGTAACCTGGTACATCAATTTCCTGGGGTCATAACTTTGGCATACTACCTCTGTTTGACGCACATGATACAATGTTAGAAAGATATATTCAAGGACTACATCCATAAATAGAAAATATTAAATCTAGAATGGAATCATATTTGCTCGACCAGTCAATGACGAAAAAATGTCGTTTAGGGACTCAAAACAGCTCCGAAAGTTTAGGACCCGAAAACTGCCAAAAATAGTAAATTGTGCTACAATTAAGGAAACTAGAAAAATGAAAGAAACAATGGTGGGGGTCCAAGTGAAATAGGAGGGTGGCCACCAATATCCTCCTGGATCACTGCACAACCAAAGGAGTGGCACTATTCGATAAAGGAGCCAAAGACATACAATTTTCGACATCCTGAATAAAGAGGAGTTCTCCTTTTGTTAGATCTTTGTAATTCGTGGGAGAGAAAGATCTATACATACCTTCAGGAGGGCATGAAGCATAAGTATCCACTGGAGGTGGACTCAATGAGAAAGATCTATCTAGAGGAGAAGCAAATCCAGTAGTGATAGAAGGGGAAGCACCCTGAAGGATCATGGGGCAAGATCGAAGGAGGTGCCCAACCTCATGGCAACAGTTGCACCAGAATGGGATATTTAAATAATCCAATCTCTAACAAATAGGAGTTTCATTGCACATTATCTCAAGTTCTGCTGGAAATACTTTTGAGATGTCCATCTCATCCATAAATGTTTCCATCCTTTTATCGAAAATGAGTTGGAATTCATCCGCCACAGCCACAAAGCACCCTAAGGAGTTTGCAAGTCCAACAAGGAAGTCTTTTCTCCATAAAAAAATGGTAACGCAAGGAGGAGAACCCAGAGGTTTCGCTTTGCCACTCTCTCTCAAAGAGGGTTGAAATATGAGTGCCATCTACTGAGCACCAGAGAACCCTTTTTAATGGTCCAGAGGGTGTTTAGAATTAGAGTCGCATCCTTGTCTTCCATGAATACAAAAACCAGCCAACGATTTTCCAACAAGCTGATAGTTGGCACATAATTTAAAAGTGACTTCCAGTGAGTAGTGGCCCACTCCACCCACTCCTTCTTCCCCATGCAACAGTATTTGAGCCGACCCACTAAGACTCCATAGTAGAGATACTCCACCCTGTCCATGTAGATGTCGCGCCCCAACACATAACTGCTCTTGGACTCCAGTTCTTTTACATCTTTAACGTTCCTTCACACATGGGAAGAAGAGCACCCTTCATTTTGAATTGCACTTGGAGCTACCCCTACAATCCTGGGCACAATGGTTTGTTGGGAATCCATACTCCAAAGACCAGATTCGGTTAGCCAAGGAGAAAGGTCTAAGGCTATAACCCAAAACCTAAAATGATCAGAATATAGAAACACCTGGGAATACCAAGCACACAATATAGGATGACTAGAATGCTATGAGAGGATAACCCGGTTAGGGCCACCCAAGAACATCCTCGACTAGGGCCACCCAAGGTCCAAAGACCCATCACTTTGTTGACAGAGCACCAAATAGAGACGTCATAAGTAAAATAGAACAAGGGGCCGGTCGATAAAGACTCTAGAAAACTTAAAGGAAAAAAACACAAAAGGGTTAGAGAAAACCCTGAAGCCGACAACAACAAAAAATGAAAATCAAACCCTACCCAGTTTAGAAAACCCCAAGATGAGGTTTTAGGAATAGTGGAGACCTATAGACCCACCAGGACTCACAAGCAACAAAAATAAAGAAGACTCCATCAGCAGTAAAAGTAAAAAGGAAATGTCTAGGGTTAAGCCTGAAAAACCCCGTTTAACCTATAGCAGGAGTAAAATCTTGGCCACATGAACTGTAAAAGGAAGGTACAAAAGAGCTACAAGAAACTTGAAGGTGATTTTTTCTTTTGGGACATGCCCAAAATGGCAGAGGGAAATATGATACCTTCCGACAGTCGAAGGGAAGAGATTGTTTCTGCAACATAAAATACGGAGTTGCTTTACCAAGCATAGAAAGATCAAGAACCGAGAAAAACGACGAAAATACAAGAGTGGCCACAATAAAAAAACAATGCAAAAAAAAACAAAAACAACTTCCCATTTTTTAATAAGACGTGGTTGGTACTAAGCCCCCTACAAAGGGGGTGGAATCCATGTGCGAAAAAAACAAAAACATAATAAAAAACACAAGCGACAGATGACAGCAAGCCCCCTGCAGCAGTGAACAGAAATCCAGTCCCGTAAGCATACCCGGTTAAGTATAGCAAACACATATGTCATGAGGAATTCCTAGGCTAAATGTATCTCTCCGCAGTAGTGTGAGCGGCCTCGTCTCCATAGCCAAAACCCTAGTTCCTACATTCTTTACATTATATGTAGTAACAAAACCTTACTTCGCATATGTTACCTTCGTTTTTTAATATATTTGCACTATCATGACACATAATCAAGATCCGTATCCAAAATCATATAATGTAAGCGCTGAGATTTAGAGCAACATTGATCAATGCTAGTTAGAAAAGGAAAAAGGTATTGACATTGGAAATATTTCTCCATTAGGTACAATTTTCATTCATGCAATGAGCACAATGTGGCATTAGTTCATGATCTAAATGAAAACATCTATTAGATTACTAGATGCATAAATCCTCACTATTTTCCCCATTTTCCCTTGCATGAGAATTCATTACCCTTTTACATAATTAGTTAACGAAAATGAAATAATGAAAAAGTGAATAATCCCAGTAGAAATAAAATGCATAGTCGATATCAACATCTTTATATGGCAAGTATAAGAGTATAAAACCCGAAAACCAAAATTTTAGAATTATTTAGTTTCTACTATTTAAACTACCAATAGAAACTAACTAGAAAACCCAAATATGTCCTTTGACACATACCTAGGTCAAGAAAGTTATCTAACATGTACGATCCCAACTTTCTCCTTCCTCCACCATCATTCGTAATAAAAAAATTCCCAATACACGTTTCCTTCCATCCCACATCATAAATAAAATATGAATAAAAAACAATCATGCCTCTAAATTCCTACATGGGTTGGTATTCACTTCCCCCAAATTTGTCAACTTGGTAAATCTTTTAATTCCTAGTAATTCTAATTAAATTTTGAGGAAAGAAATCCCTTTGTTTATTTGAGGTTGATGACTCCAATTCCTTTTCTACAATTCTCAAAGGAGATAGCATAGATTTGGTAACGGGCAATTATGATTATAGCTAGGTTTTTCACACTAGCTTGTGCAAAAAGGAATCTACTAAGACTCAAGAGAATATTAGCATTAGTCTAGAATGGTAACGCAAGTGTTCAGTAATTAACAGTGACTAACCATAAAATAAAATCTAAACTATGTGAAGCAAATCTACGGAAAGAAAATATAAACTACTATTTTTTTCATGATTCTTCTACAAACAAAATGGTAGGGAAAGAATTTTTTTTAATTTATTTTGAAAATATAATGTTTACAGTAGATTGAATGTTACCTCAAAAGAGTGTGAGTAGGGTACCCTTGTAGGTGGTTGAAACACTGAGTCCTTGGTCTCTAACAAGCTTTGGGTTTCTCTCCAGACAAAAATCATAGGGTAGCCAAATCTCAACAATGGGTGAATCCAGAAGACATGGGGGGGGATTTAAGGGGTTCTATTGAAAATTTGGCAGAGTGACGACAAGGTAGAAAAATGAAAAAATCATGTCTAAAATAGGGGTCTTTACAATTTATTTAGAGGAATAACAGCCCTAGGTTTTCCTCCCATGGTATTAGGCAGACCTTCGTGTTGGACCTTGGTTTTATTTGGAAGTTTAGGGTTTTCGCTCACTTTTTGACATTTTTTTAAATATTTTCCCACTTATTTTTGTCATTTTTTGGGAGATTTATCCATTTTGGTGGGAATTTCCTTCTTTTTTCAAATGAATATGCCACATTTCTTTATCTTTGGAGAGGGAAATAATAATTATGGGCCAAGTTGGGATTAGACTTTAGGTTTTTTAGGTAAGTGAAGGTGCAATGTGGGGGGAAATGATGAATGGGATGATGTAGCCAAGCAATGAGCATGGTGTGTAATTTTTTGTGTCAACATATTTTCCCCCTAATGTGTGAGGAAAGGAGCTCATCATAAGGACAATAGACATCATAGGATATTTCTTTCTCGAGATAATGAATGTGACGGTGGTATGGAGAACAAAATATTATTTGGAGGGTAGACTCATGCACTTTGTTGGGACTACAAGGGCCAAATATATAGATACAAAACCCAAAATGGATGAGGTACATATAATCTCAAATATACAAATGAGGTAGGCATACCCATGCTCATATCAATGTCTCAAGATATACAAATAATAATGAGGCTCAAAGGGGACATCAACAATACATGGATAATTACTATGTACATCATAGATGTCCAATATGGACTCAAATCTAGAATTTAATCATGGTCTAAACATGGATGATCTAAAGAAGTAGGTATAGAAACAAGGGCATTCATGAAGAATGAAATATCACAATAATTGATGCTCTACTAGATCATAAGAGGTCCAACAATTGCAAGGACTCAAACAAATGATATCATGAATCTTGAAGGTATAATTCACTGCATCTAAAACTAGTTATACCAAGAACTATGAAACTAAGAGGCTTCTGAACACTGCCACCAATACATCCTAGCTATACTAGAAGGGTTCTAAAGAAACTCAGAAATCTGCTAGATTCAAAGGACAATCAGGGTCTTCAACCAAATCATGAAAGAACCAATACCATGTACAAATATCAATGATGCGATGATGTAGTTGATGTCGGGCATTTACGAAACAACCATTCTAAGGGGAAATAAGGACTACCCTTTGGTGGTCTCTAGGAACTCATCAGTGATGGTGATGATTCCAAGGTACAGGGACCTCTTGGTATATCCATTTGAATGGATGTGTTGAAGTCAACAAAGGGATACCTACAACAATAAAGGAAATAATGGTTCCTTGATAGGAGTGTGATGGATACAACCATGTAGTGACTAGAACAGGGCACGAGGATGAGAAAGTGTAGGGGGGTATAAGGGAGAATGAGTAATGGGACTCAAACTTCCTTTGTTATTATTATGATGGAAAGGATACCTTGGGAACATATGAAACTAATCTTGAAGGAGGGAATCATAGTTGGGGTGACCGAGTGGGGATAACTGCACTAGGTGAGACTGCAACTGGATAGCCTTAGAGGGGAGAATACTAATAATGGAATAAAATGGATCCAAGGCTAAATCATTACAAAATAATATGAAAAAAAGTGACTAGGAATGTTTTACACATGAGGGACTATATGTGATCTTCAAGGGTGGTAAGAAGCACCATTTGGGCCTTCTTCATGATTTAATGAGCTCAAATAAGGAATAGAAGCGTGCTCGAGATGGTACTATCCTGTGAATTTTTATCGATCCTGATACAGTCAATTATTATTAGGGTTTTCAATTTTATAGAGTCTAAAACTAGAAATAAAACTTGATAAATGGTCTTTTTCATAAAGTTAGTCTTTGAAACCTGAAAAGGCATAAAATTATACAAGGGAGAAATCTTGCATCCAAAAGGAACTAGAGTATTCCTTCTTCATAAATAGTCCAGCTGGCTCAAAAAAGGGATAAAATTGTACCAAACGGATATTCTTTCAATTCCTTTTAACAAGTATGAAAGAAACAAGCACACTTGATGATATTTTCATGTTTAAGGAATTAGAAAATAAATTAAAGGAATCTTCATGCTAATGTTCCATGTCTAGGGAATGCCCAATAAATGACAATGTAAGGAAATGCATGCAACTTCATATCAGGATGTTAAAATATACATAATCCTACTCCTATGAGGGTAAGAATGGCATGGGTTCCAAATGCAAGGGGTACTAAATAGTCACCCATGTAAAGGTAGGATCTACTACCAAGGAAGGGAAAATCAAAAGGGGGGCTGGGTTGGGCCATTTACTCAAACAGAGGGGGGGTGTTACATGCATAAAGGGTAAATTGAATCAATGCATCAAAAACTTTGGGGGAGAGGATATCCTATATTCCATCTAAGAGACTATAACTATAGAGGAAGATGCCACCAAAAACAAGGAGTGCCACCATAAAGTGTAATTGTACACAAAATGTGGATACCTGAGCGTAAATGTGCATATGTAATATAAATATAGTGTAAAAATACATATATGAGTTGAATTGTGTGATGGAACAAAACTCGAGGAAATCCTGAAATGGCTTGACAAAAGATGAAACACTCATGAGAAAAGGTACCAATAATAAATAAAGGCACAAGATACTAATTCCATTGGTGCAAACAATGCAAAAAAAAAATGTCATATGACTTTGGGATGGTCACAAGAAGGAAAAGATCTAAAAAATCATACAACATATGGGGGATCCCACCTGCCACATGTCATTTTCACTATTAAGTGTTGAGACTGTGTGGAGGGACCCGAAAAAGAATTGTTGATTCCTTTTGATTCAAATGATGGTTTCAAATTTTGTGACTTCTAGGTAACTTCTCTCACAATTCTAAGTCTTTATGTCCATTTTGTTTTTTCATTTTGGGTTTCTTGGGACTCGAGTGAACCCCATGATGGTTTATGGGTTGATTTGCATCTTTTCAAGAGGTAAGGGAAGCTGTGTTGCTCCTATCAAAGGGAAATTGGAAACCTGGGTCACACATGTGCATAGGACAAGTGTTACCTAGGTCACTCCTATTTTCTGGATAAGAGTGGCCTTAGGTCACTTGGTTTCTCTGAACAAGTGCAACTAGTTCACTATGTTCCTGAAAACAAGTGAAACCTAAGGCCAAGAAGACTAATTTTTTATTAGATGTTGATTCTAATGTTGTGGACATGTAGGAATCCTTAGTTGAACTAGTGAGAGAGGGATATGAGATATCTCTACAAGGCAATTAGGGGTGACCAAACTATGAGGGATATCTTGGTGTGACATGGCTTGCTAAACTTTGTTGATACTCCTATAATGCATAGCCCAAAGCTTCTATTGGACAAACTGGTGGATTTCTAGGATTCAGAGACATAGGAATTCATGATATAGGGTGAGTGATTGGAGCTTACCCTTGAGGATGTATACTTCCTGATAGGGATCCCAAGAATGGGGGTCATTTAGGACACACAAATGAGTCGTCCAAGGAATATTTCAATGTGTGACATGTGGGGGTGACATTGTTATGGTATTAGACAAATCCATGAGTCATACATCCTGTGTTGTGACATAAAAAGTCTCAAGAAGTGAATGGTGGTGGTTATGGTGGTGCGGGTACCAGGATCGAGTGGTCCACAAAAGATCCAAGGGGGATTTGATGTTGGTTGGGATTAAATGTATGTGATTACAATTTGGTGATTGTTGAACTAGGCAGGGCCAGAAGGGAGGGGAATTTTCCTCCCATATTTCTTATGCTCGCTCTTCTTTGAGCGAGTTCTTAGCCTTTGGCTATATTTACAAGTGCATGATGGAGGGACTATGGAGCCTATGATGTGATGATGCTGTGAGATGATAATATATGAGGTACAAGGGTTGGTGGGTATGCTCCTCACTCACAAGTTATTCACCCAGTGTTTACAGTTTCCTATAGTTATTGATGACTACACTTACGTGGATATGGACTACAAGGGATATCCATAGCTCCATCGACCTCCTCGTCATGCCCAAGTTTTAGGATTAATTAATTAATCCTCCCTTGACCACCATAATATAAATTTCATTTCCTAGATTAGGATTCTAATGCCACCTCACTAGTGCCATGGGGGACTCATATGGTGGCCACCTACCACCCGTTGCTCCATTTACATGAGTTTGAGATCTCTAGAGAGAAATCCCTAAAATTTAGGAGCCCACACTTAGTGCCACCAGTATTCACCCATAGTTGTCCCTAATCTATGTTCATTCATGCTTCGATCAACCACAATTAGTTCACCTTTAGTCAACCTAGCAACACTTTTCCCTGATTTGAGGAAGTTTGGGTGCCTTTTCTCACCTAACTCGGTCAAGTAAATGAATCTGAATTTATTTGGTCATCTGGAGTTGCATTGGTGTGTAAATCCTGTGTTGTGACATAAAAAGTCTCGAGAATTGAATGGTGGTGGTTGTGGTGTTGCGGGTACCAGGATCGAGTGGTCCACAAAAGTTCCAAGGGGGATTTGATGTTGGTTGAGAAAGTGCTAGTAAGAACTTATTTTGGTTGGGATTAAATGTATGTTATTGCAATTTGGTGATTGCTGAACTAGGCGATCCATAAGGGAGGGGAATTTTCCTCCCATATTTCTTATGCTCGCTCTTCTTTGAGCGAGTTCCTAGCCTTTGGCTATATTTACAAGTGCATGATGGAGAGACTATGGAGCCTATGATGTGATGATGTTGTGAGATGATAATACATGAGGTACAAGGGTTGGTGGGTATGCTCTTCACTCATAAGTTGTTCACCCAGTGTTTACAGTTTCCTATAGTTATTGATGACTACACTTACGTGGATATGGACTACAAGGGATATCCATAGCTCCATTGACCTCCTCGTCATGCCCGAGTTTTAGGATTAATTAATTAATCCTCCCTTGACCACCATAATATAAATTACATTTCCTAGCTTAAGATTATGATGCCACCTCACTAGTGCCATGGGGGACTCATATGGCAGCCACCTACCACCCGTTACTCCATTTACACGAGTTTGAGATATCTAGAGAGAAATCCCTAAAATTTAGGAGCCCACACTTAGTGCCACCAGTAGTCACCCATAGTTGTCCCTAATCTATGTTCAATCATGCTTCGATCAACTACAATTAGTTCACCTTCAGTCAACCTAGCAACACTTTTCCCTAATTTGAGGAAGTTGGGCGTCGTTTCTCACCTAACTCAGTCAAGTAAATGAATATGAATTTATTTAGTCATCTGGAGTTGCATTGGTGTGTTCTACTGGTGTTTTTCTATAGATAGAGTTATCTGGATTCATTCCAAGTTAGGTACTTTGAATCATACCTAGTAGATTGGAATTCTCCTATTTGTAACATCATTGTATTACACGCCAGGGATAATTTTAGGGTTGAAATTTAGCCCATGCGCTATTTTTAGGGGTTTTTCTCCAAAAAAAGATTCATCATTTTTCATTTCTTGAAGCTCTGTTTCGCCCAATTTTGATGGGGTAAACTTTTTTCACCCTAAAAATCGCCAAATTATTATATAAACGATATAAAATCCTTGGAAATTAAAATATTTNTTCCATTTTAATAATTGGTAAGATTTGCCAACATTTATACACTTTTAAATAAGTATGGTCCCTTAAAATCATCCCTACTATGCACAGGTTACTTATTAATGGATGTAATGTGATTCCTCGAATTTTGTCTCCATGTGTGTGTAATTTTTCCATGAATGATTGATCAATGTCTAGTAAATTCTTCTTCTCTTCTACAACTTTCTTTCACAATTGAATTCACTCAGGCCTGAGGATCCTAAGATTTGCTAAATTAAAAATGGTGTCAAAGCAGGTGTTCAGGACAACTTCAAACCTTGAAAACTTCCATTTATTCACTATAAACCATTGGTTTCCACATAATTCATGGTATCCTTTCCTTAATCCCTCTGGAATATGTCTAGAGAAGTCTACCCAGGCGTGATACACCCAAAGAAAGTGCACATGCGAAGTGGAGAGTGTTTGAATTGGAATGATTTTGAATTGAATTATTTTTTTCGGTAAATTGGATATTATCTAAATAATTAGTTTTTCCTTGAACATTTAAGACGGAAAATTTAGTAGTTTTGACTCCCAGGATCCTCACACCCTTCAACTATCGTGATTGGATGACTGATATGTAAATAGCCTTGTGCAACAAGGTTCTATACAGGGTCATCATGGGAAGAGAGGTTGATTCCCAGCAACCCCTTGAAAATTAAAAGTATCTGAACAAGATGGATGAAACATTTAGCTTCATGTGCATCCACATATCTAGCGAGTTACTATTCCATCTTGATGGATTGATAACTTCAAAGGAAGTATTGGAGAAGCTCGAATCCTTGTTTGGAAAGTAGCTTGAGCCGAGGGGGAATATTCTAGAGAATGATCTGATAGAACTGCAGCCCAACAACTTCAAAACTATACAACAATTATTCTCAAAATTCAAATATGTTTGTTAACACAAAAACATTTCACCTAGCTCTACATGGTCTAAACCATATTCATACATCATATTCCTACAATATTTCCCTTATTTTTGACCTTCACAATTGCATTTCCATAAAAAATGGTCCAAAACATTATTATTTACTATGGTTTATCCTCACTCTCTCCAAAAAAGGGTCAAAAACCCTAAAAAGGATGTAAAAACCCTAAAAGAGAGAAAACCATAGGAAAATCCCATGGATCAGAAAATACCATGGGTAACCACATTTTGTCAAAAATCCCTAGATCCATTCTATAAATACATTGTGAAGGGCTCTCCCAAAATACCTTTTTTCCCATTTTTCATTTTGTGAGTACACTGGGACACATTTTTCTCTTAGGTATTCTCACACCTTTTTCCACCATCTCGTTGCCATACCATTCCCACTTAGTATGTTGAGGCATTCTTCGTATCCACCTGGAGAACCATCCTGTGGAGAGGCAAACCACTTTAGAGATGGCCATGGTGGCCCACTTTACAAGAAAGAAGGTATAATTTTTGTTTTTTTAGTTTAGCCGTTGTTTATATTTATTTTATGTTACTAATCTCTTTACTGTTTTGTTATTTTTCATGAACTGTCCCTTATAATCCCATTAACATAAGGTTGGTTCTTTTGCATGTAACAAGGTAGAAACCCCTATTACAATATTGGCATGCAATGCACGCAGTGTGGGATTGATAAAAAGGATGAGCAATTGGTACTCTCAAATATGAGAAAAAATGGCCTAGAATTATGAGTGTTCATGTCCACCTTTCACTCTAGGAGACTAAAAAATCCTCATTGGTGAATGCAATCCCTTGATTCCTTCACATAATATCTTATTCAGGAACAAGACAAGATAATACAGATGGGATTCCACAGAGCCTCCACAAATCATGCTCTCTTGGTTGGGGAGACAAATAATGCACAAGAAAGGAGGAAGCATAAAGGAAAGGAGAATATGAACACTGGATTAAAACCTAAGGAAGACTTTGATCCAGTAGATGAAGCCTCAATCTGTAAGAAGGACAAACATTATATTTTTGACAAGGGTAAGCGCTCCTAGTGTAAGAAATGAAACCATACAGACAAAGGTTGTATGAAGAAGACCATAGATTAGATGTCAAGACTCCTTGAACAACACAATATTTCCCTGCATGAAGGCACAAGGAAGGCTGAATATGGAGACAAGAATGAATATCAAGAGAGATGCCATGCACTGAAGGATGGATTTTCAAAATCTCATTCCTTCCTCATTGATTTAGGAGCCTCCAATCACATGGTTGCATCCAAAGAATCATTCTCTTCATTACAACTTACCGATGGTACAAGTATTCACATGGGATATGACACTCAAATCCAAGCTGAAGGGAAGGGTTCAATCAAATAAGAGCATGGAGTGTTCAAGAATGTCCTATATGTTCACTCCTTAGTAGAAAATTTGTTGTCTGTATATCAGATGACTCATACATGCTCACCAAAGTGAGTTGTATTTGGTCCTTACTCAGTGGAGATTTCAGATATCTCAACTAGGAAGTTGATAGTGAAAGGTGTTGAAAACTATGCCTCCAAGGCATTGAATTCTCACACTTTCTGGCATACTCTGATCTAGTGCAATCTCAAATTCCATTTGAAGGGGGAGGTAAATTCATCCTACCTAAACCTTTTGTATATGATAATGTTTCCATTAATGTTTCATATTTAGAATCTCAAGCAAAGGACCAAGTTGAATTAGTTTATGGAATTGAAGATGAAGTTCAATCGGATCCAGATCCACATCTAGTCCCTACTCCTAATACTAGGCCTAAATGGGCTCAAAAGGTTATTGAGGCTATTGGGAACATGACTGGAGATTCATCTGACATGAGGAGAACAAGATCTAATTTTTAGAATGAGAGCCTTGCGCTATGTTAAACAAACCCACTTCTCTTAGAGAGGTGCTACAAACTCTCAGAGAGATGCTTCATCATGGAAATGTCTGATCAATAGTTCTTCTCACTGAAGAAGAATGAGACATTGGATCATGTCACTCAAATTGACAAATTGGAAGGAAAAATATACATGAAAAATCCTAAGGGTTACATTGATTCTCTCTTGACATCCAAGCTAAGGGATCCATTGTATGGGCCCAAGAAAGGCCCTAGGGTATGGAATCCTAGGTTCAACCTTTTCATACTATCAAAGAGGATCAAAAGAAGAAAGATTGGTTGTAAAATAAACAACATTTATTCTCCTATCCATCATCAGATTGGAAGAATGCGGATAGGTAATTCACATGCACAGTATCAGGAAACTAGTGCACATAAGGACCATGACACTGTGTTACTACTCCATAGAGATAGAGACTATATAAATTTTTCATAAGTCTTTTTACTCAGGAAGAAATTTTCTCTTGGTGTAAAGGCTTGATTGAGTTATTGTTCTTGGTTTTTCCTGCTTATTTTAAATGGGGGGGGGGGGGGGGGGGGGGTTTCCCATGAGGTTTTCCCCATTTCCTCAGTTTATTAAGTATTGATATTTTGCATTTAGATTGTATGGGTGACCTTTGGTCGTAGTTTCTAGGGCCCTGGTTGTCCAATTTAGGATTAACAAGGGGTGTTAAGATTAATTAATTAGTCCTCCCTTGACCACCATAGTCTAAATTCGATTTCCTATATTAGGAGTCTGATGCCACCTCACTAGTGCCATGGGGGACTCATTTAGGGGCCACCTACCACCTGTTACGCTAGTTTACATGAATTTGAGAGCTCCGAATAGAAATTCCTATAATTTAGGAAACCACACTCAATTCCACCAACAATCACTAGCAGTTGTCCCTATTCTATATTTTGTCATGCTTCGATCAGCCATAGTTACTTCACCTTCAGTCCACCTAGCGCTACTTTTCCCTTCTTTGAACAAGTCAGGCACCTTTTCTCACCCAACTTATTCAGTTAAATGAATGTGAAGTTATTTAGTCATATGGAGTTGCATTAGTGAGTTCTAGTGGTGTTTTTCCATAGATAGAGTTATTTAGCGTCATTCCAAGTTAGGTAATTTGAATCATACCTAGTAGATTCAAATTCTCATATTTGTAACACCATTGTATTACACACAGGTTATTCATTAATGAATGTAAATTTATTCTTCCAATTTTTTCTCCCTGTGTGTGAGATTTTCCCATGAATTATTAATAAGTGTTTACTAAATTCTTATTCTCTTTTGCATCCTTCTTTCATAATTGAATTCACTTAGGTTTGAGGATCCTAAGCTTTGCTGAATTAAACATTGAGGACCCAACATTATGTAACTATTTATTTTTTGTACATATTCATGTTTATACTACTACCATATATGGTGTTTAGAGTTTTGTACATGATGAGGTTACTAATGATTAGCCATGTGTGTGTATATATTGGGTCTGTTCCCCTAGCAGGGTACCAATGGTGTAGAGGGAGAGTGGAGGGAATAGGTCCCCCAAATCATGGACAACAACGATGTTGTAGTATCGAGGTGGATTTGGACTTGCTACAACTTGGGATAGATCAACTCAGATTCATTAATGAAAACTGATAGTACCTAGATGATGATTTGATTTCCATCTTCTACCAGGCGCCTCTTGAGTGAAGGTCCATCATGCAGTGGATATTGATGGTCGATGAGTCTATGAGGGATATGGAAAAAGGTGATTCGCCTCTCAAAGAGGAGGAGGGTACTGATAAGGATACAGAGGATAACACACCACATGAATCAAATGAATAGTTACTGACTTATGGAGATTCTCCCCAATGCTATGGCGTAGGGTTTTTTATTCATGTATTTCCTTATGCTTTTTGGAGGAAATTGTTGGGGATCCTCCATGTAGATATGGCTACATTTTTTTTTGTATTGTGATATGCAACTATATACACATGCATGTGGGTGCAATTTTATGACTTTTTTATGATTATGAGCCTTTTATGCTATGATGATATGTATGATATGATTTATGTACATGTGGATGCAAATGATATGAAAAATGCATATCAATGGTTTATTTATTGAATCGATGATTGATGTGCCACTCTAGAATGCCATTATCCATTTGGTATGTAGGACTATTGAGACACCTTGGGACATGTGTGAATGAAATGGACTCAAAATTTCTAACCAATTGTCGAGTTCATAGGAACTTTCTAGGGAGGCAAGGACTATGTACCTAATAATGATTTAACTCGATGAAAAGCAGTTGGGAGTCTATTAAGACACTGATTCGATGGATACCCAAATGGAAAGAATTTGTCAGGATATTGATCATGGAACCATACCCATCCTAGTTATTAGTGGCTAAGATGACATATACTCCTCCGAGGAGAATCAACTCATGTGAGGGGGATTATATGACCCATGCAGTCGAGGCGAGATTCGAGGACCACCTACTTGCACCATTAGCAAAACCAAAATGTGAAGCAGGGAAATAGTCCATCTAGTAAGAACCATGGAAACAAACCATAAGCCTCATGTGTAAAAAATGTGAAAAATAACAAAGGGGAAAACTATACACTCTAAATGATCAGTTCAGCCAAGTTAAGGATAAAATATATTAAGAATCAAGATACAATCCTTGGTGAGGGTTTCTCAATATGTGACCTTCGAAATTGGACAGAAGGTATGGCCCCTTTGCAAGGCAGTGTTTCACAACAAATGGCCCCTACCACATGGACTCAAACTTCCCTTTCCCATGTTTGTCGTGGGATTTGTCATAAACTAGGATGAGGTCCCATTCCTTGAAGGTGCATGGACGAACATGCACATCATAGTGGGATTTATACCAATGCTTGGTTGTTTCGATCGTTTGGATAAAATCATGGAGATATTTATACACATATTCAAGGGTGAGAAAGAATTCCTTTAATGGAAAGGTATTGAGCAAAATTTTAGCTGTGATGTGTAGGGAGAGAATTTGGCACTCAATGCGAAGGACTGAAACTACATCGTGGACCCAATGGAACAGGGTGAAACCCATTGCGGTCTTGGAATAATTGCGGTAGTCCCATAAATATCGAAAGAGTGTGTGTTGTCAATTGGAGTCAGGCTCATAAGAGAATGTAATGGTGCAGCTTCTGAATCGATAATACAATGGAAAAGGAAATTTTCTCCTCGTTAGGGTAATGTAATAGTGGACTAGATAAAGTATGACTCACGTAGTAGATGGCATACTCTTGATGTGTAGTATTATCTTGGACAAGGACTCCCACGATGCAGGAATACTTGATTTTGAATTGTAAAGAATGAAATAATTCATGAAATCGGGTGGAAATGCCAAGGGAGAGAAATTCAAAGCATGATTTAATGCATTGAATGAGGCTCACTCCTTTTCATCCCAAATTAAGGGACATTGTTCTGAAGTAGTCGTAAGAAACCATGGACTTCTGTAGCATAATATAGGATGAACCATGAAACAAAATTAGCCTTGCCTTGAAGGCTATGTGATTGGCACATGATATAAGGAGATGGAAGGTCAAGAATGGATTGAACCTTCAAAGGGTTAACCATGAAACCCTTCAAGTAAAAGATGAATCCTAGGAGGAATCCTATGGGGATGCAGAACATGCGCTAGAGTGGGTTCAAGATAATTTTGTATTCTCAATAGTGAAGGAAGACTTGCAAGAGGTCTTCCAGATGTTGTAAGCACTTATTGGATCAAGTCATGAGCTGGTCCAAGTGTACAAGGATAATGTGGACCAAGTCATTGAAGAAGAAACTCATAGACCTCTAAAATGGGGCTCCATCGTTCTTTAAACTGAATGGATTAACTAGGTAATTGAATGTGCCCCATGGGGTGGTGAAGGAAGGTTTGTATCGATCCTCTTGTCGGATAAGAATCTGGTTGTAGGAAAAAAACATTCATGAAGGAAAGAACTTCACAGTTTGCACAAGAAATAATGAGATGGTTGATGAAGGGGGTTACGAAACTACCTTTGTGACATGCCAAATTTAGGTCATAAAAGTCAGTACATACCTGAATGGTGCCCTATTCTTTTTATCATTGGGATAGGGTTGGAAATCCATGTGGTATAAGTGATTGGGTGAATGAATACCGCTTGGGGGAGTTTTCGATCTCATCCTTGATAACCAGTGCTTTAGATGGATGGATGGGTCTCTATTTTAGAATTGGTGTATCATTATGCAAATTATCAATACGATTCTAAAAAATAGTGGGGTTGAGACCGAGAATATCGATGTAGGACCAAGAAAAAATGTCACAAAACTCTTGAAAGAGTGATTTGTAAGAGGTAACCTCTTTGGGGGTGCATGAGATTCCTAACGTAATATTTTATAGGATGCCTTGTTTGACATAGATATCCACCTAGATAGTGGGAAATATGTTGGCCATGTTCCCCTCCTCAAAGCAATCGAGGGAATGGATTGGATGTTTTAACCAATTAACATTATTGGGAGGGAGGAAGTATTTTGATACCACAGAGAACTGGTCCGATGAAGGTGCAGGAAGTTCCTTGACAATAAAATATGCTCAATGATGCATGTCATCCTAGGGAAAGTCTGGCTCTATGAGTACTTTGAGTATCTATTCACCGCTTTGGAAATGTTGGGTAGTGAGATCATATGGATCTGCACATGTTGATGTTGTGGATGAATGATCGTGTGATGATATGACATAGATGGTGTTTATCTCGTTCAAAGAAGACATTGGGGGTTGAACCTATTCAATGAATGTGACTTGATACTCTAAAAAAGGATACACAATTTAGCCAAGATGGATCAATACTTGGTAAAATCTAGGAAATGGTGAAGGTAGTGGTCATAAAGACCACAGACTACACATGGATGATTTGTGTGAAGGGAATTATTTCATGGTTGGGTAGTTTTAGGAAACTAGATGACTACAAATTTCTCATTCAAATCATCATCTAAAGTCTATAGGTGACTGTGTAACTTGAACAACTCGGGACAATTCTTGGTAGTGTGACACAAAACATCAAACATAACACAAGCCGATGGAGCCTGAGCTGAGGCAGTAGAGGGTGCATTCACGACTTTGTTTTGGTTTTTCGGTGGTGTGGTACTCATTATGTTTCCCCTTTTCTACTTATTTAGAGGATGTGGGGTGTTTATGGGAGAATTCTTTGACACAACTAGAGGGGATGGGGGGACCAAGGGTAGTGACATGGACATGCTAGGAGGTGGTTGGTTGGTTGAATGTATCGATCGGTTGCATGGGTGTCAAAATGACAAGTGGGGTCAAGGAGGTTTTGGTAGGGCCAGGTACCAAATGGGAATTCCCAATGTTAACCCTAGAAGGTTAAGGGTTCCCATCACTAGTGTGCTAACTCCCAAAGGTGGAAATAGGAAAAAGATATGCTTAATAGGATTAACTCCCCATTGATTCCATGTAAATTTATTAGGGGAAAGCATCAACATTGGTTGCGAATGCAACTAAGGTTGATATTAGGCTGCATATTTACTCGAGGAGACATTGCACAAGTATGGTATCTCTACAATCGAGAGGGGCGGTGATAAGGCTTCGAAATTAGTATTCATGGGAGTATCACAAAAGAATACTGATCTAATGGCATAGAGCGATCGGATAGGCACATTATTGATATTGTGGTTAATAAGGGGGAGGACATTTTCTAGGGTGTCCACTCCTTTGGGGTCGTAGTAAGTCAATTGGCCAATCTTGATGACCTCTCATTCATGAGGGAACATTATAAGTCGAAAGACTGAGGAACTGACAAATTTCATGGCATACATGTAGCTACATCCTAGGAGAAGGTTATAATCAAACTTGGTATTTACCACCTCAATATCAATATAGACAGTCTTTCTAGTTAACTTGATAAGTACGTTCAGGACAATTATCTGAGGCTAGGAAGAGAAACCACCATGAGTGAGTATGTGCTATACATATTTGTCGTCATCATTACATACTGAGAAAAAAACATCAGAACTTGCCTCCATTCTCCAAGTTAAGAAGTGAATTTGGGCTCGGATCAGTGGTGTAAAGATTTAGTCCACCACCACACTCTCCTTGTGGACAAAGTGCATTACCTAGGTTAGTAACGCTTATTTTCCATGCACAAAAAGTGGTGCCACCACCACTTGGCTTTGTTCAATGAGTGGTACCCTATTGGTAATGCTATGTCGTAGTTGACAAAGAGCGGTGATCAAGTCTTAAAGCTAAAATGAGAAGTTTCATGAAGCTTCTCGAACCTCAGCTTTGTGGAAACCTAATCCCTAGACTCTTAGACCACCTGGACTCAAGATCCCCCCTTGTAGGATCTCCTCTCCACCTCATCCACCATTATCTCAACCATTCCTATCCTTTTATGGCTATAAATCTTGGCTCATCCCCCATGGGTAAATAGAGTAAGATAATGCTACAGCACAAAAACTATGGCGAAATCTAGCCAAGGAGATTAAGGCATTAGGTGGATAATTTGAAGCTTTGGGGGTAAGATCTTGCTTGAGGAGAGACTTCTCAACACTAAGGCTCTCGGTTGTATTCTCTCTCTTTATTTCTATTAATGCAATGAAAGTTCCTTTCCCATAAATCATATTGTGTATTAATCACCGATTTTATTATCAAATTCCTTAGTCATTGATATAAGATAGTAGATCGTACTTGGTACTTTTAATCTTGTATGCCTTTTGTGATGTTCTTTTTGCATGTAAACTGTGGAGATCTAGTATTCTAGAAGGTTAGTACATTTCATTGTGAAATAGGTGAAATATTCATTCCAATCATATGTCAAACTTAGGGGAAGTGCTTTTCATTGTTGTAACTTATTTGTTCTAGCTGTAAGGACTTCAGGCTAGGGAAACAACTTTTGTTTGCATAAGGTGAGAATTTCCAACAACAAATCCGGCGACCATACTAGGGAGAGTGTCTAGAACTTTTGTTCTTTCTTGATTCTTAGTTATTTTCCTCTGTTTCAAAACTTCAATTTCTCCATTAATCATATCTACTAGTTCTTTAGTTGGATTTGGTTTGATATTGATTAGATTTGCTTAGATCTGTCCAGATCTTCCTTACATGCTTTATTTCTTGGCTTTTTATTATCATTTGATGTTATTAAATTGAACTCTAACATTCTATTTTTCACCTTGTGTCTTGTTTTGGAACTTGCAAGCACCACCGCACCTGGGTTGTGTACAAAGAGTGGCCGCTGCACTTTCTGCAAAGGAAACAAGCGGTGCCACCGTGCAGATCCAGTGAACCAGAAGCGTTAATGTCACTCTGTTCCTATTGGCAATAGGTGTTACCAGACTAGTAATGCTCTCTACTACACCTTCAAGTAGTAGTTCCAGGTAGGGTTTAAATCCCTAATTGATTTATGAAAATTTGCATTTGGAATTTTGAATATAGGTCTGATTGTGAGAGTGAATTTTGATTTCTAGATCTATTTCTTCCTCTTTTTGGAGTGTTTTTTGGCTTACTTTCTGAGGAAAATGAAGTGTATTTTTGAAAAAAAATTATCCCTCACGGCCAAAACGGGCCAGGAATCCTATATTTTGTAGTCTCTTTGATTTATATCCTCTTTGCATTCAAAGAAAAGTTTATGTTTCTTGCATTGGATGTTACATTCATTTCTTTCATTGAAACCTCTTACTCTTTTCTATAGGCATTGTTCATCGGAATCAGAAAATTTGCATTTCATTTTCATGTGCATGTTTTGGTTTTGGTTTGAGTTCTTTAGAATTTGAGCGTTGAATTGCATGGGTGATTGAAATATCATGTTTATATTTTAATTTTTTGTTTCGGGAAAACAAAATATCTCTCTCCTTTCCATAGATAGTTTTCATTGAAAGAAAATACTTGCATATGCATACTTGCATGGTCTTGAGTCAAGTCCAACTTTCCATGCATTCACTTAACCATACAATATAAAATTAAGTGTTAGTTTAAGTTTAAAATATCTATCTGCGAGATGTAGAACAGTTGGTGGCGGGGTATGGTTAAGACACCCCCTAAGATGGAAGGTCACTGGTTCTAATCCCATCGGATACCTAAAATCCAACCATGTTAAGGGTTGGTGCGGTCCAGGCCGAGTGCGATCCCTGGGTGATTTTGACGGCTTAGATGCCCCTTGTTCATGGCCACTCAGCCAATGGAAACCCTGCTAGTCAGGGGGGTTCCACCACTTTGCCAAAAAAAAAAAAAAGTTTAAAATATTTAGCAATTTGTGTGATAGGTTAGAGATGTGTTCCATCGTATTTAAGCGTAGGAGCTGTCATTATTTTCCTGCATTGCATCCTAGGGATCGTGTGGTTATTCCACATACCGATGGTATATAGAACGACCTTTCACGTACCCTTAAGGTATATAGAAAGGTACTTCACGTACTCAGTTGTTTATCAGAAGGCCTATTTCGAATGGTTGTGCATTAGAAAACACTACTACAAAGTGGAGCTCCCACATATGTTGCATATATAGGGAGACACTTTTAGGGTTTCTGAGACCATCTAAGCATAGCCCTTTGGTCATCCTATCATCGTAATACACCAAGAACAACACTCTAGGATATTACTACGCACGTTTCGTCCAGGTAGTTGGGTGTTAAGGCAAGGGTATGATCCCAATCCTCCTTTTCATGTTTCACTGTCAGATCCTATGGTATATCATGAGTTGTGGTGATTTGACAATCGTGTGAGGATCTTGACTTTTTCTCCACTTCTTTCACATGTTTGTTTGTTGCTTTAGATTGAGTACTGCTTGTTTCTTGTATAGTTAAGAGTCATTGAAAGAGATATATATTTATTATATAGATATGGCTATGCCTTCTGGTACTACCAACCAAGAGGTCCCCTCTCAAGGGGAACCTTTTTTTTCTTTATTTGGAAATGTTGGTCCTCCTCTACTGGCCACCTTGAGTCTTCCCGGATTGACTATAGGATCACCTGTATGGTTATTATCTAGAACAATGATTCCAACTCCACCTTGTGTCTCGGATGTTAATTTTCTTTCACGAGAACACCAACCTCCTGTGAATCCTCCAACTTCTTCGCTAGATGTGTTTTCTCCCCTTTCTCCCTCTTCTCCCGTTGAAAGTTGTAGTACTATTAATAATGTGAAAATGAATATTAAGAAGAAGAAAGGAAAAGTATTTATCGTGTCTCAACAAACCACTCTTTCTGGTGAGAGTGTTGAAATACCTGCCAAAACTACTCGTAAGACAAAATTCCCTTGCAGGATCTGTAACGGTGATCACCTTCTAAAGGATTGCCTTGGTATTTCCCAAGTTTTGAAATTGTGGTCTAGTAATTCCCAACACCTTGTGTCATTAGCTTCTGGTCATCATACTGATGATACCCCATCAACCAGTGACTCTGTGATTAAGATTCAAAAAGGAAAAGTCATAAATTCTTGATTTTTGTGTAAGGGCATGCACCTTACTTACCTTTTTCCTCACATGGATGAAGCTTCAAAGTTGTTGGAAGATATTGTTGTTCCTCGTCAACGGCTTCCAACAGGTTATCGCAATTTGTCTCTTGACCCCCCACTGGTTTACCAAGTGGTGAATTCGGTTCCATCCGTCATTGATCCCACTCTTCCTTTGAAGAGTGCAGTTAAACCACTCTGTTAGAAAACAGGACCGCAGAGCAATAACATATATACAGTTAAATCATTAAACAAGATGAAAAACACATTAAAACATTACAGAGAGACACAGATATGTGGTTCACCCAAACGATGGCCTACGTCCACAAAGAAATTGCCAGTCCTTTTATTATAGTCCAGAAAGATGAAGGGATACACCCTGCAACAAAACAGTTGCACTCCCTCTTCATGCTCTCACAGTCTCTCTTCCAATACAATACAATACCATACACAGTCATGTTACAATGCTTTCTTTTATAGGGGAAATACCATCAGAAAATACTACGATTAACCCAATACCATGGATCCGCAAAACTGTTGGCCAACACACATCCCAAAAAAAAATTCTTAGGGGCTCCGCCCCCGAACCACTTTTTTCAAGGAACTGCCCCAAACCCCAAGGCAGGGGAAATGAGTGTACAGTACACCTAGGGTACAAACACAACTGAATAACATCTCTGGATCTGGAAGATCAGGCTCCACAACCAACACACTCTTCTCCACCCTATACCACTTCTCCACCTGAGAGTGTTAAGACTGAAGTAGTCACTTTAACATAGTATTTGTCTTGTCCCTCTCCTCCAGTTGAGAGTGAAATGAAAATTCCTGAAGTTTTCATGGTCAATTCTGATTGTTATGCGCAAGGGGAAATTCTATATTTTTCAATAGAACCCTCTCCAAGTACTGATGTTATTTCCTTTGATTGGAGTAATCTAACAAAATTTTGTATTCCTTTCCTTCGAGTGTTCCTTTCCATATATCTATGCAAGTTACTGATAGGAACATACTTCGCACTATTGTATATTAAGGTGCTTCTGTTAGTATTCTATCCTCAATTGCTTGGAAAGCTCTAGGTTCTCCTCATCTTGTTCCAAATTCCGACCAGATACTGGCTTTTAATAGAAGACCTATTGCACCTTTAGGGATCCTTCCTCATTTTCCTATTACCTTAGGAGGGAAAAATGTATGTATCAATGTTATGGTATTCCAAGGTCCCTTATATTTTAATCTACTCCTTGGACGAGATTATGTTTACACTATGAAAGTTGTAGTTTCCATGCTCTTTCGAGTGATACATTTTCCCCATGATGGGAATATTGTGACCATTGATCAACTTTCCTTTGTTAGACCTAATCATTGTATGACTCCTAGTCATCAGACTTCCCTAAATGTACCACATGTTCTTGTGGTTCCTTCCCCTTCGTCATCCATGTCTCTTGACTCTAACCATCATACCGAAGTTTATTCGTTTGTAAACAGATAGCTTTTTCCCATCATCAGGAAGCTTGGGAGGCATGTCTCTAGTCTTTGGACATCATACTAGAGTTAAGCTGCTAGATTTTTCTGTAATGGGGGAAACCTACCAACCTATGGACATCATGTTGGTTAATAACCGTAGAGAGCATAGTTATGATTATGTGTCAAGATCGATAAAAATGAAACAGGTTTGAGAGCATATTTTTGATTTTGTGTCAAACTCGTTAAAAAATGAAACAGGTTTACAAGAAAAGTTCTTTTTCTGTGTCAATCTCATTAAAAAATGAAACAGGTCTTTGAGGATAGTTTATTTCTAGTTTTAAGCTTGTTAAAAAAGAAAAACAGGCCTTGATCATAGTTTATCTTCTGGTCTCAAGTTCGTTAAGAAATAAAAACACTCCTCAAGCATAGTCTACCTTTTGGTTTCAAGATTTCATAAAAATGAAACCATTCTCGAGCATAGTTTCCTTTCTATGTCGAGCTCGTTAAAAAATGAAATAGGATTTTTCAAGCAAATTTTTCCTTTTGGTTTCAAGATTGCGTAAAAATGAAACCATGTTTCAAGCATAGTTCTTTTATGTTTCAAGCTTGTGTAAAAATGAAACAGGCCATCCCTTTGAGACGATACTTCCATCCTTTTTAGGACAGGAACCTTCATTTCATCTTCCTTAGATCCTGTTTCTTTTGTCATCCCTGGTGAACCTTTCCTTAGTATTAGCTTAGATTTTAATTTTTCGTAAAGGAAAAAGAGTAGGTAGATGAAACGAAGCTTGGGGGGCATGTATTCAACCCCTCTATGTTGAAGTTGAGCCACTGGATAGTTTTACTGGGGGTAAGTATTGACCAATAGACATCACGTTGGGAAAATAATGTTGAAAAGACTTGTGTTGAGCACAGTTCATTCTCTATTACAAGCTCATTAAAAAATGAAGCAGATACTCTAAGCATTCTTCCAATCGATCTTCGAGCTTGTTAAAAACAGTAAGATGGTTTTGATCTTACTTTTTACATTTTTGTGCTCTGGTTAAAACATGAAAAGTTGTTTGAGCTTACTTTATCGCTTTTTCATGCTCTGTATTTATACATGAAAAAGGTGTTGAGCACTATTTTCGACATCTTAGACATGCTCATTAAATCTAGTACTAAATTTCCAAGTCAAATTTTACTTCTTTTCAGGCTCATTAAACCCTTATTCACAAAAAGAAAGCCTAATGGAGTCTTATTTAATCTCTTTTCGGACTACTAAAATGTGAGAATATAGCCGAGTGAACTTGTCTTCTTCACGCTCATAAAAGTACTTGAAGAGTCATCTTTTCGATGATCTTTTACCCCTTTTTCGGTTTGGATTGACTAAATTACGAAAAAGGAATACTCTAGTCATTGACTAGAAGAGTTCTCTAAGGTATTATTTTTTGCTTTTTTGGGTATCGAAGACTAAATCATACAAAAAAGAACCTTTTGGATTCTTATTCTATTTCATTCAGACTCTCTAAATGTGAACGATACCAAGTTTACTTTCAATGGACTCATTAAACTAAACACTGAGAGACCCTCTTTTTGGGAACGAACCCTCCTTTCTCAAGTTCGTAAAACATGTGAGATGCACTTATCCAATGATAAGATACAACGAGTGTTTGTTACCCTCTTTGAACTCATAAAAATGAAAAGAGGCACTCATCAATCATGATTGGGAAAGTAAGGGAACATAACCACATTTCATTTGCAATAATGGAAGTTTATAGTCAACTTTGAACATGGAACTTGTCTACATTTCATTCAGTCAATCATGTATTCAACTTGCTTCCAAGTCGATCCACTTTCATGAGTCATGTTACTCCTTTGAGTCTTTCAAACAATGCATTGTCCTTCATCGCATTATGTCTTTGTATCTTCCTGGTTAAGTCAATGTTTCCAAGTCTTTGGTCGTGCCTCCCAATGTTCAAAGGGAAGCCATGTCGAGATTTTACATCTGTAGTAAAAAATTTATGTCAACTACTATGGAGTCAGTCCTATGGTTACATCATGCTCAAATTCTAGAAATTTGTTCTAGGTTTCATGTCGTCGATGTGGGATTCATCATGGCCCTCCTTCGGTGAGACTATTCCTGTCGACTTCAGCTCATCATCCAGGAATTAGTCTTAGAAAGAAAGTAGTACCTTGAGATCTGTATGCATCAATCACATATCCTCTCGCTTTCGACATAGGTTCACATCATTTACCTTTGGTCGAAATATTTGACCAAGTGTTTGACATCAGATCATCTATTCCCATTCAGAATATTGTACTAGCATACCTTGGGAATAATCGACATCAATGGTGATCTCCCTCGTACTTATTAATGGTCCTCATCATTGACCGATAATTAAGTGGTTTCTACCATGTTCGACGTCAATCCATTGTAATCGCATGGATAGAATCATACGTTTTTGAAGAGGAGATGAAGACCCTGGGTATCTGTTAAGCACTCATTGTGTTCACCAGGTTGTAATGGATTATTTGTATGATTCCTAGCATGGATCCACATTTGTATGGTTGTGGGTGTGCTTAAATTTGTGACATATATCTACATTGTATGTCTGATATCTATTTCCAAGTTTGAGTCGTCTTCGCATGGATCTACATGGTATTTTAGTATCCATGGTTATTTGTACCTCACATGGATATGCTTTGTATTGGTCTGCAACCGTGATGAGAGTCATATAAATCTGAATCAAATTGTTGATCTACTGCAGAATGAGCTATGTTGTTGGAGATCTCTGATGAGTGAAGTCTTCCCTCAAAGTCATAACTTGTTCTAAAAAATCCATCACCTATCCTATCCCTCTAGCCTCATGCTCTGGGGGGCATTTTTTTATACATATTTATCGTCATCATTACATACTAAGAACAAAACATTAGACTTGCCTCAATTCCCCAAGTCATGAAGTGAATTTGGACTTGGATCAGTGGTGTAAAGATTTAGTCTACCACCGCACTTTCCTTGAGGACAAAGTGTGTTACCTAGGTCAGTAAAACCTATTTTCCATGCACAAAAAGTGGTGCTACCACCACTTACCTTTGTTCAATGAGAGGTCCCCTATTGGTAACGCTCTATCATAGTTGACAAAGAGCAATGCCTGAGTTTTAAATCTAAAAAGAGAAGTTTCACGAAGCTTCTCAAACCTCAGCTTCATGGAAACCCAATCCCTAGACTCTTAGACCACCTAGACTCGATATCCCCCCTTGTAGGATCTCCCCTCCACCTCATCCAACATTATCTCAACCATACCTATCCTTCCATGGCTATAAATATTGGCTCATCCCCCATGGGTAAAGAGAGGAAGATAATGCTACAGCGCCAAAAATTATGGCCAAATTTAGCCAAGGAGAGTAAGGCATTAGGTGGAAAAGTTGAAGCTTTGGGGGAAAGATCTTTATTAAGGAGAGACTTCTCAACACTAAGGCTCTTGATTGTAATATCTCTCTTTATTTTTATTAATACAATGAAAGTTCCTTTCCCATAAACCATATTGTGTATTAATCACTAGTTTTATTATCAAATTCCTTAGTCATTGATATAAGATAGTAGATCATACTTGGTACTTTTAATCTTGTATGCTTTTGTGATGTTCTTTTTGCAGGTAAACCATGGAGATCTAGTATGCTAAAAGGTTGGTACATTACATAGTGAAACAAGTGAAATATTCATTTCAAGCATCTTCCAAACTTAGGGAAGTGCTTCTCATTGTTGTAACTTCTAGTTGTAAGGACTTTGGGCTAGGGAAACAACTTCTGTCTACAGGAGGTGAGAATTTCCATCAACAACAAGGAATTCATGGAAGGATCTTACTTAGGTGACCCAAGTGTCTTCTAGACAAAGGTAGACATCATGCTTGTGGATATGTCATCATTGACAATGTAGCATTGAATGACCAAATTCTATATGGTGAAGGGAATCTAGAAAGAAATGGAAAATGACATCTGGGGCTCTGATTGATATAGATCAAAGGTAATCAAAAGTGATTCGGTGGGATCAATTGCACCTAAGGATGACAGAAGGGCTTTGCATTACATTGGGTAGTTTCTAAAAAAATCCAAGGCCAACATGGCAGGAAGGGACTGGTCCAAATCATCTGCGTTGATGTAATTGGGAGCAGCCCAAGCATTAGGGTTACTTACAATGAGATGCAAAAACAACTTTGGCATTTTTGAGTTCCTGTTGACTAGGGGTGTAGTTAATTGTAGAGACTAGTCCAGAGGGGTGGATTTAGTGGCCATGCTGATGGGAGTGGGATCGGTAACTAAACCATACGGGTTGCATCAAGTCACTAAGTAAATGTAAAAAGACATCTAAAAGAGGCGTTGGGAACCAGAATTAGGAAGTTGACTCAAGGATGGTACAAATGTCACCATGAGTTGTGTAGTCATTACCTGTTGAGTGGGAAAAGAGTTTTGCAACACCATGGGAGGTTGAGAAAGTTGGGGTCTTAGGATGTTCCTTAGGGGTGACAGTGGTGTCATGATGGTTCGCCTCATCCCAAACTCGAAAGGATTTGGCCAAATGAGGGAAATGACGTGTGTAATGGCCATATACCTTGCATAAAGAACATGAATGGTTAGTCTATAGATGTGGGTTATTTCACTGCATGGGCTGTTGGTTTGGATGATGGTTGGAAATATTGGATCCATTATTTACTCAGGGGTTAGGAGGTGGTGCGATGAGATGCAAAGAAAACTTTGGCATTTTTGGTTTCCTAATGATTATGGGTGTAGTTAATTGTAGAGACTATTTGATAGGGGTGGAGTTAGTGGCCATGCTTATGGGAGAGGGATCGGAAACTAGACCATAATGGTTGCATCAAGTCACTAAGTAAATGTATGAATACATCATAAAGAGGTGTTGGTCACCTGAATTATGAGGTTGACTCAAGGATGGTACGAATGTCTCCATGGGTTGTGTAGTCAATACCCATTGAGTGGGAAAAGGGTTTTGCAACACCATGGGAGGTTGAGAAAGTTGGGGGATTAGGATGTTCCTGAGGGGAAACAGTGGTCTTGTGATGGTTCGCCTCATCCCAAACCCAAAGGGATTTGGACAAATGAGGGCAATGATGTGTGTAGTGGCCATATACCTTGCAAAAAGAAGATGAATGGTTAATCTATAGATGTGGCCCTGTTTTTGTGCATGGGTTTTTTCTTTGGATTGTGGTTGGAAAGATTGGCTCCATTATTTACTCAGGGGTTAGGAGGTGGTGTGCCCCCTCCATGGAGTTGATTGTTTCAAAAGATATGACCTCGTCTCTGTTTAGGTTTCCCTTATTGGTTAGTGGTGGTTGTTTGAGTTTGTTTATGGCTCTGTTGGGGATAATATTTCCCTTGAGAGGATAAGGTTCTTGAGGTGAGGAATGTAGTGAGGCTACTAGTGGTGGTCCAAAATAATAAGGCCAAGCATCACCATAAGTGAGTACTTGATAGTTTGGTCCATGGACATATAGCGTGGACACCAGAGGCACATAAGAGGGTTTTTCTCTAGAATAGGAGGACTAGGCATGTGACATATTAGGGCCACATACTAGAGTGGGAAATGATCCTATCAATGATTGCATAACACTAGGGGCATTGTCATATGCAATATTTTCCATAGTGGGTAGAGACAAATAGGGTCCAACTACATATGCGACAGTGCCAATGACATTGTTTATGGCATGCGATGCCCATGATGGATACTTCCAGGACAAACCTCATGAGGGGCATCAAGAAGGATGGTGTAAAACTAACTAGACTATGCATAAATAAGGTCAAACTACTGGGATTTGAGTATTTCCTCCTTCTCAATCTGTAGGCTCTCAGATTCTATATCCTTTGTAATTGTTGGGATAAGAGACTTCAAGAACCAATCTAGGAAAATATTTTCCTCTAGTTTGATCTTGCATAAGCTACGACACATACGCCACGCATGAATGTGGTGTATGATGTGGGTAGTGTTAATATGTCTACAAGAAATAGGGATCCCTACACTAGCGTTGTATCATATGGGAAATTTTAATAACTATAGGAAAGTGGATGTTACGATGAAAAGGTGGGATGTACCCCATGGGGATGATCGATGTACCACTTAGATACATCACTCATAAAGGTTCACTATAATAATTGTAGTCTAATGGAATTGTCCACTATGGATTTGGATGAACACCATAAGTGGAATGACATGTTGTGGTTATCAGGATATGTCAGAAGGGAGCTCGGTGGGCATCGAATGCCAGTTTAGATCATGGCAGATTGGCTCCTTGGTCAATCGATATAAATAAGGAAGCTTAATACTAGCCATAAATGGAAGACTAGCAGTCATGGGAGCTCCAAAAAAATAGAATGACATGGAAGGGTTCCCCATAGGGGGTTTTCTAGTGGGTGGGTTTCTGGTAGGTAGGTTCCCAATGGATATATTCCATGTAGGTGGGTCCCCAATAAGTGAGGTACTAGTGGGTGGGTTCTCAGTAGGAGGGTTTTTCAATAGGTGGGTTTCCCCCACTGGATCATCCTCCAACTAATTATCCATAAAAAGAGTTGGGGTTTCCACCACCATACGGGGTAATTATAGCATCCATGGGGTTGTGTGTGGGTGAGTGTATAGGTGACTTGGACTGAGGATTCGGAATAAAACTTGATTGTATCAAGAATTGTCCTGGACAATGGTGAAGTGTGTTGAACTCGAGCCCAATGACTGCGGACTAAGAATTTGTACTGAAGTGACTGCCTTCAAAGTCTATGAGAGAACCTAGAAGGAGCAATACTAACAGGGGTGTGAATGAGGGTATGGTTTGAAAATAGGCTCAAAAATCCTAATCCAACCAATTGTGCGAGAGGGGAGCTCTCAACAAAAGTGGTACTCAAGCCAAAAATCTCAAAAATATCAATGCACTTGAGCATGCAAGAGGATAACTCATAGAAAAGAGGTTCTCAAGCCAATAACAATCTCAAAAAAACAATTACAATCATGTTCTATAGCAGGCGAGTGACAACAAAGTGGTTAGAAACCAACAAGCAACACCCCTATAAAAATAAAAATTCCCACTAACGTATTAGGTAAAGGATCTTGAAAACACCTAACTAAGAGATGGAAGCCGTCAAAAATTGTATCCCCTGTAGGGTGATGAAATACACAATCAAATGATATGAAATGGAATACCAATATGTCCAAGGGATATCCCCTTATTGATAGGTATCCTAGGTAAAATAACCTTAGAATAATGGAAACTAGGATACCTCGTTCAAGGAACATCCATAAAGGTTACTTGTGGCTTATGTCCATAGACAACAAGTAGGTGTCCTCTAGTATAGAGTGGGGAGAGTGATTCCACCCAAACCTATAGAACCCTTCTTGTCACTTTCCCTCCTAAGGGAGAGTCCCCTTGACAAATCGGTCTCAACCGTGTCGATAAATACAAGAGGATTTTAGTATCCTCAAGGACAACAACTATGTCTTAGATATAAGTGACAATGGGGAATTATTTGTTTCCCTATCCCTAATTTCCTACCTAACTACAATATTAATTTTTGTTCCTTGAGTAAGGTTAATTTTTATTCAGTTAGGGTTGATTTAAGGCTCAACTTGGGGTCAGGAACAAAGAATTTAATACTTTAGGTTGGTGTGGGTGTACATGTGGTGTGTATCCTAGAGATATAACTGAAAAATAAATGTTGAATGTAAAAACAAAAATAAAGAACTAAATGAAAACTTTTTCTTTTTGATTTTTTTGAAACCACAATTAGGAAGCTAATTTTCAGGAATAGAAAAGACCAATTTAAACAAACATCTTGTTGAAACAAGAAATATGAAATGCCATCGAATCTATATAGCTTTCAAGAAATGTAGCTGATATTTAAAAAATATGTCTTTTTACTATAAAATGGACACAAAAGAAGATCCAATGTAGGATACAACAAGAAAAAAAATTTGTAAATAGAATATAGAGGGTGTTGTAAATAGAGGTTTGCAATATAATATCAATCTGCAAGGGCTAGGTACTGAAAATCAGCTGAAAAGAGAGAGAGAGAAAAATTTGCAATTCGCACTAGTCGAAGGGAAAGGAATGACTTGGAAGTCACAGTTCTACAAAACAAGTGTGAATGGGATAGACATAGTCTAAAATGATCCAGGTCACTCGAGTGAGTCACACTAAAGATGGAAAAATAGAGCGACCTAGGCCTGGGGAGGTGCCTTTCCCCTTTCAAGACCCCGAGGGAAACTAGGTTTTTCTCTCTATGATACAGCAAGTGAATGGGTCACTCTAATTGGCTAAACAAGTGCAACCTAGACCTAAGGAGGTAGGTCTATCTTTTATAGCTCCTAGGGGCGACTGGGTCACTCTCTTCGGGAAAAATGAAGCAAATGGGTCACTTAAAGTAGCATAACAAGACAGACTTGGGCCTGGAGAGTTAGGTCACCCTTTTCAAGATCCTAAGGGTGATTGGGTCGCTCTCTCAGAGCTAAATTGGGAGATTAAGTTGCTCCAAACTGACAAACAGGGGTGACTTGCACTATAAATATTTTTTCTTGAAAAAATATGCATCAGCAAAGGACAAACAAGTGAGAACAAGCCAGTTCTCAGATTTGAAACTGACAAAAAAAAACTAAAATAGAATGTAGCAGACAAAAAAAAAAGGAAAACAAATAAAAATAGAAACAAGAAAACCCAGAACTAGAGACTAATAGATATTAACACGATATGGTCGCCAAAACTGTAGCTAAGTTCTTCACACTAGATTGTGAAAAAATGCACCTACTAAGACTCAAGAGAATCTTAGTAGCAGTACAAAATGATAATGCAAGTGTTTAGTAAATAACAACAACTAACCATAAACTAAAATATAATCTACGTGAAGCAAATGTACAGAAGGAAAATCTAAACTACCATTTTTTCCATTCTTTCACAAACAATATGGTAGGGAAAGCATACATTTTTATTTTATTATGAAAACATAATGTGTACGCTAAACTA
Source organism: Pseudotsuga menziesii (assembly GCA_001517045.1). Lineage (NCBI taxonomy): Eukaryota > Viridiplantae > Streptophyta > Pinopsida > Pinales > Pinaceae > Pseudotsuga > Pseudotsuga menziesii. The sequence goes on from LPNX011192519.1 coordinate 292,575, forward strand.
AATACTGAAAAGAGTGTGAGAAAGGGACCCTTGTAGGTTGTTGAATGAACGAGTCCTTCGTCTCCAAGTAGATTTGGGTTGTTCTCCACACACTAGTCATAGGGTAGAAAATCTCAACAATGGGTGAAACTATAAGACACCAGAGGGGATTCAAGTGTTTTTGTCGGAATTTCAGTAGAGTGATGACAAGGTAGCAAAATGGAAAAATAATGCCTAAAATAGGGGCCTTCACCACACATTTATAGGAATAACTTCACTAGGTTTTTTCCATGTGGTATTAGGCAGACCCTGGTATTGGTCCTTGGTTTTGTGTGGCAATTTAGGGTTTCCCTTTCTTTTTGACTTTTTAAAATATTTTCCCCCGTTTTAATTTTTTTTTTCATTTTAGGGGGGTTTATCCATATTTGCGGGAATTCCTTCTTTTTTGGAAGGAATATGCTGCATTTCCCTATTTTTGGACAGGGAAATAATAATTATGGGCCAAGTTGGTCTTAGAATTTTTTTTTCCCTATTATTTCACTAATTGGGAAATAATAAGTGAAAGTGTAATGTGGGAAAAATGATGAATGGGATGGTGTAGCTATGAAATGAGCATAGTGTGTGTAATTGTTTGATGCTAATAATGATGATTTCTCAATAATAAACATTATTTTTGTCTATGGGAAACATGTAGAATGAAATCTATAGCATGTACATAATTGCAAGTTGTTAAGCTATCAATGGTGGAGGAACCGTCTCTCCTATTCTTACACCTTCTTGTGTATATACTTTTCTCAACCAAATTGTCTCCATTGTATGTGATGAGGTGAAGATCGTCCATATATATTGCTTCCTATTTTGAGATTATCGTCAACAAAGGTAGTGATATTATCCGTCATTGCACCATGGTTGGAAGCACATGTGGAAGAGAAGAATCGCATCATAACCCTTCCCTACACATGTTGCTCCCACCTTGAGAAGATAAATTCTTGAAACTAGTGACATTGTGCATGGTCAACCACGAATCATGCATGTGGTTCTTACTTTCCATGTAATTTTACAAATGCTTGTAGGAAAGATTGTCTATTGGATTGAATCATAAGAATTCATAAGAATGGTCCTCCGATTATAGGCCAGTTGTATGCTTACATGAGTATACCTACTAGTTGGTCACCCTCTAAGCAATGTCTAATTAAATACCATGCCCTAAGCAATATCTCATTAAGTACCATGCCCTATTTTCTTGTTGCCACGAAGTATGTAATAGTATATTTTTAATAATGTATTGTTTTTATAAAAATGGTTATGACAGCAACCGACATAGAGTAGTGAAAATTTATAATTTCTATTGACGCTTAGCATCATTTATAATAAAGATGCATGATTTACTAGTATCTTATGTCTAGTCTAAAATAAATTTTCTGAGTCATAGGAAGATATTTTTATTTCATGGTCTGATCAAACATTTGGTATTGGGAGAATTTAAAGTTACCCATTCACTTATATGGAATCCTATAGGATGTTTAAGAAAAATCATAATTCATAGATCATACTTATCAATACACTCACAATAAATAATTATTCAAGGCCATGTTAGAAGTCTGGTTGGTTTTGAGACGAGAAAACTAGTTACTTATGTATGTTGGCTTTGGAAATTTGAGTGCTCATGACTCATGATAAAGAATACTTGTTCTTACTCTTGATTTTTTTTCTATTTTCTAAAACATGCATTTTTTTTTAGCATTTTCTTGGTCATATGCTCTGAGAATATTTTCATAAGATGAACATGTGAGTAGTCAACCATTACAATGTATCATATGCTATGTTGTTTTGGTGTAGAAGAAGAAATCTTTGTCTGAAATAATAATCATGATCAAAATATCCATATGGTAAGATGATAGTTGCACAAGATATGAATTGATTAGTAGTTTCATAGCATAAGATGTTTTGTCTAACTTTTGTACTATGACTGAAGGTTATTCAAAGTATACAAACATCATCAACGAAATCATATGGATTCTAACTTTTTTTTGGACATTGCTTGAAATGTATGTTGGAAAGTTGTTATTAATATTCTTGAATGAGAGTCAATTGAAATTGTTAAATCCTTATGATGGTTGAGTCTTGACATTTGATATGTAGATAATTTTACCTCAATCATAAATTCACAAAAATAATTGTTTCTTTCATATAACAGATAAACCCTTTGTTTTGTATAATTCAAGCAATTGGTATCCATTTTTGGCACTACCCTTTGGCATGGATATCAATGATTTTGAAATGACTAGAGTCACACCTATTGTAGTATGGTTGTTTGAATTGGCCATAAATATGATTAGTATTAATTTATGATAATTTTATTACATAATACATTTAAATGTCCATTGTTAGTGTCACCATTTTTCTGGTGCATTCTTGTATGTGAACCATTCTTTTTTTTTTCACATCCTTGAAGTTTGTGTAGCCTCTAACATATTTGTTTGATTTAGTTTCTTCTCATAGTTGTTGTCATGTGGATATGATGAAAATTCAGTGAGATTGAGGAGCTACAACTCTAGTGATAGTGCATGTTGTATTTAAGATCTCGGGCATCATCAGATGAAGACCCAATTTCCATGTGGTCACTTTGTGTATTACATTGATTGGTTCTGTAAAATGATACTTTTAAACTTTGTATCTACATTCTACTAGTAGTAGATAGTAGAAATGCATGCATGCTATCTTACAAGAGTGAAATAAAATTTAAAAAGAGAACAAATTCTTTCTTTTCTAGATGTATAACAATGTAAAATGAGAATAATCAACCTAAGGGACACCCATTCTTCCTTTTTAACACTTTTTCTACATGAAAATTGTAAAAATTTGTCCATGAAAATTCAAGGCCACCCAACATTGTAATTCCATATGTATGAAAATACAATCTCAAAGTAAAATGGATGCTCTTAATCCTTTCAAAGATACAAAAAAGCGATATCAACAACTGAGCAATTTCAATAAAATTTTAAATTTACTAAATTCTACATAATGTGATAACTTACTCCAAGCATTATGGATATCTTAACATTTACTATATAAGATTTGTGTATATTCATGTCTTTCAATGTGTGTGTTAAAATATATGCAAAATTAATTGTTACACAGTCGAGATTAAATTATCAATTGCTTAATAATAAGTGAAAAATAATAATTTTATTCATTTATTTGTAGTTTGAACTTATTTTGATGGAAAATTTCACACATCCAAATGAACTAAAGCAAAATCCAATAGCATTGACCTTGCCAAAAATATATTTTACCATTACTATAGCGTAGAAATAATGCCTACAACAATAAGACTTTTGGATAAAAGCAACATGATACTGGTAGATGCCTCTATTCGCTTGGACTTATCACAAAAATTATCCATGTCTTCCTACAATCACCACTTCCGTTCATTCAAGTTTAGGTGTCAACCAATGTTTGTTGCATGGTTCCAAGTTAATCGGAATATTCTTATGAAAATCATGGCTTCTCACAAAATTTTCCAAGAATGATACTCTACATTCTCTCACCTTTATAAATTAGTATTTACTCTACATTTTAATTTAATGTATTATAATAATAAATACACACCCCAATTATTGTGTATTAAACTTACAAAACGTTGATTCTCATGGTCAAATGCAAAAAATTAAATACTAATGCAATTTATTTTTCACTTGATTTTGTATTCACATGGCATAGAGTTTAACTTATTTGTTTCCATTTCCATTAAATCAGGGTTTCTTTAAAGGTTATACCTTTGACATTTGCTTTCATATTTAATTTTCATAACAAAAAATTCAAATTGGCAAACTTGTTAATCTATACAAATCTGAATCAGAGAACTTGAAGGAAATGTATGTAGTTTCTGCTTGCGTCCATTATATCCAGTATAAATATTGTTATTGACATGCAACTTAATCACAGAGGAGGAAGAATTTGATCTATTGAACATATTACCATTATTTTTAGTCTATTTTTACTAAAAGTTGGTTAAATTTTTAGTTAAAATGATTGACGAAGAACAAAAGAAAAACCAACAATTAACACATGCAACAATTTATGTGCCAGTATAGTCTCTAACTTGACAGGCTACAAAAGTTAACGTCATGGACATTTCCACTTGCATAGGCACTTGTTAAAATTTGTGATTCTTTTGTAACCTCCACACAAATTTGCATTATTTGATTCCCATGTATTTTGAATTTTGTTTCTTCTATTAATAATGTCATAATGTGTTTTTTATCCTTCTTTTTTATGTATGGGTTATGGATGATTCGAAAGTGATTGTAGATTGGGAAACTAGGAGATCTGATCTACATGTGATTATATTAGATCACTTGTGTCAAAGAATAAAGGATCGGGTTTCTTCTTTTTCTATGATATCCTTCCAACACATTTTCCATGAATTAAATAATGTAGTTGATGCATTATCAAAAAGGGCTATTGTCTTGGTGGAGGGTACATTATACTTTGAAGAATTCACGGAAAATGTGGTGGTTTCTAGTTGTACTCTATATATGTTATGAAGTTTTCAGATTTCAATTTTGGAAGATTGTAATAATGATATATTATGATTAGTATAGAATTCTATGCTTTCAAATTTTTAAGGATAGATAGTATATGAGATATTTTCTTATTGTAGTTTTGGGTTTGTAGTAGAGGACTGTAATTTTGGTTTACAACAAATTTTTTCATGGTTGTTATCATCTAGCATATTTCACTCAATCCATAGATTGAAGAAGTATTTATTTTGATGTACACGAATATTCATTTGATTCTTTTTTAATAACAAGCAACATGTTTTTCCTTGTTGAAAAAAATGATTTATTTATTGGAGGATATTTAATGCTCACTGGTATAAATTGGTTAATGATTAACAACTTAATCACAACATCTTTTATAAACTAAATACTAACAAGTTTGAACAATGTTGAAGTATTTTATGAACCTATAAATTACTATCATAAATTGCTAATATATATTAGGTATAAACATGTAGAGTATGTGAATATAAATTATTAATATATATTACTTATATGTTATTTAATTTTGTAGTATAATTTATCATGTTAATTTTGATTTTCTTGTTGAATTTATTTTTGCATTATGCATTGATGTGTTGGTTATTATTCACAACAACACACCCAATAACATGTCCATTATATTTGTTTACTACATGAATTATAACTCCTAGTTCACATATTCCCTAGATTAATACCAACCATGACCAAAAACATATATTATTTCTCAAATTATGTTCATCCAAGTTCGACATCTAGAAATACCACATGTCCACAACTTCAATCTAGTGGTTGATTTGTACAATTCATCTTCAATCAATTTTATTGTAACACTTGAGGTTAAGAAAAAGAATCTCATTATATATCTATCCCAAATTAGGTTGTCAAACTAGCATACATTGAGTATGGGTATACTTATCCATTGTGGGAAATACTTAACCAAACATGGGGTTAGACCCAGTGTGTGTTCTCACTAAACACATTCCTACTATGAAAACCACCAAAAGGGGGTTATCACTTTCCTAGTGGCCATCCATAGGAATTAGTTTTGCTTATAAAATATGTTTTATCGGATAAATTATGTTAATATGAATTTAACTTACCACCTATCCAAGATTGCAATGCATGAAAACTTATAGAAGAAGAAGAAAAAATCATCTTTGTGGCATTAAATTTTCACTCTCATATATGAATTTTCTAGTGGCCAACATGACCACATGGGAATTAGTTATACTTATAAAAAATGTTTAATAGGTTAGTTGTATTCATATATTGTTGACCCATAAGTGTACTTTGGGCTCAACATGGTGTTTCACATGATAAATCCAAATCGCTAGGAGGTTTGTTCGAAATAGCCTTTCAAAATGAGAGGGAATCATATCAATGAACCATCAATTCTAGAGTTATCATGACATCGCGTTATAGCTAAGGGTACCACTCTCCCATAATTCTATGGAAAATATTTGTTTTATTATGTGATTGTCAAAACTAAGATTTGGCTCATTAACATGCAATGCAATTTTTGTATTAAAGGGTTAATTCTTAAAAGTATTGATTTGTGAGAATTTGGGTAGAGTGGTAACATTTACTTATCCAAAAATAATTGTTGGCTCCTATAGCAGTCAATTATGTTTATTTTTTTGGTTTTATACCCCCAGACCAAATTCACCATGACATGTCCCTGAATGCCTTCAGAAAGAAAGTTACAACTAACCATGAAATGAGAATAGAGACTCGGATCAATGAAACATAAGTTTTTTTGGACTCGTGACATCACATTAGCTAGGATCACCCCTCTCCCATTTTTTCTTGTCCAATATTTTTTTTATATTCGACAATTTCCAAAACTATGGTTTTGCTCATTAACATGGAGTGTGATTTTGTATTAAAGGTACAATTCTTGAAAATTATAATCTGTAAGCATGTGGATAGTGTTATCCTATTTTCATTTTTTAAATGATCATTTTGAAGCATATGACACTCAATTTATGTTCTTTATTTTGTTTTTATTCCTTTTGTTAAATTCGCCATGTGTCTATAAATGCCTTCATGATGCAAGTTAAAAAACACCATAACAAGAAAAATGTGACTCAGATCAATGAACTTTCATTTATTTTGGAATCATGATGTGGGATTATGGTTAGCAGAATATCTCTTACACGATTCCCTACCTAAGATAATTTTTATTAGACAATTTTTGGAACTATATAGGGTTTTGCTCATTAACATCCAGTGCAATTTTTGCATCAAATGGGAAATTCTTGAAAACCCTATTTCATGATCATGTGGACAATGTGGTCATGTTAGACTTGACCAAAAAACAATTCTAGAGCTTATGGAACTCACTTACTTCCATAGGCATTACATTGGGCCTTCTCACCAAACTTATATTACTAGTTCTATCAATGCCACTACTGGTTCTTCAACCTTAACTATTGAAAGAGCACAAAAATGGAACATACAAATATATCATATCAAATGATAGTTTCATTAGATCCCTTGAATCAAGTCATTATCTATATGAAATTATTCATCTTTTACTTGGGAAACCCTATTACTAAACTCAAAATTGTTGGTATTTACATGATTTGGTTATATAAAAGATGATTGTCATTAATAATAAAAAATAATAATGGTAACCCATGTGATGAGAGACTCAATTTCAATCCTTTTTTGCAATAATTGTCGAGTCTTTTTTTGAACCTTAAGGTAATATTGAAGGTGAATTTTATAGTCTTTATGTGAGGGGTTGCATATAAATTTCATGAAAGACAAAATTTAATGCAATTTTAGAAATTTCATAAATTATGAAAATAACTTTGTCACAATAGTAAATCTTACCATGCATAAACCATATATGAAAATTTATTTATGACATACTAAATCTACCCTATCTTCTTCAATAATAATGCCAATTCACTAAACAATTCCAATATTAACTCATGTAAAATAACGAAAATGTACAAGTGTTCAAAAGTACCAAACCATGAAGATAAAGATAGTTGAAAATCAAATCTACAATAAGAACATTTTGGACATGTAAAAACTTTGTGTGTGTGTGTGTAAATATGAATTACATGTACATAATATATCAAAAGGGAGTTGATTTATATTTTGAGAAAATATTGTTCCCTAAATACTACCACTCGTCCTTGGTAAGGAAACATAAGACATATGATCATCGACTACTAGAACCTAAACCATAATGATTGTTGTCAAATCACACATTCGCATGCCAATATATAAATTATATATATTATATTGTAATATCAACAACAACTTCGACATCATTCATCACAAAGATCAAATAAAATGAACCATAAACTTAAACATAACAATAATCATAAAATGGACCATAAATAATTCATGATATGCATGTGCCAAAATTGTGTATATTTAAAACAAAATCTTCCAAATGTACATTTTTCACAAAATGGCACAATGTTCCCAATGTACATAATGGCACATATGGCCCAAACATGAAATAATGGAAGCTTGTTCTCTACATACAAAATGGCATGTTGTGCCGAAAATGTCACATTGTGGATGAGATACGTAAAGGGGCTCTCATTTCCCCCCACCACCCTAACCATTTCTAGGTGCATCTACAAGGATGATGTTCCTCCTATTCAATTTATAAGAGGATGAAATATTCTTTTTCCTAGGAGTAGTACTTTTCTCTAAAGACATTAAGTCAAACAACATTAATATAAGTTATTTTGTGGCATTATGTCAACTAACACCCATGTAAAATATAAAATAGAACTCAATATTACAAAACTCACTACAGATGAGTCAACAAGTCATTAGGGCGTTTCCCTCCTCCACGAGACTAGCCTCTCAATAAAGCCTCCCTTTAACAATTACAAGAACCAATCAATGAGAGAATTATGAACCTTGAAATCAACAGTATTCATGTTGGATAATAATTTCATTGAGTAATGATTTCAGTGTGGATATATTAGGTATTGATGGAGAAGCACTAGGACCTAGAGCACCTAACTAGATAAGATGATCTAAGGGAACACTGTGGGATGGAGTGAATATATTAGGAACAATAATAGATGTAGACACTATAGATGTAACTATAATAGATATAATTGTAGTTGTTGTAATAGTGGATCAATCAATGGGGTCAATGGGGGTTGCAGTCAGTTGGATTGGTGTAAGGTGAACATGTGTAACCATAGTGTATGGAAAATGCCGTAGGGGTGAGAGGAAATAAACCCACGTGATCTATAGAATCAGAGGAAGGTTGTCACGAGAGGAAGGAATGGCAATGGTGGCAGAATGGTGGCCAAGTATTGCACACAACCTATTATGTGGGAGGAATGACATAGATGTTGGATGTTAAGGGATGGTGGATGCGATGAATTATACATAAATGGTGAAACCTTTATACAACTTTTGAATATGTTATATTAGTACAAACACATGAAAATTTTCCAAACTAAGATAACAAATTTTTAAAAATATTTACACATGATACCCATGGTGGGAGTGATGTGTACACACTAGGTGGTGATGGCTATAATGCATCATAAGTGGAAATGTAATATCCCAAATGATATTCTATTGTGTTTTGATAATATGTTTGTTGTTTCATTGCTTCAATTGTGCTAGAAAGATAAATAAAATGTGCATGCAAAACAGTGTCATGCCAAAGACCCTAAAATATAGTTGAACTGGAGAAATAATAGGAAAAAGACTTTTAGTGAGAGAAGGTACACATACCAATAATAATAGTGTTGATAGTATGTCAATATATAGGAAACATTCAAGTCATACAAGAAATATAAAGAATATATAGTGCTCCTCTATAGTAGTTGACGCCCAACTAAGAAAATTCCCTTCTTCTGTTGTTCTTAATGTTTTTTAGGAAAGGATGGTTCGTTGCTACTGAAACTTGATAAATATGATGGTATAAGTCCTCTGGAGAGATAAGGAGACACATGCAAAACTTCTGACTCCTCTAGGTACCCTATCAAACTAATATGTAGATGGGTGATGCCGTCTTCTATCCATGTTTTGCTAGTGAATGCTCTGGATGTGTCAGGAATGGAATAATAATCACCTTGTATAGTGGTGTGCCCCTGTTGAGAATTATAATGATGGAAGCATGCATAATATTTACTAAAATTATGAGATCTAGAAAATGGTTCTGGGATTTCCAGCTATTTCCCAGCAACAAAACGTGAACCTGCATTAAAATCTCTCTCCGTCTGTTGGATGGTTGAATTAAGAATGAAGAATATGATGAATAGATTATCATAGACCTGGATGATCTATCTGGAATTTATTAGGGAAGATCATTTTCACTGCCGAAACAACTTATTAGCTGAAGACCTTCATCTCCAACCCCAACTTGTTGTCATTGCACCTGTTGTTGTTTCTCTAGAAACCAAACTCAATAAAAATAATCATGGATGATCCTTTTGGTTCAATGAACCTTCTCATATATCTTTAGCATGTAGTTTTATGGTTTGCATGTCATTTTTATGGATTGCACTTTACTTTTTGCATGTATGGAACTCTAATTTCTGGTTGATTTTAATCCCGAAGAAATAAGGATTTCTTTACCATATTGATGACTTAATATTGATCTTCTCTGCGCCTGGTATTATATGTCCTAAGTCAATTCCCTTTTCTTGTAGTGCCCACTCAAACCTATGTGAATTAAATAGGTTAGCAGGCACTTTTTATGCTTAAGTAGAAGGGGACATTACAGTCCTCCCCAAATGAAATTTCTTGTCCTTAATCAACTGCAAACTAGGATGATGCAATACCTGTTCTCCCTCCTATGTGGCGTCTTCAATAGGAAATTCCTTCCATTATACCAAGTATTCCCGAATTACCCTATTTCAGAATTTCCTTTCTCAAACCTGTATAATTCTCTCTGGATTCAGTACTAGAATCCCTTCATCATGTAAGGGAGGTAGTTGGGTGGATGGAGCTACTAGTTTCTTGAGATTCGATACATGAAATACATTATGAATTTTATTTTCTTCTGGAATATCTAGTTCATAAGCCACCTCTCCAACATTTCTGACTACTTTGTAAGGACAATAGAAGCAGGTTTTTAGCTTCTCAGCCCCTTTTTTATTGAGTGAATATTTCCTGTAAGGTTGTATCCGTAAGTATACCAAATCTCCTACCTCAAAACTACGCTCGTCTCTGTGTCTGTCTACATATAACTTCTGTAGGTTTTGAGATTCCTATAGATGATCTTTTAGAACTTAAAGAATATCCTGACTGTCATGTACTCAATATTTTTCCTTAGGTGCTATGTTATCTCTGAAGACTAAATATGCAATATTTAGTGCCTGGTAGACATATAAATATTTCAAAGGAGAAATCCTAATGGACATATGGTGAGTGGTATTATAGCAGTACTCCGCTAGGTGTATCCATTTAATCCATGTCCTTTGTTACCCTGCTACATAATTTCTCAAATATCCCTCAATCCATTCGTTGACTATCTATGTCTGCCCATCGCTCTGAGGGTGATTACTTGTGCTAGTAGCTAATTCTGTCCCCACTAATATGAAGAGATCCTGCCAGAAGGAACTGGTGAATTTACTGTCACGGTCACTGACAATGGTTTTAGGTAGTCCATGTAGTATGAAAACTTCTCTGAAAAACAAGTCTGCTACCTATGATGCTAAATAGTTTGAAGAAATAGAAACGAAGTAGGAAAATTTTGTCAACCGATATAGTGCCACGTACAAGAAATATTGTACCTTTACCTTACAAAAATCCATAATGAATTCCATCAAGATTCTCTCCCAATTCTGCTTCGGTATAGTTAATGGATGAAGTAACCCTGCCAGGTGAGTGTGATCAATTTTATTTTTTTGGAACATGCTACACTCCTGGGCATGTTGTATTACATCCTCCTTGCCTTTCCATGAGAAACTCTCTCTAATATTTTTGTAAGTTTTCAAGAACCCCTGATGCCCTGATAATGGTGAATCGTGAAAGGCCTATAAAACCTTTTTCTCCAAAGTTGATTCTGGAACGAGGTATATCTGATTCCTGTAGTAAATGGTGTCGTTGATTACCCTGTACCTGTCATCTTGTATTTGTCCGTCTAACAACTCAGAATAAAATTTAGTTTTTAAATATTCAACCAAGAGATGAGACGTTTAGTCGGTAGATATACCCATGAGTGATAATGTGGTTGGTCATCTTGATAAAGCATCAACTACAATATTTTTCTTTCCCTTAACATAATCTATTTCAAATTCATATGCATGTACCTTGCTGACCCATTTTTGTTGACACTCAATCAAATATTTTTGTTTTAAGAAGTATTTGAGGATGTTGTTATTTGTCTTAATTTTAAACCTTCTTCCCACCAAATACTTTCTAGATTTTGTTAAGGTGTGTAATATTGATAGCATTTCCATATCATATAAAGAGTAGTGGCGTTCATAATCTTTAAGTTTCTAGCTTTCAAATGCAATCGAGTGATGGTTTTGCATTAATACCGCCCCTAGTCCCTCTCTTGAAGCATCACACTTGACTATGAATGGTTGCAAGAAATCAGGTAGTGCCAAAATGTGACAAGAACTCATAACTTTTTTTCATTTTTCAAAGGTGTGTTGTGCCCCTTTTGTCCAGTTGAATGAATTTTTCTTTGTAATATCTATGAGTGGTGTGGTCAATTGAAAAAATCATTTTACGTACCTCCTATAATAAGTGCGAAGGCCCAAAATTCCCTTCAATTCTGTTACATTTTTTGTGTGTCGTCTAATACAAGATAGCTCTAATATTTTCCATGTAAACTTGTACTCCATTTGTGCTTATTATATTCCCTAGATATAACATCTCCTGCATACCGATCTCACATTTAGAAAATTTTGCATAAAGAGATCATTCTTCCAAAATTCCCAGTACCTCATCCAGGTGTCTCAAATGCGCATCCCAAGTTTTACTATAAATTAAAATGTCATCAAAGAACACAAGTAAGAATTTCCTCAACTAAGCCTTGAAGGTGTGGTTCATGCAAGATTGGAAAGTTGTCGAGGTGTTGGTGAGTCTAAAAGGCATGACTAAGAACTCATAATGACCATAGTGGCAACATAAAGTTGATTTTGAAATATCTTGATCCCTCACTTGAATATGATGATACCCTAATCAGAGATCAATCTTTGATAAGTATTTCCCCCCCTGTAACTCATCCATAAATTCATCGATTCTGGGAATAAGATACCTGTTTTTTATGGTTTTCTTATTGAGGTCCCTATAATCGATACACATCCGTAAGGTTCCATATTTCTTTTTTACCCAAACCACCGACGATGCAAATGGGATAGAACTCGGTCGTATGTAACATAACTCCATCAATTCCTTGATTTTTTTATCTATCTCATCTTTATACCTTTTGGGATGTCTGTACAGAGTGGTGGTGACTACCTAAGTTCCCTCCTCTAACTCAATAATGTGTTTGAAAACTCTGTCTGGCGATCGACCTGTTGGAATATATCTGAATACCTTCTCATGTTTCTGTAGTAATTCTTGTATATCTGTTGGATGTTAGATGTTTTTATCTAGAGGTTTTCGAAAAGTGACAAAACATTCGACTGACCACTCTAGGTCTCCATGTCTGAGTACAGCCTCCATCCTCTATGAGGATACTAGCTTGGGGGGATAAGTGTTCATGACCCTCAAGACTACCCATTTTCTATCCTGTCTGTGGAATTCCATTTCCATTTCCCTATAATCCATAGTATATTTCCCTATAGAGTAGAGCCATTGAACCCCTAATTCTACATTAGTATATGCTACATTTACTACATAAAATAAGTCAGTAATAATGTAGTTCCCTAGTGTGGCGTTTAGTTTGGGAATCCAATGGTTGCATTCCATGTTGTTATTTTATTCTACCTCTACTATAAATCATTCAAATTTCTCTATATGAATACCCCTCTTATCCACCCATGCTGCATTAATGATATTGTGGATATCCCCCCCATCAATTAACACACCTACCCTATAGCCCTGTACTACTCCCCTAACTTTTAGAGTATTAAACCTAGGTACTCCAAATAATGTAGCAATAAATCCACTTGGTGATTCTCCCAGAAGTGAATCCTCCTCTGATGTCCTCAATTCCTCTGCTTTCCCCTATTCTAACTCATCCCATTAGAGGAAATTTCAACTCAAAATGGGCCTTTTAACTTTTATTCAAATTCCATGTCATCATGTGTTAGCCAATGAAATTGATTTAAATTTGAAATACCGTATAGGTATTAAACAATTTTCTAATATAAATTTGGGGATAGGTATCATAAAAACAACTACTTTTTTTGTTCGTATTTTCGACATATCTCCCTATGTTTTTACTCAAATTTTGATCAAGATCCATCAAAATACGTCAAAATTATGGGGCAGTGGGATCCATCAAAATTATGTCGAGTGGGTACTCATTGGATGCGAAATTTAATTCTGCATCCAACAAGCTCTCCCGATTGAAATTTGAGTAAGAACATAGGGATATATGTTGAAAATACAAACAAAAAAGTAGTTTTTTTCTTTTCTTCCTCCAAAATTAATAAATATTATTTTATTATTTTAACTATTATTTTATTAGTTCATTTTAGGAGGCCCATTTTGAGTTGAAATTTCCTCTAATGCCTTCTCTATCTGAATAGACTTCTGTATAGTGTTCTTTCACTTTCCTTGCACACCTATGTCCTAGAATCCATGGTTCTTGACAAGTGAAGCGCCATTTATTCCTTCTCAATTCCTTCCTCGTGTCTCCATCCACCTAATTTTTCTTTGGCCATTCTTGTTGGAAGTGTTTCTTATCCTTGTCTTTTATTGGGAAATTTGTGTTAACTAGAAACCTGTTCTTGGGAAATGAATCTTGTAGATATATGGTTCTACTGATTGCATCTTGTAGAGTGGATGGTTTGTAGGATTTCACCCACCCACATAAAGGTTATATGAAAGATTATGTGAATAACATAACCAACCTACTCTCGGACACATCCGTCACCATAAATGCTAGTCTATGAAACTTTGATATGAAGGCCTCATCACTGTCAATATATTTGAGTTGATCTAACTCTTTGAAATGTATCTCTAGGTCCCTTTTATCAAACTGCTCCATGATCCTCTATGTAAAATCACTATATGAGCATATGGTGTTGTGACCCAACGTCACTAACCCATGGTACCACCACTCATGAGCCTCTCCATCCAAATGTAAGGTAGCCAATTTAATGGTGTTTTTCTCAGTCATAGGGTTTAGTTGGAAATAAGTATCCAAGCTCTAGACCCATATTCTTATCGAACACCAGCGAGATCCCTCAAAATTAGGAATGGTCAACCTACCCACAGTTTTTTGTAATTCATAGTTTTGGGTAAACCCTCTATTAAAATTCCTTGGCTGGTTCCTGGTTTTCATATTGCAAAAGTATGAGAATGGCATAGTTGAATGGAACTCATCTCCTAAATCCCTGTATTCCTATAGATAAGCCCCAAATGGCTCACTAGGTTCTGCTGGCATGACTAGTCCTGCAACGACATTCTCCAAAAAGTGAGGCATAGTAGGTCTAGAAGGTTTATTGTATATGTGAGCAGTGTTTTGCAGATTAGTGTATGTATTCTCCCTAATGCTACTGGTGGATCCTCTATCTCTTGGTGAAATCGATAGATTATTCTAACCCTATTCTGGTTTCAGAGCAAACCTATTTATAGCATGCAATACCTCTTTTTTCCCTTTAGCTAGGTCATTTAATGCACTAACTAAACTATGAAACACCAACCTGTATTCCTCTTCCCCTGTCCCTTTTCCTCTATCAGAGTGTATTCCTGTTGGGTCCATGTCTGAATGTGCACCTTCTAACTGAATATCTTTGAATTCCATATCCTCTATGTAAATACCCTTCCTCCTTCTATAAGTCACAAAAGTAGGTTCTTCTGGATTCATTTATACTCATGTTCAATACCACAGATGGAAAGGAACATGCTATGATACCGCTCTAATATCCCAAATGATATTCTATTGTGTTTTGATAATATGTTTTTTGTTTCGATACTTCAGTTTTTCTAGAAAGATAAATAAAATGTCCATGCAAAACAATGTCATGCTAAAGGCCCTAAAATATAGCTGATCTGGAGAAATAATAGGAAAAATACTTTTAGTGAGAGAAGGTACACATACCAATAATAATAGTGTTGATAGACTGTCAATATATAGGAGGCATGCAAGTCATAAAAGCATGATAAAGATATAGTGTTCCTCTCCAATAGTTGACGCCCAACCAAGAAAACATCCTTCTTCTTTTGTTCTTGAATTTTTTGAGGCAAGGATGGTTCTTTGTTGCTGAAACTTGCTAGAGATGATGGTATAAGTCCTATGGAGAGATAAGGAGACACATGCAGAAGTTTTGACTCTTCTAGGTACCCTAGTGAATTGATATGTGCTAGATGGGTGACTCCCTACTTTATCCTTGTTTTGTTGGTGAATGCTTTGGATGTGCCAGGAATGGATTGAAAACCACCTTGTATAGTAGTGTGCCCCTGCTGAGAAGAATGATGGAAGCATGCAGAAGATTTATTGAACTTCTAAGATCTAACGAATGGTTATGGGATTTCCAGTTGTTTCCCAACAGCAAAATGTGAACCTGCAATAAACTCTCTCTCCTCCTATTGGATGGTTGAATCAAGACTTAAGAACATGACGAATAACTAATGAAGGAGCTGGATTATCTATCTGGAAGTGATTAGGGAAAATAACTTTCACTGCTGAAACCACTTGTTAGCTGAAAACCTTCGTCTCTAACCCCAACTTATTGTCGTTGGACTTGTTGTTGCTTCTCTAGAAACCAAACTCAATAATAATAATCATGGATGAGCCTTTTGGTTCAATGACCCTTATTATATAGCTTATCATTTACTTTTAGGATTTGCATGTCACTTTTAGGGTTTTCACTTTAATTTTTTCATGCATGCAATTCTAATTTCTCGTTGACTTTAAGCCTGAAGGAATAAGGGTTTCTTTACCATACCGATGACTTAATACTGAATGAATGCTTTGCTCTGCTCCTGGTATTATATGTCCTCAGTAAATTCCCTTTTCCTATAGTACCCGATAGGATCAATGGGAATTAAATAGGTTAGCAGGTGTTTTTGATGCCTAAGTAGAAGAGGACATTACAGGAAATCTATGGAAATGGGATAACATTGGAAATATCTAAGTAAAATCAAGTCTAAAATATGGCTATAATCAAGATATAAAGAGATGGTCTTGAATACTTGTCCTCTATGAATAGTTTTTTGTTTTTTTTGCATACTAAAAAGTGAGACATAAAACCTTATATGTGTTTTAACAAAAACATGTTGGAAAATTTACTCAAGTATCTTTTAGTTGTACAACAAAAATAAGACCCTAAATACTTTCATGTAACCTTTAACATAAACAAGTTGGGAAATTTACATATGTGAGAAGAGCATACATTCTATTAAAATATAATTGAGACATTATGAGATATTTAATGAAATGATTCTTGGGTGTTTGATCTACCATGACTTTGCATTAATGCTATACTTTAAGTCTAAATACTCAAACATAATGGTATGTAGTACAAGGTTCATGTATGGTACGTATAGTTTGATGTTTAGATTGTTAAGTGCAATCCCATGAATGATATAATCATGGAGGAACTTATTACTAAGGGACCCCTCCTTCTTAACCATATTGATATGATAGATGACTAATTCCTACATGATCTTATAATTCATATATAAGAGGCCTTCATATCCACCTACTATTGGTTCAAGTACATAGGGCCAACCTATCCTTTGTTCTATTTTGAAGGGAAGAACATGTGTATATAGTGGACCTATCCTTTTCCTTGGAAAGCTAGTGGATATAGTAAAAAAGTACTAACATGTTTTTGTGTGGAGATGGAGCTCAATCCTATCAAATATGTAGTTCTCTCCATTTCATGTATGGTTAGATTTAGGAGAGATCCTTTTGAGCTTAGTATAATATCCATTGTATGTATTTTGAGGTTTAATGAAATACAGTGTAGATGAGGACATCTTCTATATCATAATTCTCTCTCATATTGTTCGCATTACCTTGAAATATGGTTATGGATTATGAAATTGGTCATGTCTTTCCGTGTTCCATTATGTTATCAATGGAGTATGGTTTATACTTGTATGTCTTCTCTACTTCTTAATGGATATATATAAATGACAAGTATCCGTCTACTAGAATAGGTAATATGATAAAACCAAATAAATCAATATAGAACTTTCATATGTTAATGTTAATGTTGATCCAAGTCGTGAAATTTCATGTCCTACACACTCCAAGAAATATATGGAAATACATAAAAATTGAATTCTTGCATAGGACTAGGTCAGCACCATTAACCTCCCCACCTTTGTGCACAATACTTGTTCTATAACCTCTTCTCACCTATGTTGGAGAAAATAACCAAAGTAGAGTCTTATTTCACATACTCAAAACCTCAACTTAATGATAGTTCCTCTAGTGACCACTAAAGGCAATGATGATTTTGGTGGATTGATAATTTGAAATTTGACTCTTGTTGTGTCAAGAATGTACTCAAATGCAAGTAAGGTATATGGTATATGAATGTAGTTTTATAAAATTAGATATGTATCCTTCACTATTATAACCATATTAAGTTGTCACTAGGCTAATTCATTATTTTGGATTTCCTAACAACTCATCGACATTAATTTCACTTTTCATAAAATAATTTTTGCAGCTTTAAATATATCAACCATACAATTCTACGACTAACAATACTACACTATCACTAACCATTCTATTTAATTTATTGGTTCTCAAAGATGAATCAACAATAGTCGTGTATAAGGAAAACCAAATGAACACGTTGCTCCAATAGTTGCATCAATAATGGAAACTGCCATTGATTCATCTATAGGTGATGGAGTGTACTATTACAATAGAGAAACTACACATAGAAAATAATGACAAACAAATATATGTGTGTGTGTGTGTGTGTTTACACACACACACATATAAAGAGAGAGAGAGAGAGAGAGAGAGAGAGAGACAGAGACAGAGAGAGAGAGAGAGAGAGAGTATAGAGAGATGGTTTTATCTTAACCACCTTTGTGAAACTATCATGTGATGAGAGAAATAGGAACTAGGTCCATGTGACCTCTCCTGTCTATCCCTTATTGAATGGTTGGAAGGTGTCACGTCCTCATCCCTCAATCCGACCGAAAAGAGGGGACATGAAGTAATTCATGATCTCCATATTTCTTCCAATAACAACACTTACAAATTATTAGCAACAATAAAAATGTATGTGCAGGTGTAACATCAAAATACACAGTAGAAATCAAGAAATACACACACATATAACATGGATATGAAAACTTAATCATTATAGGAATATAAATAAATATATTACACACCATAACAAAAGAATACTTTTCTCTAACAAAAGAGATCCAAGCAACTGGATGTGTAAGAGAGTTTTTCCACCCAACGATCGGCACTATGTCCAACATATAGTCTTTGTTCTCTCAGAGGCCACCCCCAAGCTGGGCTATGAGGTTACCATGGTGAAGGAAACACCTACAATATTCTATTTCACATCCAACAACCCTTTCTACCCACCCTTCTTAGCCAAAACTCATACAAAGATGTCACTCAACCATAAAAATCATGGCACTTCTTCTAGTTTCCCCACACAACACAAGGAAGGAATTCCCATTCACTGATCAATAGTTTCCTCAAGTAATCCAACCTTTACAGTGCTTACTAGTGTGTGTAGTAAGATCCCAATCTGTTGTATTATTAGATAACCTCTTGTAGTGTTAACTATGCCATATCAAGCATTCACAGGTGGAAGAACTCAATGGGTAAGTGTTCCTAGCTTTCCCAAACTCTCTGATCACTTACATTCATCAATATTCCCTTTCCAAAATTCATCTATGTCTCTAAATTCGAATTTCCAAGTTCAACACAGTCTAGTAATGGTTATGAACATCAGTAGGAAACTCTACGTAGTGTAGGAACATGCATGAGAGATTGATTAAAAGTATGCTGACTCCAAGGGATAATACATGGCCATGAAAAGACAATTTCCATAACTTTTGACCATATAAGAAAAGGACTACTAACAATTGACATAATTGTCACCACCCCCATGCTTCAATAACTACATGAAGTGACTTTCCCCACTAACCTAATACATGCATTCAATGATTGGGTTAAATAGTAAAAAAAAATCATTTGGATAATTTAAATCACGTGGAAGATTCTAGTTCAGTTCTAAGGTCGACACTTGGAAACATAGGATTTAGTTTCCCATAGGCTCCATTTTCTCTTCCCCTATGGTGGAATGATATCCCCTCTAGTTCTCTTTGCACGGCCATCTTGTACCATTTTATTAATTTTCAACATAATATTTACATACATTTTGAATTGGGATTACAATCCAACCCTAGGGTCCAAAATAGAGATAAAAATATATACGTCATACATGCCTATCCATTCACTAGTTGGGCATTGGCCTTGAGCACCGCACTAGGAATTCATACTAGCATAATTACATCATTTACATACTTTTGGTTTAATACATTCCAAGTCAAAATTGGGGTATTACAGAAGGCCCAATCCTTCCCCCACCATCATGCAAAGATCTCTCTTGGTGAGATAATGCAATGAATGTAAAATGTTGTAGTAAGTTATGAGTGTTAGAGCATAATAACCGTCTCCATAGCTTCATTATCCTACCTATATACTTATGCTATGATCTCATGCGTCTATTAGTTAGGCATATGAGGGCGGATTCCTTCAAATAGGGATTATTTTCCTTGATTTTAGAGTCCCTCATTGCAAGTAGATTTGTGGAGTGAATATGGGGAGTTTACTCCACTATTAATGGACTCCATGCACTTCTTTTCTAGCTATTATGAGATAGTAGCACCCTCCTTGAGTGTTTTTCAGGGATGTGCACCTCATGCATGTTCCTTCAGTAAGTTGAATGTGCCTTCAGTCAGGTGGATGTGCCTTCTACCAATTTCAGCCAATTGCTCCTAACATGTAGGGAGGTAAGTCTACTTAGCGTAGTCAAGGGTTAGTTAACTAATATTATAGAGTGTTTATTGCTATTTTATCTCTAGTTAATCCTGACTAGCATCTCATGCATTACATGAGTAGTTCAAAATGCTTCCATGACCTATTCAAATTTCATTGTCTAGTAATACTTTATATTTCATACATTGAAGCTTAATATAATACAACATTCTCCCTTGTTATTGAATTCTCTATTTTGTGGAATGATTAATGTTTATCACATTTATTGAATGAATTTGTTAGATTGTTGATCTCTTTCACAATATTGATAAGTTTCTTAGCATATATATATACATGGTACTAGATCTATAAGGATGCTAAATAAGTTGGTATACTAGTTTTTACAAGGATCCAATCTTATTGAAGGTTGAAGGAGGCCCAAGAAGCTTCACAACATATGCCCTACGAGGACATATTCAAATCCATTAATAGGTTGAAAGAGACCCTAGAATATTCACAACATATTGCCTATGAGGAAATATTAAAATCAATTGATCCTTGCACAAATCCTACCACAATAGGAGATGCACCAGTTCCGATCCACCAATGAACGGAGGAAGACCCTTTTACATGCCCAAAAGAAGAGGTGATAAACTAGTTTTACTATCCATTGGAGAACTTGTCCCAAATAAGGTTTTCATTCAAGAAGACCTATAGAATGTTTCTTCACTCTCAGGATCTATGAGAGAACTTGTCACAAATCAAATTCTAATTGAAGAATACCACCATAATGCCTCTTCATACTCTAGATGTACAACATTTTTTCCTACAATTCACCAAGTTTCACACAAAAGCTTTAGGGGATTTCCTCCATTCAAAGCAAGGACTGGTCAAGAACCATCATTCAATCACTTCAAAGTGTTTTGATATCTTGAATGGGATCACATGCATTCTAAGAGAAGGAGGATTTCACAAATGTTTTCACGTATCTTTGCAAATCCCTTCATTGAGAAGTAGTTCACCAAGTTACAAATTGCCTTGAAATTGAAGGCTCCTTCAGAGATGGCTCTTTAGAATCCTCATTTACATTATTTTTTATGGGGGCTATTATTTCCCATTTGGTTTTCCCCGCTTGTTCAGTTTTAGAGAATCCTTTGTACATGGGTACCTAACATGGATGCAAATTGTTGCGACACATTTTTTGCATTTGTTTCACCTAGTTCGTTTTATGGGGTGTCATGAGATGTTAGAGTAGAATAAATCTCTCCATAGCTTCATTCTCCTAACTAGGGACTTATGATATGATATCATGAGTCTACTAGGACAAATACCTTTCAATTTTTCCCTCTAATTCAACTTCGAGATTCCTACTAAGCTTTAGGGTCCTAAAACCTCCTTATCTATATTTTTTAACTCCTAAAGTATGTTTTGGCATATGAGGGATAATTCCTTCAATTAGGGATTATTTTCATTGAATTTAGGGTCCCTCATTAAAATGTATAGTTGTGGAGTGAATATGGTGATTTACCCCACTGTTAAGGGACCCCATGCACCTTTTTTTAGTTATTATGAGACAATAGAGACCTCATTGAGTGTTTTTAGATATGAACACCACATGCATGTTCCTTCAGTTAGTTGCATGTTCCTTCATCTAATTGCATGTGCCTTCATCCAGTTGCGCGCGCCTTTTGTTTGTTGCATCTGCCTTCAACCAGTTGCATGTGCCTTCTATTAGTTGCATGTGCCTTTAGCTAGTTGCATGTGCCTTCTATTAGCTGCAGTTAGTTACTCCTACCATGTAGGGAGTTGAGTCTGATTAGGGTAGTAATGGGTTAGTTAACTCATCTTAGAGAGAGTGCACGGATTATATGGCTCTAGCTAATCGTAACTAGCATATCATGCATTGCATGATTGATCCGGATTTTTATGAAGGAACGCAAGGAATTACAGAAATATACATAAACGCAAAGATACAATAGAAATAAGTCATTATTATCATATACCGGAGATATGCTTACAGACATAAATGGAAATAAACTAGACAGGGCACTTGGTAGCTTGTCTCTGAGAAGAGATGTGGTAGCCACCAGCCTATGAACTCCCCCTTACAATGGGGATAAAAAGACTATATATTATTCAGAAAAAAAGGAAAACCCTAATCCTAGGAGATGAAAAATGCCAAACTATGGCCCCATTGGGGTAAATTGGTATATTTCCCAAAAAACGTCGTTTAGGGCCTCAAAACGGCTTTGGAAGTTTAGGACCCAAAAAACTGCTAAAATTAAAGAAACTAAAATAACTGAAAGAACAATGTTGGGGCCCTAAGTGGAACAGGTGGGTCACCACCAATATCCACCTGGATCAATGATAAAATCAAATTTCATCCATGACCTATTCGAATTGCCTTTCCTATTTATACTTTCTACTTCATTCCTTGAAGCTTAATGTAATACAACATTCTCTATTGCTATTAACTTCTCTCTTTTGTGCAATGATTAATGTTTAACACATTTATTACATGATTTTTGTAGACTATTGATCTCTTTTATGGTATCACAATGTTGATTAATATCTAGATCCACATGCTCAAATTCTACAATGAGTGAAAGTGGAACTAGGTGTTTGGGACTGGAAAATGTTATCTAAAATGGGAGGATACTAAGAAACATGATCAAGCCTATAACCAGGAGGGTGAGCACCTATTAATATATCAAATTTGGAATTTTATTGATCTTTTGTGGACTCACGATTAACCCCCTACAATTCACAAATGTCAAAGTAGTTGATATGGTTAGCTAAAAAAATTTAACCTATAATTGTTTAAGTAAATACAATGGAAACTCCCTATTATTGTAGGGGCATTTTTCAAACACAACAAACAACCTACCCATACAATGGATTATAAAAATTTGGAAGGTGAGCTTCCATGCAAATGAATTTCTTTGTCACTAGAGGGTTTGTGCAAGTTCTAGAGTCAATAAATATGGTCATCAATTTTTGTTTTGAAATTTGAAGATCTCTAACTCGGTTTCTATCTAAACCTATCCTACAATAATCGAGCATAATATCCCTATAATCAAGAAAATAAAATAGTTAACCTTAGAGATTATTGATGGAAGTGATGATGGTCACCAATGGTGTAGCCAATGAAAAGTGTGAGGGCTCTCCCGTGTTTCTAAATTCTTGTATCAAGATTCTTAACAATTGAATATCGACATTAATTTCATTATTTGAATATACATGATGTGTGTTAGGGATTGATTTATCTTCATTGGGTGAGGGAAGGTTCAAGTTTTCTTTAGGTGAAGGATCCAAAATATGTCATTATGTTGCACTTTAAAAACAATACAATTCATTTTAATTATTTGTTATTATAAATTTATAATTTTGAGAAATAGAAATTAAAAAATTTGTAATGGACTTAGCTAGAACCAATACCTCCTGAAATAGCTCATCATGGATAGTTGGAAATCACTCATGTACTTCTCCATACCTTTACCTTCAGTAATTAAAACCCTAAATGTGATTTATCTTAGCATCCATTTTCTTATTATTTGTTGGACTTAGTTGGACTGATTAAGAATAATGTTAGGTGAATATTTGAACCTTCCTATGTGTGAATAGTATATGACTTTCACCATTTTAGGTTATTAATGCTGATGAACATGTTATTTCATTTAGCATGCAAACTAGATATGGAATGTGGTACATGAATATTCATTCAGTATATACTTTGGTTATCGAACTAATGCAATAGTTGATGGAAAAGAATATAGGTGCTTATTTACATGTCATTTAATGATATAGATTATCACATGCAACAAATAGATGTTCCATTGCATAAGAGATATGTTCTTACTGAGTTGACCTATCTATGGATGAGTTATGGGAAAGTCAAATTCCTTTAGAGTCGAGGTACTCTAGATTGTCATAGACGTTAGAAGAATAATGCTATGATATCAATTTCCTTATGAATTACATTATGATTACCAAACATTGCTTTGATTTGTGGTTGAGTGTGAGTTTTGATAGGAACCAAAGATTGCCTAGAGTAATTGTTTGATGAAAAAACTCAAAGAAAAATATTGATTTCAGAATATGGTTGATGAAGGGTGTTGAACCTAGTGATACCAAATGGGGGTTGGAAGCGTTTCCCACTATTTATCCTCTAAAACCTGAAGTCATGGGAGGATTGTGTTGGGTGCACTACCCTATATATGTGATGGTGACTATTGGTTTCCTATTTGGGAAGTCACTCAATGTAGTAGATGCTTCTACTTATAGGTTCTATATGTGGTTAGGTCTGTGTAGTCGATTCCGCAACATATTGTAGCAAAAGACGAGATGGAGAAGTGAGAGGTTAGGGATGGAAGTAGTGGTAACTATGTATAGATATGGATGGGACATCGGTAGGATTAGATGGTCTTATTCATTAGTTTAAACCTTCATGGTTGTATTCCTAGTCTATTGAATGTGTGTGCATAATTTGTTTCAAATGCTTTGTATGAAGAATGAAGAGTAATGAATGGTGGTGAAAATTGATTAATAATGAATAGTGAAAGATGCATGTTTAATTGTTCTTCTGCATGCTGAATTCTAGGGTATGAGAACTCTGAATTAGGGACAATGAATGTTGATTATTAATATCCATGCAAGAGGTGTGTATGTTGCCGATGTATACACACCTTTCTTGAGTACAATACTAAGTTTGATTAGTAAAATATTTATTAGTAATTTGGTTGAGATTAAAAGGAATATTAGCATGTTTGTGTTTATAAACATATAATTTCTAGGTTTGCAAGAACTATTGGGATTTTGGATATGCTTAAAGATTTAGTTGTATTGAATGAATTGCCCCACACACACACACACACACATAATATTAAATTTCTCTTGGAGATATTAGGTAGATGTATAGAAGTTCATACATAGTATAATGTGATATACATAAAATATATTCATTGATTAATATAAGTGGATAAGATCGTATAAATTAGGGAGTAAGCTCTCATATTGCATTTAGCTAGTGTCATGCGAAAAATTGACTATGCACTCATGTGAATGATTATTTTAATATATTTTAACCTAAAACTAAAGAAGGTGGAGGGGAATATTTTGATAAATAGAAAAGAGAAGCTAGGAAGAGAGGGGAAGAATGAAGGGTTTTGAGAAGAGTTGGAATAACTCTTGAAATAAATACTACTTGTTCTTGTTCTAATGCCGGTGCATCATTTTTTTTAAGTCATGAGCACTTAGGGTCGAGAATTGAAGGGTTCCTTGGAGCTAGGATGTTGACAAGGATCTTAGCTTGCATGGTGGCATATTTCCACTTTGGGAATTGAACGAGGGAAAAACTCGAGGATTGTTGTAGTTGGGATTCTTCATCATTCCTGAGAGACATTGAATTTTATTATAGAGCTATTTTTCTTGTGAATTTAAATTGCTCATATACTATTGTTGTATAATGTATCTTATGATATTTTATATTATGTGAATTGTCAATAAATTACTAGTTTTACCTAAAATATGGAACAATATGCTTATCTTAGTACTCCCAAATAGTTCTGAAACTAAAACAAAAAACTATGTAAGCAAGATTTTAAGAGGAAAATTAAACAAGTTAAATAAGATACAATAGTTAAATTATTAGACCTAATCAAAGCTTAATGAAGCTTGGTGGTTTCAATAAATCCTTTGTCAATAGTTTTTCAAAATGTTCCAAAAATTCATGCAACTGCTCTGTGACTGATCCTTGGTTGTTAGAAGAACGCACTAGTCAATTTTGGAATAGAAACCCATGGTTATTTTTTATTTTTATTTGTATATAGAAGAACGCATGCACACATAGGAGTGCACTCACATTTTTTCACTATGACTTGGCATCCTATTTGGAAATCCTTGGTGGAGGTCTAGTGATTATTGACTTAATGGAAGAAGGACCATGCGTGTGCTCTCAAGGATAAGTATATTCCTACATGAGCATGTTCCTGTGAACTGTATTATTATTTTTTCATCCATCATTATTGTGTGAGGGCCCGGTTGCATTTCCTATTAACCCTATTATCGTTTTTTCATCCATCATTATAGTGTGAGGGTCCAATTGCATTTACAAATTATTCCAATACATAATGACTTATTAGGAACTATAAGAGTCTTTATTTTTTGTTTTAAGTCACTCATTTTTGGCCTAAGATAGTTACAAGGTTCAAGTTCTAGTTTGGTCAAGGTCTAGCTCATTGAACTTGGGTCAGTAAGGATAAATGAATTTCATATTTATAGTGTTCCCCAGTATAGTATAACCCTTGAAACACATTCATGGAATTCATTAATGGCACACTTCCCAACAATGCCTTCTGTCATGCAATCAAGTTCATTTTGACTTAAGTTGTTTGGTTTGTTTCAGAACCATTTTCTTATGGCTTTAGGGGAGTTTATGTCATCTAGGATCATTTCTAAGTTCAAAAGCATCCCATATCATGACTCCCTATGTCAAGGATGAACCTCTTAGATTTCATGGGATGAGGATTCAATTTACAAACTTTCAACATTAACCCCTTTCACTAGCCAAAGGACGGGTTCCACATGAACATGATATTTCATAGAAAATAAAATGATTACTATTCACTTTTTAGAAAATCTAGTGGTTGTACCTTATAGGACTCAAGATAATATTTCCAAGAAACCATCAATTTCCAATTCTAAGTTTGTATGCATAGTCTATAAAGGGCACAATTTGTATATATCCTAGATGGCCAAAATCCCTTATCTTGACTTCATCATGAAATTTTGTTATGAATGTGATCCAAAGAAAAAATCATGCCTAGAGATTATGTAGGGGAGTATTAGACCTTTTCAACAACATATCACATGGTAGGCATCAACGCTTGGTTGTTGAGAACCAACATTCCCAAATTCAAGGTTAGTCTCAGAGAAATCATTTGGTAACAAAGGTTTGAGGTTCAAAAAATGTAGTCGGTGGGCTCTAAACATCGGGCCTTCACTTAGTGAAACTTTCATAATGCCTCCGATCATGGTATATTAAAGAATACCCATACTTTCACTAGATATTGATAAATACCTACAAAAAAAACTTTTGTTGAGGCCCCCTCCTAATACATATTTCCAATTAAAAAAACCTTTTTTTACGAGATATTATGGAGTTTTACTAGATATCCCTCTTTTATAACCCCCAATACCTATAAACCCTCCATACTCTACTTCCCCAAATACTTACAATATATTGGCCTTATTTTTCACAATTTAAAACCCCCCTTTTATGAATGATGTAATAAGATATTGGTCAAAAAAGTGAATCCCTTGTGGCTCTAAATGAGAAAATTAGAATATCTATGATGTATTTAACCCATCGCCTTTCTAAATACACCTTACTTGCCTTATTCCAACAACAAATAAACAAATTAAAGTGATCACAAATCTCTATATAATTATGAAGGGCATGATCCAAGCAACTTACATGGTAAAGCTTCAACAAAAGAAACACTTAGTACTCGTGTCCTGATGCTACCATCTTTGCAAGAATCCTTAATATTCTCATAAATAAAATTGAAGCCTACTTGTGCAAACTTAGCTTGCTTGTTGTGATGACCTTTTCAATGGCATCCTCCATACTTAGTCTCACCTATCTCTATCTTAGTCTCCTCTCAACTATCTCCATCGTAGTCTCTTGTATTTAAAATGGGGGAACATGAATCCTTAATATTCTCATAAATAAAATTGAAGCCTACTTGTGCAAACTTAGCTTGCTTGTTGTGATGACCTTTTCAATGGCATCCTCCATACTTAGTCTCACCTATCTCTATCTTAGTCTCCTCTCAACTATCTCCATCGTAGTCTCTTGTATTTAAAATGGGGGAACGTGAATCCTTAATATTCTCATAAATAAAATTGAAGCCTACTTGTGCAAACTTAGCTTGCTTGTTGTGATGACCTTTTCAATGACATCCTCCATACTTAGTCTCACCTATCTCTATCTTAGTCTCCTCTCAACTATCTCCATCGTAGTCTCTTGTATTTAAAATGGGGGAACGTGAATCCTTAATATTCTCATAAATAAAATTGAAGCCTACTTGTGCAAACTTAGCTTGCTTGTTGTGATGACCTTTTCAATGGCATCCTCCATACTTAGTCTCACCTATCTCTATCTTAGTCTCCTCTCAACTATCTCCATCGTAGTCTCTTGTATTTAAAATGGGGGAACGTGACTTGGCACACAAACCAAGGAATTAAAGTAAAAAGAAGAGAAGACTCCATGCAAAATCGAGGAAAGGGGGAAATTGCAAATTCTCAAAAGATTTGAAAAACTTCTTTTTTTACCATTCACTCCTCCATTTGCAACTCTTGTGCTTTGGTTCGAGGGTTTAGAGAGTGGAAGGTTTGCAATTCTTACGACTTCCATTAACAAGAGCATGAGGCATCATGCCAAATCACTTGCAAATTGTTTATTTTGCTTAAATTAGCTTGGTTGTCTCCATGTTTAATGGATTAAATAAATTTGTGTGCTAGATTTTTTCGAAATACTAATGATAATTCCATTGTTAGATTGGCTTGTGTGAAAACAAGAGGGAAGGGATTTGAAAGCACCAGTCCAAAATCACCTTGCCCGTCTTTCCTTTTCAATGATTTGATATGCAAAACATATGTGTAGAATGAGGGAGAGGGTTTTGAATTTTTAGTGTTTCAATATTCAAATCGAAATTTAAGTCAAGATTATCGGGTGTGGGGATTGTTTTGGATTAAAAAAATATGTTTATAGATAGGTAGGTGAATATTAAATATTAAATATTAAATATAAAATTAACATTGAAATATGTAAATTTTGACTAATATTATGATAAAAATATAATCAAATAGCAAATTTATTTTTTGAAAAAAACCCAAAAAATAGCCAATTGACCAAATTTCGGACCTAAAAATACCGTGCTCCTCTATTGGGTTGTGGCCCTCCTCCAAGTTCAAACGCAAATCAAGCTAGGGCGTGGCCGTTCCTATCCATTCCAAGTCCGTCAACGTTCCTGCGCATTCACATAACCATCAACGTGTCACCCTTAGCAGCGCCTCTCCTGCGCATTCACATAACCATCAACGTGTCACCCTTAGCAGCGCCTCCCCCTTTCTAGACGGCTATCAATACTCAGCCTGCTGTAGAGCATTCAATGCGACTGCATCAGGCATCCTAACCGTTGGATCTTAAACAATTTTAATCCAAGGGTTAGCATGCCTACTGCAATCGCATTGAATGCTCTGCCGCAAACTGAGTATTGATCGTCTTTCTAGACTATAATTCATTCCCCGCCACTCGTCCACCGCTACCGCCCCGCTGGTGGCAACATCTTCTTACTCCCTCTGCCCCGCTGCCTCTTAATCGATCTGCACCACCCCTCGGCCACTTCTAAATGGAAATGGAGTGGTGGTGGCGCTGTCCATCCACCACGGCGGAGCCACTCACCATCCACCACATCGCCGCCAAGTAAAACATTTAAAAAAAATTATGTTTTGAAAAAGAAACATATATTGGATATATACGGCGGTCTATAACATTCGGCAAGCTAAAGTTTTGTGTGGAATGGGCAGAATGCGGTCGTTTTCCCAAAAAAATAAAAAATATTCGACCAAACATGGGATATTTGTCACTATGGACGGCCCTCATATTCAGTTTTAAATTTTATTATATGGTGGTATAATTTGGGATTATATCTATATTTTAAGATAAAACAAAGTTTGATTCTATGTGTGCGGTTGTATTATAACAAAAATTAAAATTTTAGTTGATAAGGTTCATATATCTGTGGCAGGGTCGAGTGGTTAATGAAGTTTTATTGTTGATATATATATATTTTTAATAGAGGGAGGAGGGTATAATAATTCTTTTATATTTGTTTTTTTTCCAAATACACCTTGAAAACAAATAGCCATTCTAATAATAATTCAATAAGAAAATAGAATGAATCATAAATTATAGTAGAATGAACATGAGCCAGAAAGTTACGTTAAATAATTAATTTAATTGTATTTGTAAAAAAATTACAGGAACGATGCATAAAGTTAAATTTAATTGTTAAAAACCAGAATGTACATTAATAATTAACAATTTTATTAAAAATGATATTTTAAGTAGAATAATAATTTTTGAATGAACATGAGCCAGAAAGTTACGTTAAATAATTAAGTTAATTGTATTTGTAAAAAAATTACAGGAACGATGCATAAAGTTAAATTTAATTGTTAAAAACAAGAATGTAAATTAATAATTAACAATTTTATTAAAAATGATATTTTAAGGAGAATAATAATTTTTGAAAATAGTTTAAAGGGATTAAATTTATTGAGGAAGAGTCAAGATTTTTCACTAGTGGTGAAGGTTCAATTCCAATGAAGGGCTAGATTGAAGTCATGGGCAATATAAAGTAATGGTAAACTTATGGTTCCATCTAAAAGAGATGTTATATTAAATAGTCTTGTGACTTGTAGACATATAAATAGATCAAAGCCCACCATCAAAACCAAGTCCTCGTAAAAAAAACATCACCAACATAGTGTAGAATAAAAAATAAATTATCTAAATAATTTTAAGTTTTTCACCTTTTAAAAAGTGAAATCACACTTTTTATTGTTCAAGTTGCACTATAAAATAAAAATAAATTCAGCATCTACATTTTTTAAAACTTTATATCACATATTTTCTTGTTTGATTTTTTTTTTTTTTATAGATTCAACCTCCCGAAACATTATGACATCCTGATTTTTCAATATCAAACAGCTTGAATTTGAAACTTTTACTTAACTTTGACAAAAAAAAATATATATATATATATATATATATTCCAAAACACAAAGTATTTTACACATAACTATCAACTATTCATTCATTTACAATGAAAAAGAAAATTTACAATAACAGTCACTAAAAATGTCAAAATATCCACAACATTCATTGTCTAACATAATAGATAAAAATTTAACCAGAACAGTTTTCTTTACAAAATCACTAATCCGTCAATCCCAACGCCGGATCCCTGCACCATCATTACAAACGTATGTTGAATTCCTTCATTCACCTGTTAGCATTCATACAATAAACATGCTTTATGTTGAATTCCTTCATTCACCTGTTAGCATGCATACAATAAACATGCTTTACTGTCGCCCATCTGTTCACTTCTTCTTTTCCGTTGCCGTGTGTGAGTTGGAGAAATAATAGGCATACGCAGCGGCAAGCTCCTTTTTAAGACGTTTCAACGACGGCCTTACGTTCTGACCATCCAGATAAACCTTCTTGGTCTCCCACCATCCCTTACTTGTTATGGAGTCCGGGTCTGTAAGAACAGGATCATTTCTCTCGTATCTTCCATACAGAGAGCTCTCCTCTGGAACGATTTTGTACTCTATATATTTAAGGCCCAATTTTATGGCAGGCTGCCCATAATAAGTAGCAGCAGCCCAGGCTGTACCTAAAGGGACAATCTGTATAAACACAGAACCAGGTCTCATCAACAAAAAGTGTGTCATGGCAGCACCGTGGACCCCAAGCATTACATCACAGGAATTCAAAGTTCTGAACATCTCTGCCATCTCTGTGCTTCGTTTGGGATTTAACACTTCCACTCGGAACCCTATTTTCTGTCCTAATTTCGCTATTGCTTTCTGGTTCAGCATTACTCTCGATTTCTGCCGAGAAATAATTACCAATTTGGGCTTTAGGGTGCCGGTTACTAAAACGCTTCTAGACACAGAAGTACCATTGAATTCATGAAGAGGTACAGTAAAGGATTCGTTAATCCAATTTGTTAATCTATGGGGAGCATACGCTCTGCCGAGGAGAGACTGAAAGTCCCTAATGGTCTTACCATTTTTCATAAGCGATGGATCCACGGTCAACTCGTCATGTATCTTCATCCCCACAATCATCTCTCGAAAACAATGGACTCTCTTATCCTTCTTGAAATCAATAACTGGGTACTTCGTCATCTGCTTTATAAGTTCTTGGTACTTCATCATCCACCAGCCATGGTATTCTAGAATTATGAACACAACTTCCCCCTGGAGATGCTGTGAAGTTATATAGAGAGGCAGTAGGCCGTCGTTGAACTCGTGGTAAACATTTCCTGTGTATCCTCCTGTGGAGAAAACCACTGCAGGCGCCGAGTGCTGCACTTGGCACGAATTTCGTTGCTGTTCGTGCCCAATATTCTGATCACTCGGACTCAGTATTTTAAGAGTGACTTCGTCAATCGTGCTCATGATACTGCTCTCCCATTTGCGTGTATATGGTCTGATTTTCTCCTCTCTGGTACTGTTGTTATCATGGCCGGTGTAAAGGAAAACAGAGGAAGATTCAGAGTGGGTTCGCACATCCCCGTTCAAATAACAGACGTCTGTCCGAAAGTGTGACCGATCGCAGCACAAAATCTCTCTGGCATGCCTCCGAGTCTTATTGCGTTTTTCTACACCGATTCCTGAGAAAACAAAGTACAAATATAAGCCCAAATTAGATTCATCATCTATCTTGGCTCAGCTCTCATCTCATGTATTAAATGGGCTGTCACTTACCCTCAATGAGTGAAGAACAGCCAACGCTGTTGGGTTGCGGGTTCGATTTTGAAATGAAGGCTTTTTTCTTCATTTTCAGTGGATGATTTGCGAGAACGATACGAGTTTGCAAACTTACATCGGTACGGTAGCGCGTTTCTTCTCCGAAGCCATGATCTGAAACAAGAAATGGGACATTTTCCCGATTAACAAATTGACCTGTAATGAACCTAACGTTTCACAGATACAGGAAAATTTCAATGAATAGAACAGTCAAGGTTTCTTACATAGCTCGATGATGGGACTAATCCAATTTATGCATCCGAAGATTATGAGATATGAAACTAAGACCAAAATCAGAATTAATTTAAAATTCGATTTTGATTTCTTAATGTTCAACCGCCCATAGTACATTGATCCTCCTTTTTTGGGAGAATCCCGAGCTGTCCAGCGCCCTGCAACTTTAATAGATCGATAGATCATTTGAACCAATGATTTTATTTGAATTATAGCTGAAAGCTGGTTTACGAAGGAATGTATTTTGGATTAGCAGAAACTAGAAACTTAATATTCTCACATAATTCCCGAAGTATGAAGGAAGACCATTGACGCTCGTGAAAGTGCATATCGAAAGAATTAGCGTTGCCAGATGAACATGTCAGAGTGACATACGTAATATCTCGCCAGCAATTAATCCGTCCTCTTAACCGGGGATGAATAAATAAATTAAAAATGGATAGATGCTATTTAATGTTTATAAAATTCAGATTAAAGTCAAAATATTGTTGGTTGACGTTTAAGTGATTATGAGATATTCAAATACTTGATAATGATAATCAAGGGATTAGCTTTAGTTTATTTTATTAGTTCAAAATTGAATTGATTATTAATGGCGGATTCATTTGACCCTCACTTTCACTTTTTCACATACAACAAGTTTTCGGTTTCGGTTTCACTTTCACTTTGATGGTGAGACGTTGATTTTTGGAGCGTGATATACAACGGCATTCGAGAGCAAAAGCCATAATAAGGTGAAGAAGTTGCATTTGAGAGATTTTTTTAATTTAAAAGATTTGTTTTTTTCATACCTAGACAGATAGAAACTTAAATCGTTCAAATCTGTCAAAATTGAATTGATTATTAATGGCGGATTCATTTGACCCTCACTTTCACTTTTTCACATACAACAAATTTTCGGTTTCGGTTTCACTTTCACTTTGATGGTGAGACGTTGATTTTAGAGCATGATATACAACGGCATTCGAGAGCAAAAGCCATAATAAGGTGAAGAAATCGCATTTGAAAGGCATTCTCAGCAGCGACGCGATTAGAAAATACAGAACATTCTCATTCAAGCGGATCTGATCAGCATAAAATAAGCATGGCTTAATGGCTTAATGGCGATTATGAAAACAATTGCCCCAGATAGATATTTTTTGAAGTCAGAAAAATCAGAATGATTATCGTTGAACCAAGTCTCAGCCTGGAACGAGCAGGTCAGGTGGGTAGCTGTTCTCTTCACGCAATTAATTCCAAATATTGTAGACGGCTCCACTGCAATTGGCTTTTTATTGATGACAACTACCGAAAGATATAAAACAAATTATTTTCATATTAAATTATTATTGTCTTGTAGGATGAAGATGGCAATGAAATATATATATATATATATATATATATATATATATATATATATTGTTGAAACTTATTAGTTAAAGCTAATTTTCTTCCAATGGAATGATTCAAAGGCATTTATCACATATAAGTGAGTCATTCTCTTGAATACCGAAACGCGGAGACACATAATGATGGTTGATCTTAATTTCGTCTTCTCTTGTGTTTATGTTGAATGTTTTATCTTATAAAACAAGTGGAGCGGTTAAAGATAGCAAGTCTTGTGTTTGTGTTTAATGTTTTATCGTATAAAACAACTGGAGTGGTTAAAGATAGCAAGTCTCTGTTTAATGAATTTGATTACTATTTAAAGAAAGGTAAATGTCATTGCATCATAGTTTTGTTTTTAAATTTGAAAGACATTTGATGATAATAACTAAAAACAATCATTAAAGAATAAATTCTTAGAAAAATAAGTACTTAAGTTCTTTCTCAAGGTTTGTGTTCCAATAACTGAGAATTTAATAAAGATAGAATTATGTGATTACTTGCATACAAAACATGAAAAATATGTGATTCAATATTTGATTCGGATATATCAAGCTACTCTCCACCTGCTATGCATGCAATTAGCCGCTTTTTTGTTTCAAGATCCACAGAATTATCAAGAATTATCAAGAATTAGTAGAATGCACACTTGAACATATTCATAACTTTTCACTTGTATCTTTATATTACAGTCTTCGAAGTTGTTTTTAGCGTTTTTTATGGTAGCCTGTATTTGTTTGCAATAATTTTTTATAAGTTGTTGTAACTATTTCTAGCGACTTATTTTTAGTTGGTCAATCTATCTTTATGAAATCCTGAATGCAAAATATTGATATAACTTTCTGTATTGGATATGGAAATTCACAGAGTAGAAGTATACTTCGGTATACGAAAATTGACTAGCTTTGATAATAAAAATGGATAACAGAGTTTTCAACTCAATTTTAGAGTGAAGTAAGATGGATATGGAAATTCACAGAGTAGAGCTATACTTTAGTATACGAAAATTGAACAAGTGCAAGTGCATATTCGATGAAAGACATTAATACCGCATTAGGTGAGAAACAACATTGTATATCTTCGGCAAATGTGTCAAGTAAGGAAATATTAAAATTAACCTTTCAAAAGTAGTTTAAAAAAAAATAATAAGATCAATCTTGCTCTTGGTTTTGGAAACAACATTATCAATACTATTGACCACTGTGTCCATGAAATATTAATGTCAGAGAAATATTAATATTTCCAAAGTATTTTCTGAAATTCGATATTAGTATTTCAAAAGTGGTTTTAAATAATACAAAATTGTTTTGCCAAGATCATCTATAAGGTGGCAACTGTTAGCTTCCGTTTTGCATGTTATTTATGTCAACAAAATTGAGGGTGATGGTGGAGATTGGTGGTTCATAAAATTGAGGGTGACGGTGGTTCATAAAATTGACGGTTATGGCCGGTATAATGAAGTTAGAATGCCTATGCCTATACCTAATGCCTTCTATAATCTAAGATATCTTTATGTCACTTTGTTACTTGCAATTTAAGATAGCTTTATGTCACATTGTTACTTACTATTTTCGTGTACCACAGTACACACCCAGATACATGATTTACTTTTTAAAATTCTGATCAATAGAGAAACAATTTAGTGGGTGGAGTTCACAACATATTGTTTTTCTTTTTTAATTTTAATAGAACACCTCATATAAAAATATTAGAAATGTTTTTATAATTTAAAAATAAAGTGTAATAATAAAAATAAAGTAAAAATAGATAAAGTCTATATCTACGAAAGCTTTATTGCCCTATTGAAGACACGAAAAACATAGTGGTGAGCATTATCAAGCTAGGCATTCAACACGCTACCAACAACATTCTGCCAAATGGTTGACCACCACGACAAACCTTATGATAAAGAAGGACACAAATTCCTTGATTGTGCCATCTGCAGTCTCCCCATCCGGCCAACGCATAAGTATTTGCACATGGCTTAGTTGTCACCCAACCCCATGCCCATGATGGAGTAAAGGAAAGAAAGAACCACAGATTCATGCTATCTATATCATTCACAGACTCTACAATGAAAATGGATCATCTACAAAGTCTACCTGCATTGAGCGAGTGCTCCCAGAATAATTCAATGTGCCTTCACTAGTTTCAAATATGGGTTCAATGTTTGCACTAGTGGAGAGGCAGATATCCACACATATTCTAGCAGGGACGAGCATTAATAAAAATGCAGAAAACCACGCTTCCATGAACGACTTCCACTGAAGACAGGTGAAGGCTAAGAAGTAGTGAGATACTAGGGTTTATGGTAAATTCAGAAGGAAAGAGCTTCGAAGAGGGTAAGAGCACCATGACGAGGCCATGAAAGCTACAAGCTATATAAGGCCCATATTGAGGTGACAAAGGGCCATCTCGATGCTTGATTTTCTTTGATGACCTGGGACGGGAAAAATTGGACCGTTGAGTTTTGGAAAAGGTTACATGATGCCACGTTCCATTATTCTTTAGTGATCTATTCTTGTGCTGTAAGTAGTATACAAAGGTGAATGATGTTATTTAAAAAGTATCAACAATCCTCAGCACTAAATGATTGTGAATATGGCCAACATATACTACACTTTCACCCAAATTCGGTGAGGCTTTCAAACTCAAATAAGCGTTGTCAAAGAACAACACAGTCTAAGCTGATTACAATGCTCTAGTGAACAAATCAGCAAAAAATGTAGAACATGAGGGAGATGCTTCTAGAAGCAGGAGTTATGGGAGGCGTGGTGAACGATTTCTTTCCTTGTGTGAAGATGAATGTAACCTACCACCATAAGCAAATCAAATTTGATGCAAAATTATGGTTCTTCCATTTCCAATCGAAACATGAAAATATCCATTGCGAATTAAAGACTTCTAAGTGGAAGAAGATCTTGAAGGACCGCAAATTCATACAATATCCATTGCGACTTCAAAGATGTCTAAGTGGAAGAAGATCTTGAAGGACTGCAAAGGACTGCAAATTGATAGTAGTAAGTAGGTTCAACTCCTCTCTGGTCATTATATTGGGAAATATGTATTCTTTTATTTGGATTTTTAGAAATTGAAATCTATGTGTTATTTAATTTTTTTATAAATCCACTTAACAAGAGTATGACGGATCCCCTGCGCATTTATGGCTGCTAATGTTTGCACTAATATGCTATAATTTTGCACTCGATATCCTGAATATATTGTAGGGTAAATGCAGCATGATAGATTTGAAGAAAAATAAATTGAAAGGAATTAGATATCCTGAATATATCGTAGGGGAAATGCAACACGATTGATTTGAAGAAAAATAAATTGAAAGGAATTAGATATCCTGGAGTTGGATATTTATGAGTAACGATAGCCAATAAGCACTGCACAATATTAATATTACTGGGTGTGTGCAAGAAGTTGAGGGACCTTTTTGTGCACGTTAGATGCAATAGAAACCTGAAAAATCAGGCATCCCTCAACTTACTTGGATTTTTTGAGATACTTATGCAAAATATCTTGCATTGAGTAAAAAACATGAAATGTAGGAAATTGAATCACCTTTCCGAATATATAACTTTTGTGTATTGAAAATTTGCATAGCTATGTCAAATTTCATTTTTCCTAACAGGCACTTTTTATTTTTCAGGGAAATTATAAGGTATATGTTTTTGTGGGTGTAGCCTCTGAGGGCCTAAATGATCGAATCAAGCTAAAAAAATTGACATGCATGTAGAGAACCCATAGCACTAGTGCGGCACTATTTTTCAAAAATTAAATTAGTAATTTTATAATATTTTTATAATTGTCTAAGT